>JAFIDM010003189.1:6720951-6736322 GCA_023159025.1 Thereuonema tuberculata | reverse complement strand
GGTCATTCTGTTTGTGAAAAATCAACTTAAAGGCTATGGAAAGAGACGCTTAACCGCCCACTCTCACATAAAAAGAGAAATGATAATTTTTTAATTATTTACGTCTCTTCGACAAATATGTCAGATTTAATTTTCTGTGATACATACGTAAACTAGTTTCAATTCAAAATGAAAGTGGCACACCCCATATTTTTCTCTAGAAACAGAGACAGATTTTATCAGATGATTCTTCATTCATCAATTACGTTAAAGTTTTTATTCAATTGTCCGCTTAAAACTAAATATTAAAGAAACTATAGAAAGCAAGAAAAAAATGGTTAAAATGAAGGTATCGATATTTTTTGTTTTCATAGTTAATTTCGTATTTAACTTTAATAAAAAGTGGAATATTTTTTGTTACCTCTACGAGAAAAAGCAGACATCCCACAACTAACGAGAAGAATGTGCCTTTCATATTGAAACACAAATGATCTGATTTCCACAAAGATATGCTGAGCATTTTATAAGGAAGCTTATCACTGAGTTACAATCTGTGAATCCATACGTAATTAGCTGAGAAAAAAATGCAACTAAAGCTTTCAAAACATCTGAACTTCATTATGTTTCAATCTATTTTTTTTTTTTTGACTGAGACATCAGTGTTTTAGTTTGTTTATGTTTTTAAATTATAATTATGAACGACAGCGGCCAATAAGATTTTCACTGGGTCGGGTTTCTTATTAATTAAAAAGATAGCATATGTTTCTTTTTGTTTTGCTTTTTAATAAACAGAGGAATAATTACTTTGCCGAATTCTTCAATTTTACTTAATTTTCCTCTTAGAATTTCATTTACAAATTCACAAAAATTCACAAAAATAATGCAGTTCGCAAATTCAGACCGTCCCATATATACGGCCGGTTCCATGTAAATGCTCAAAGTTGCTGTGCAATAATGTAATTGAAAGCGATGATATAGAACAGTGATATTTAATCTTAAAAAAGCATACAAGAAGACATAATAAAGGGTTACGTGAAAAAAAAATCTATCGATAGTTAGAACTGCATTAATTAAAGTTTGATTGAAAATTTCAAAAATTAATTTTGTTTTACTGAACTAATTTTTCAATTATTCAGATGAGCTTAAAATTTTTTACAAGAAAGTAAGTAAGTAAAATAAGTATTTCCCAAGACACCGCGATGGTTCATTGAAGATATGGCTATCAACGCTTCAATGATAGGGTGGTCAGGCCAACGCTCGCCCGACTGTACAGAGGAGAATTCAACGCCGACCTCGGCTTGAACCTAGCTCCTCATGCCCGCAGTCAAGCTCCTTACTCACAAATAAGGAATATACATTTGTAAAATTAAAATTATTGTTTAATTATTAAAAAAAATTAAGCTTTAAATTTATTAAACTATAGTATATTATATTGCTTGTAAATTATGTATTAAAGGCGATTTTTATTTATGTACAGGCAAATGAAATATTTTAAATTATGCACTTATAGTAAAGATAAATTTTATCTGAAGATACACAATAACAAAGGTTCGTTATCACTGATATAAAGGGAGATGACACTCTCCCTTTATATCCCATCGAAGTAACTGGATTTCAGAGAAGTTGATGGAGATTCTCAAAATTTGTCATAGATTAGTCTTGCCAAGGCATCGTAAACGAGGGTGTAATCACCAACTTAAACAGAATCCTATAGTAAGATTCATGGAACCGTCTGGTTTATTCTTTACATAGTAAATCATCGTAGTCTGACACACGATGCTTATATCCATGAATACACAGATGTCGGCATACGTTCACTGTCTTATCTATCGACAAAAAATTGTGAATTCTGACTATGGTCCACGACTATGGTGCACGATAATCTCTCGCAAATCATTCAGTTCTAATGGCTGAATAAAATTGGGCTACTTATGTACAGTGATCCATATGTTACTCGCAATTACCGAATTTGCTTAATGATCTTCAAATGATCTTTGAAACGTTCTCCAAATAAAACATACATAATGAAATTCGCTTTCCTCTTAACGTCAATTAACTTTTATTTGAATCATTTATTCTAAAACGCTTCGTTTGGGAGATATTCTGCATTATCAACTTAAATGTTTTACCCTGTACATGTGAGGGTCATTGAATCTATACAGCAAGACTTCTGGGCTTTTGTATTGTCTTACATCCCTACACCTTTTCGCACAAAATCCTGAGAAATATCTTGTGCATTTGACTGAATGATGTTAGTCTACCAGAAATTACAAGCTATGAACATTCGCCTACCTTTCTCTGATTACCTCCTAAATTGTAGATAAAGATCGTACTCCTACTAACCACAATCGACTCATCAATAGTAATTTTAACTTTTAATACTTCTCCTCTTTTACTCATAATCTTAAGCTTTTCACAACGAAATAATTTACAGCTTCTTGAAGGTGAAAGAGCTTTATATTAGGCAGAAAAACTAATCGATTTACTAAAAATTCAGTTCGCTCATCTGAAAGATCCTAAAACTGCAAATAAAGCAAACAGCAGCGGTTTTTATGAATTTTTCAACATAAAATACGTAACATAAGCGGTTGAAAATCGAAAATTTTTTTTTGCATTGTTTAGTCCAGTTTATTGCACGAATTGGAACTTACTTCATTATCAAAGTAAGATAGCTTTTCAACCTTAGTGAATGCCAACATTTACAATTTTTCATTGAAAATATATCTAAAGGACTTTCTTCACAAACTTTCTTCATATTTTTAACTGTTTTTACCAGGCCTTTTTAAAACCAGAAAAAGAAATTTTTCAAAATTTCTCAAATTTTAAGAAGTTTAAGTATTCATTAAGAAGAACTGCCAGCAAAATTTCTATTTTATTTCTACATATCATAATCATTCATTATTAGTGCTGGAGAGAAAAAAGAATGACCTGTAACTCAAACCTTCTTCATTATATATATACTAGCAGCAAGGCCTGTCCGACGATAGGCATAAAAAAATGTGAAAAATCATTTTATTATCAACTATCAACTCCTTACAAACTACATTTTTTTGTAAAAACAGCATCAGATCCTTCTATCAGCTGTCCTTGATCTATTTGGTCAAGAATTTTGATTTCGACGTAGCAAGCACGACGAGCTCGAGAAATAAATACTAAAAGCAGGCTCTGGTAAATAAATACCAACCATATCTAAAGTTTGTCCTTGTAAATAAATTTTACTAAAAGTGAGAATGGAATAATTGTTATTTTTGAACCAAAAATATTACGCCGAAAGGCATTTAAAACTTACTTTTGGAATCTAAATATAACTTGTGAACGAAGCTTCTACGGCAAAAATGGTTTTGATTTCGAAATAAGCGTAAGAAACTGAGTAAGTATGCCAAATTTCATTAAAATGGGTGCAGTGGTATCAAAATTATTTGGTTTTGAACGTATGTTTTGTTAGAATTTCAGTTGTCTAGGTCAGTCCGCAAGGATAAAATTTCATGAAAACAACATGAATGACGAAATGAAATCCAATTTGAGTACCCTTGATTCAATGGTACCATTCAGAACCCTTGGATCTATCTTAATAGCTTAATTATATCGAGTTACAGACAGACTGAAACAGACGAACTTAGCCAATTATATATATTTGATTTGATATATACATATATATATATATATTCATTATATTTTCAATCTTAAGTTTAAATACAGAAAGAAGCATTTCCGCTTTGCTAACATTAAATTTTGCAATATACCAAAAAACAATTTACTTTTAACTATTCTCGAAGTGTCCATTCATTTCCCTCCTAACTACTAAAAAATGCTAGAGATCTTAAAAGGAAAATATGAAATGATGTATTTCTTAGTCTGGACAACAAATAATGTTTATATGCTTAAGTTTTTTAAAAAATTGAAAACAGCAGTTTTGGAATCATAATGTGTTGATGCATATAACATACTATGTTTTATCAAAATAGAAAAATGAGAAATATTTAAAAAAAATTAATTTAACATGAAATGACTCACTATAACATGAAAATTATTCTCTTATTAACATTTCAGGAAAATGAAAATTCCGCCATTAACCCTCATTATCAATTTTCACTGCAACAGATTCCAGAAGAAATAAAGGAAAAGGATAACAAACCAATGTTTGATTTTACTAATTCGGTGCTTTTAATTGTAATTCTATTTCTTAAGAAAAAAAGAAATCACAGCAGAAATACCATCAGATTCATTCAATGAAATTTAACTTTCACACAAATCCTTTAAAATAAATATCCACTTTTTTTTCCAAAAATTAATGATTATTTTCCGATAACTTATGATTTAATGATTATTTTTTTAATTCCGAATTTAAATGAT
Organism: Thereuonema tuberculata; assembly: GCA_023159025.1. Lineage (NCBI taxonomy): Eukaryota > Metazoa > Arthropoda > Chilopoda > Scutigeromorpha > Scutigeridae > Thereuonema > Thereuonema tuberculata. The sequence goes on along the minus strand of JAFIDM010003189.1, from coordinate 6,731,990 downwards.
AAGAATAACATCCTTTCTTCCTTGAGTTCTAAAAGTGATGATTACGTTGTAAAGTTGAAACTACAAAAACTTCTTTGGAAACATAGATTAAAGTAAGAATACTCATAGAAATGTTGAGTTTAACGTTTAAACTATAGCTCATTGAAGTAAGAGATGAGTTAAATACGTATGTTACTAACAGTTTCAAACATTGGCTATTCTTAATCAGACTGGTTAAAAGTTTACATCTATTTGAAAATATAAATACTGTATCAGACTTTCGTAAAAAAAATCCAAATTCAAGAATTGCAAAAAATAACCCCTGGTGCTAATGTGATGGCCACCCACTGTAGATGTAATTAAATTAATTAATTACTTCAACTACTATGGTTGTAAATGTTTTTACTCCATACGTCAGTTTACAACCGTTATTCCGATTTTTGTTTTTTCTCTATCTTGTTAGTTTTTATTTTGTTGTAAATAATTACCCAAATACTGCGTAACACCGAATAAAATTGAAACAAACAAAAATAGCACCCCGGGATCAATGTGTGGGCTCGCCTGCAAAACATTTCTTATGGTGTCGCAAAGGATATGTTCTCTCGGAAAGGCTCACTGTAGGATTACCTAGTGCCCTAAAGGGGCGTTTCCAGACATGGGTTCATTAGGAATATATTGATCCTTAGCCATGCCCCTACATGTGGTTTGAATATTACACACGAATTTTGCAATACCCAGTATAAATGTTGTATTACTTCTTACCAGGTATCTTTTGTTTCAATGAAAGTTCGAATTTAAAATGCTAAGAGTTAGTTTTATTTTACAACACCCTATATATTTATATATAGAGCGAGACAGAAATAGAGTTACATGGGCGAGGAAAAATTTAGGTTACATTGGTAATTTTTGTCTGTTTTCTTTTTTTGCAGGATCTTGAAACGCATCACCAACTTGGAGACAGCATTATGGGTGATTGGCTCTTCGTCTGGATTCGCCGGTTGAATTCAGCTACCATACCTCATTAGCTACCCTCACGCACTAGTAAAATCACTTCCAACATTTCATCTTGTGATAGCATTTCAAGGCATACCGCAGACCACATTCTGAAAGACCACGGAGAGTCACAGAAGACGAACAGCAGTCAGCAAGTCCTTTGAAAAGCTCTCGACGTTTATCAATGGAGCAAAACATCAGCCAAAGAAGTGTGCTCCGAGTTTTGCATGACATCACTGACATTCGTACAAGATGCAGAACCTTTCTGAAGATGACCCAGACCGCCGAATGGAATTTTGCGTGTGGGCATGTGATCACATCAAGCAGAACCCAATGTTTTCGTCTGCTATTCTGTTCAGTGATGAAGCCAATTTTTACATTAATGAGCAAGTCAATAAGATGAATTGCCGGAGTGACACCAACCCACATTGGATAAATCCATTAAAAATGCAGGGGGGGGGGGCAGGAAAAGCGATGATTTGGTGTGGCATATGGGAACAACAATCATGGGGCCTATCTTAATCAACGGTAATCTGGGTGCTGCAACGTATAAGGAAAGGCTGGAAAAAAGTGTTTTCCAGAGCATCCTGAATGAACAAGCGCATTTTCCAAACATGTTCCAACACGACGCCGGTGCCACACCCCATTAGTCAACATGTCTGTTCGTGGTTAGACGAACAATTTCCAGGAAGGTGAATGAGTCGGCGAGGTCCTATGGAATGACCACCACGGTCTCCAGACCTAAGACCCCTGGATTTTTATTTATGGAGACACTTAAAATCAATCGTGTACACTAGAAAAATTACCAGAATGACTCATCTCAAAAGCACGAATCACTGAAGTCATTTCACAAATCAACTCCAACACTTTAACCAAGTCTTACGCAAGGGGGAGAATCATATCGAGACATACATTCACACCCAATGATTTACATTTTCGTATACTTACATATGTTTTGTCCTAAGCAATCTGACTTCTGCCTCACCCCGAGGTGAGGTATGTAAATGATTTGTAACTATATTAATATATGTGAGTTTATTAATAAAATAATAATTGAAGGGCTGATAAACGGTTGCTCATAAGTTCCTCCCCCACGAATTCAAGATTACTAGGTATGCCATTGGTGAAGTAGACGAGTTGAAAACATCATATCATTTCCTTTCTGATAAATATGAGCTACAGAAGAATGAAAGAAAAAACAGAACAATCAAATTATCAAAATCAAATCAGACAAGGTAATTAATGTTTTAGACAGTGTCAAAAGCAAAGCGGCCCCATACTATGCGCAATTTTATAAACATAATTATTGCTTCGGGATCGTTCTTTACGCAAGCTTGAAGCTTCTCGCTTTGCATCAGCATTTCGTTTTTCCGCACGTCGAGACATTTTTGCAATTTCAATCACAACAATTGCGTCTGTTGCATGCGCTACAATCACATTTACAATACTAAGGAAATTAAGACAATATCAACGATAGTTTCATTGTAACAGACAAGCTGTAATAGGGGCCGCTAAAACATGTCTTCGGGGATCAGCGAGTAGTCTTACAGGTCTGATTTTGTGGACATGGTCACCTACTTTTTGATGCTGAACACAATGGTGAAGGTTTCATTCTACTATCTCTAACCGTTTGGCCACTACAGAATGTGACATCCAGCAAGCATAAAAGCAAGAGCGGTCACCTATGTTTTGCAGGCAAGCTGTAACATAAAGGCCGCTAATAACATACGAAACTGAAGAAACAAAGGGAAAATTGAAAGGACTGGAAAGTTATTTATACAAATTAGTGACTCTTTACAGGCTTTAAACATGGAAGTACATGGAGTGAAACCAACAAAAAACGAAGACTTACATTAAATTTTAGAGTACACTACAACCTTGTTTATCCGGCCCTCGTTGACCGGATCTCCTGATAATCCGGATCAGATTTGTAGACATTTTTTTTATTTAATGTTCACATAGATAATAATTTGAACAATGATAACAAGAACATAACTGCAAGTATGCCAAACATTCGCTTTTTATTTTGATTAAATGTACAGTTCCTGCATAGATTGTACAATAAATTATGGTAATAAAATGCTTTTTTGTCGAGTTTAAGAAAGCTTTACTAGAGTGTCACAGGGCTTTGAAGCTACAAAACAGTTTTTTATCGGAATACATTTTTTGAAACTGTAGGCTAATGGTTGATCAGATCAGCCTTTGAAATACAAATCCTTTGAAAACACATGAAATTTACATTTTTGACTTTAAAACCAACTTTTAGGCTTCTGAAAGACGCATAACATCCCCGGTTTGTCTGCTGTCTGTGGACACATATCCCACAGTGCTTCGCAGCGGCTTCTGTTAGCTCAGTTGGTTAGAGCAGGGTTTCTCAACCTTTTTTTACCCATGGACCCCTTCCCCCCCCCCTTTTTTTTTGGTGGACCCCCTCATAGCTATTCGATAAAAGAAAAGTTTATTCCATTTTTCACTAATAAAAAGTAAAGGGATTATATTAATAATCAAAGAAATAGTAAATCATTATGCTTTATTTTGAATGAAAACTAATTTAATGCAAATAAATTATTCTACAGTTAAAATATGTGATTCAATGGGATCCCTGTGGTTGATGCTGCTCAGCGAGTTTCTTTATATCTGGTTCCTTCGATGTCAACGATATTCGAAGATCACCTCTTTTCATAATGTCAAATCTATTGCAAACTTTTGATAAGTGAGAAACACGACTAAATCCTGATTCAACAAGGTAAGATGATGGAAAAGCAATAACGTAGAGCTGTGCTTTATCCCAGAGTAATGGGTATTTTGTAGCAATATCATTTGTTTTCCATATATTACGTATACTTCCCATCTTTGAATTTTGCACGCATTATTTCATCACTTTGTAATTCAATGAGGGGCTCTTGCAAAAAAATGTCTATATCGGCAACATTAGCTTCGAAAGGAATTGTCACCCAAGTTGGTATATCCACCATGAGTAGGTCACTAAACCGAGTTTGCATACCTTCGTGCATATTTTCCAAATATTCGCTATATAATACAAGGTCATCATCGTGCAAATCGCTGCTAATCGAAGCCAAACAAGGAAATTGTTCAAATAGACAACGCCTGATATTATTTTTGTACAACTGTAATTTTCTCAGAAAAGCAGTAACAGTACCTTTACTTGATACGAGATCAGAATCTTTTCCTTGGAGCTGTTTATTAAGTAAATTTAATTTTTCAAAAATATCTGATAAGCAGAGCCGTCGCGTGAGCGGGGCGACCGGGGCGATCGTCCTTGGCGCCGCGGCAATGGTAAAAATAAAAGAAATTTGGAAATTCCGGTTTTCTTTTTTTTGTTGTTGAATTGGAAATTCCTGGGCACCGTGACACGGCAAAAATAAAATAAAAAATTGAAAATTCCGTTTATTTTTTGGTTGTTGAATTGGAGATTCCGTTTTTTTTTTATTGTAGATTTTTGGGATGTTGTGGGAGGCGCAACTATCAAGTATAGGGCGTCTGACGAAATCTTGCCCTGGGCGCCAGCAAGCCACGCCAACAAGTGGAATTAGATTATAGCAAGGGAAGAACAACACCTATAATAATTAAATGAAAAAGATAATGTAACTGTTTTACGACAACATCCCTGTAACAAAATCGGAATGAACTGGCAAAAAATAATATTTAAAGTAATTTTCCATACTAGAAACACCATACAATAAATGTGTCAATCCAATAATGACTACATCCCCAAACTAAACGAAATTGGTATGGTCTATCAATTAAGGTGCAGTTGCTAAAAAATGATATTAATATACTCCAAAAATTATTAAAAAAAAATCTTAATAGTACAAAACAGCGTTTGAACATCACCACGGCATCATATCGGGTTTCGTGGAGCATGCATTGGATAAACCAAGCATACATGTGACTGGAAGGATGTGAAACTCTTGGGGAGAAAAAAAGACAATAGGTTTAAATTACAATTAATTGACGCTGTTTGATCCAACAATGTGCTAGCAGCTTTTGATGTTCCAAAGAAGAAATTGCAATTAATATTTGGAATGATTTCGTAAAACTAGAATTTGATTTTGAATTTAATTGATTTTTTTTATTGTGAATTAAAGATCGTGAAGGTCACATTTGTTTTGACATGAAAACAAATATAGTACCTAAACAAAATAAAGCATTAGTAGGAGATACCTGATTCAGTAAAGCTATAATTTTTTACTTAATATGATTCAAAAAAAAAAAAAAAAAAACTTAAATATACAATATAATCCAGTGATCGATAAGTATTGGATATTTAGTGTCACTGGAGCTGAAATTTCTTTAAGGAGACGCAAACGTTTGATTTATTTTTTTAGTTTTTATTAGATTCTAATAATGTTTATTTGAATCTTTATATCTTAATTCATAAATTCACATAAATTCTCGTATCTACTTTGAATATGTGGTTTCTTCTGCTTTGTATAAAAAAAGCCAATGTATTTTAATTTTAATTGTGTTGCCCGAAGATATCTACATAAGACAATGAAACATTTTGTAATTTTAGCCTTTTTAAATATATTTTAATGTGTGACACCTTTTTTTATTACTACAATTTTAGCAACACCCCATATTATAGTTAAAAAGTTAGTTTTTCTTTTCTCTTTAACCTGTCATCTGTTTTTAGAATGGTTTTTGCCAACGAATGATTAATTAGTAGTTAAAAAATAATTTTCGGTCAGCACAAATTCTATGTTGATGGTTTAGGCGTGGTGACAAAACTTTCATAATGGATTGCTTAGCTTGCTTTCTTCAGGGCATATGAGAACGATGCGATGGCCGGATTTGACAATCGAAAAATGTTACGGCTTGAGTTTTGAATTGCTTTTATTTTAATCTCTATGTGCGTTTTTCATTGTAATAATTTAAGTCGCTATTTTTACACAAATTAAAATCATTTACTAGAAAAACATTAATAACCGACCGAATGGATTCAACTATAAACAATTAGATATCTCTTCAGTAGTATGACTTCAGAGGAGAAGAATCTGGTTAGGAAGTCATTCTTATTTTACTCTAGTAGATAGACACTGGCTAAAAGTAAAAGAAATCTACAATAATCGTGTAAGTTGATATCCAATGGACGTTTGATGGTATTTAGATACGAAGCCTCATAAGTATGTTAATTACTGTCAATTATCATTCGTATCTAACTAATTATGTTATCTAATTAAAAAATCTTAAATTTGGAAAATAAAAAAAATTGGTTTAAAGCTAAAAACAATTGTTGTTGGATTGTTATCTCTCCAAGTCATGACCTCAGGGATATATTCGATCACCTATTCTATAGAACTTCTCTATTAAAGTAGTTTTCAGGAGACGCCATAAAATTTGTTGCTTTTGCAATTAGTGCTTATTTGCCAGGGTTCTTGTATTGATATTCTTCAAAGGAAGATTAATTCTATCTTAAAGAAATATCGCAATAAGAAAGGTTAACCTAAATTTCATTTCAATTTTGATTTGACAAAGAGTACAATAATGATGCTTACAAAAAATATAAATTTAAATACCCTTATATATTAAAGATTGGAAACAACAGTTTAGACCAGGGTTTCTCAACCTTTTTTTTACCCTTGGACCCCTTTACCCCCCCCCCTTTTTTTTGGTGGACCCCCTCATAGCTATTCGATAAAAGAAAAGCTTATTCCATTTTTCACTAATAAAAAGTAAAGGGATTATATTAATAATCGAAGAAATAGTAAATCATTATGCTTTATTTTGAATGAAAACTAATTTAATGCAAATAAATTATTCTACAGTTAAAATATGTGATTCAATGGGATCTCTGTGGTTGATGCTGCTCAGCGAGTTTCTTTATATCTGGTTCCATCGATGTTAACAATATTCGAAGATCACCTCTTTTCACAATGTCAAATCTATTGCGAACTTTTGATAAGTGAGAAACACGACTAAATCCTGATTCAACCAGGTAAGATGATGGAAAAGTAATAACGTAGAGCTGTGCTTTATCCCATATTTTCCAAATATTCGCTATATAACACAAGGTCTTCATCGTGCAAATCGCTGCTAATCGAAGCCAACAAGAAAACTGTTCACAAGCACAACGCCTGATATTATTTTTGTACAACTGCAATTTTCTCAGAAAAGCAGTAATAGCACCTTTACAGAATCTTTTCCTTGGAGCTGTTTATTAAGTTAATTTCATTTTTCAAATATATCTGATAAGCAGAGCCGTCGCGTGAGCGGGGCGACCGCGGCGATCGTCCTGGGCGCCGCTGCAACGGCAAAAATAAAAGAAATTTGGAAATTCCGTTTTTGTTTTTGTTTTTTTGTTGTTGAATTGGAAATTTCTGGGCGCCGCGGCAACGGCAAAAATAAAAAAAAAATTGAATATTCCGGTTTTTTTTTTGGTTGTTGAATTGGAGATTCCGTGTTTTTTTTTTTTTTTTTGGTTGTAGATTTTTGGGATGGTGGGGGAGGCGTAAATATCAAGTGCAGGGCGTCTGACGAAATCTTGCCCTGGGCGCCAACAAACCACGCGACGGCCCTGCTGATAAGTACTGACCGATGGTTGAATAGATAGGCGAAAGAGAAATATAAAATAAATAAAGTTAGAAAGAATCATTCATATATATTCTCTACTTATTTGAATATGAGGTAAATTACAGTAAAAATTTTATTTTTAGTAATAACAACCGTTCCGAAGTGGAATTGTCCCATGGACCACCAAAATATCACTAGGGACCGCAATTTGTTATTTTTTGCCTGTGGACCCCGAAGAATATTACATGGACCCCCAGGGAAATTTGGAAATTTGGAACCCCCAGGGAAATTTTGGAAAATTTAGAGCCCCAGGGAAATTTTGAAATTTGGATCCCCAGGGTCATGTGGACCCCGGTTCCTGAACTCCTGGGTTAGAGCGTCGTGCTAATAATGCGAAGGTCGTGGGTTCGATCCCCTCATGGGCAATTCTTATTCTTCAATTTTTTCTCCCCATTTTAAATCTTTTCACAGCTTCCCAACTTAATTCTTTTTTAAATCATTATTAGGAATTATTATTATTATTATTAACAAGGTTAGAGTTAAGAATGACGATTATTTCACATAAATAGGGGTGGGTAAGATAGCATGGGGTCGCAAAGAGACTCCCGCGCGCAGTCTATTCTAAAGTAAAGGTGACTCAGAAGCCGTTGCGAAGCACTGTGATTGGTTTACTAATCACCATCTCTATCTTGTTTTTATTTTTTTATTCGCTCTTTTGAAACGGTAGGATTAACTAGATATCGGGTCAATGCCTCTGTTTTGTTTATATCCTTTGAATGGCTTTCAATACCTCCTAATTCACAACAGGGAATCAACACTCGGACACCTGTCCTATTTCATCTTCCTCATTTCTGATTCTGCTATTAATAAGTCAAGTGTTGACAGAACACTACACTTGATTACATACTTCATTCTACTCTTCTAAGTTAAAAACGAAGAAATATTTTTATTTGTTGTTCGATATTTAATAAATATTCATCCAACACGCTAAATTTGGATTTAAAAATGAAATAAGTTAAAAAGAACTTTTTTTTTTCTATCTAAACTATCTAAACTATTCTAACCAATTATTATCAATTTTTAGAAAATGATAAATCATTGTCTTCTTTTTCCTTTCAACCTTTATAAGAGACATTGAGGAAATATTAAATTTATGAACTCTTTAATATCAAAATTGATAAATTTAAAACAATTTCAGTTAATAAATTAGTTTAATTAGTAATAAAACATCTTTAAAATCGTGCTTATGATAACAATAAACCGACAAATAGCTATAGAAAAGTTACAGTAAATCGTAACTCGATGATGAAAGTTCCAGAAGTTTCCAGAAAGACTTAGCTTCGAAGAATTAGTTTGGGTAGGATAATCCTTTCTATCCGACTATTTCATTTCATTCATTTAAATCAGTTATGAAAATTATGCGAAGCCGTAAGATTGTTAGACTTATTACAACCTTTACTCCAGTGGTTTGGGCGCTGGACTGCGCACTGGAGGAGCCCGAGTTCAATTCCTGGCGGTGATCGGGGTTTTTTCCACGGTTATTTAGACAGATCCTAGGTTCACCCAGCCTTCTATCCAGTTACGCGGGGGAGAAATGCGAGGGGGGAGGGGTAGGGCTGGCCATCCGTCATCAACTAGTCCCTTTGGAGGCCGAGAATCTTTGGGAGCCTAAATGTCTCGCGCTAAGACCTTCATGGCCTACTGCGGTACAGTTTCACTTAACTCTATAACCTGTACAATATGAAATTATTTAATTTATATTCAGTAATTTATTAAGTAGTTAATTTTTTTTTGGTCAGTGGGAATGCAGAAAATACCTTTGCTTTATGGATTATTTAATTACTTCTTGTGAGTTTGAATTAGAATACGTACCTGTTTTTTATTCTAAGCATATTTCAAACGGTAGCAATTCTAAGCCTCTCCAACTGTGTAATGTAAAGTTAAGAATGAACATAGCAAGAATCATCAACAAACGGAGAACGTGATGATATACACGCTTAGTAGTGATGATTGTTCAACAATGAACTCGTGATGAATAATGAAAAACGAGTGTAGAGAACAAAATGGAAACTGGATGAGTAAAGAAGTTCTCAGATGTTTATCCTTAGCAAGTTTTTAGGAATTGAGTTATGTTAGAATTCCTAATACCAAAAGTAAATACGTACGATGGATATTGAAAGGTATTGTATCGGAAACAAAGAAGTTTAATTTGCGTGAAACGACTTAAGGCAGGATATAAGTCGCAAATCTAACTCCGATAGCATTCGAAACTAGAAGACATCGAGATTCATCGAATCACCATTAATCGACCATTCCAAGAAGTCATTCAATGTTGATACGCAAGGTTAGCGATGAATCAAGATCAGCGAATTTAAGTAAACCTTTCATTACGATAACATGGACGGCTAAACTCAGAAGATTACATTTCTCATCGTAGAGTCGTCGAGGAATATAAGATTAATTAAAACAAGTTACATGTACAAGATTAAAGATGCAAGACTTTAATTACTGATAGGTACAGGTTAACTAAAGAGACTTTAATTAACAGTTCAAGAAAAGGGTTGTCCGTGCTAAGAAGAAAAGAGTTCGATCGCTTATGCCTTTACAGTGATAGGTCATACTTTAAGTGAATAAAAGGACAGAAATAATTGTATACAAAAGTTTATTTAAGAAAATATACGTTTACTTTAAACTTTTGTCTTGGTTCGTTTTTTTGGGACACATTTTAGTTTTACGTGTTAGTTTCATAATCCTTTGTTAGGACTAAACTCTCTGGAGAAGGGTTAATTATACAACACCTCCTTTCACACTTCTCAACCTTTCTTTTTTGTTATATTAAAGATTGAAAATTATCTGCATAAACTTTATCAATACAGAAAATTAGCGACGTTCCATTAAGAACTGACTGGACAGGGAAAAATAATCAATTTTTTTTTTAATAAATTCTAAGCTATAAATTAAATGTCTGTAGCACGCGGAAAATAGGCCTTATGAGTTTCTTAGGAGTGAAATTGCACACATTCCTAAACCTTTGTGTTTCTGGTAGATCTTTCTGATGTTTAAAGTCTTAAAATAGCTTCACAGCTCGTAATAGATGACATAATAGAAAATTTTAAAGGCTGAAGTGAACAAACAGAATGCTTCGAAAACTTATGAAAAACTGTTATTTAGATAAAATAGCGAAACCAGCGAATAGAAAATTTGTAACAGTTTATTAAGGAATTCGGAAAGCTGAAATAGATGTTAGATATAAAAGTCGTTATATAATTATTCTATAATATTATCAGTAAGTAAGTTTTAATTCATGATTTTTGCTATAAAGTTTGTTTGAACATTGTTATTTTTAATCTTCTGATCAAGATCAGAATACTTATAATCCCGCTTTGTCTGTCCTGTGGACAAGTATCCTTAAAATCTCATTAAATTATCATTAAGCACAACATTCTCAACAATTGCATCGTTTGCATTCGCAACATTTATAGTGATTATAACAGTAACTCCAAATAACTCCTTCATAGTATTTAAAAATTGTT
>JAFIDM010003189.1:6693433-6705951 GCA_023159025.1 Thereuonema tuberculata | reverse complement strand
CTCAGAAAATTGCGCCGGACAGACAGACAGACAGAAAGACAGACAGACAGAGAAATAAAAGATTTTAGTAATATAGATTCAGAAAAAAGCCATGCAAGCGTTTGCTTCGTTCTACTCTTATACATCTAATAATGCCGTACTGGCGTGGTCGTGCGGTCTCGGCGGCGGCCAGCCGTGGCGACCAGTGCCTCATTACCTGGGTTCAATTCCCGGCAGTGGCATGGCTGTTTCCGTTTCTTTCTTCTATGTTTCGTCTGTTTCTGCGGGTATAGCGTGAGCTGCCTCCTATGGCATACCCTGGGCAACGTTACGACGGATAAATGCTCACATTTCTCGCCCCTTGTTGAGGCCAAAAGATTAACTTCTAAGAGCCCGGGCGTTGGCAAAAAAAAAAAAAAAACCAAAACAAAACATCTAATAATATGCCAAGAGAGTCGCATTTACGAATTTTAACAAAGGAACTAAAACTTATAAAGCAAGCATTAAAATCATTAAATGTTTTTATCATATCCGATAATGTTTAATAGAACTAAATTTCATTCTATTTAGTAATACTAGTAATAACACTAGCATTAAAACTTACTTGAATTATTTGAAAAAATTATATATTATCCTTAAGTTTACTTATGATTTTGTGGTTTTCTATACAAAGAAAACTGCTGAGTAGCAACTAATGAAAGTCAATACGTGAGTTTCATAAATTCTGTTTAGAAAAAAAAGGAATGTCAACTAACAATGTTGACATTTGATTTTCTGTAGCGTCCGTACTGTCCCATATTTGATTTTTAATCAACTGCTTTCATTGCGAAGAATTTATGTCAATAAAAGCATCTGCTTCATTTAGAGAAATAAGCTAAACTTAATTTCGCTGTAAATAATGTTAAACTGAGGTTGCTATAAATATGTGACAGCCTCTTAAAATCATTGCTTTACTATGGCTTCTTTCATGAGAATCATCTTGCTTTTTATCGTAGCAGCATTGGTAAGTTTTTGAATATTTTTGTGTGTATGTTACTCATTTCAATAACCAATCAGCATTTCGTTGATAATAAGTAATTTTACATGCGATAAGATTAGTCTGAATTTTCAATCTTAATCTGCTTTTCAATAGAAAACTTAGAGAGAAGTAATTCAAGTCATTCTTACTGTCCTCCAAATGAGAGATGGCCGCCCTGTTTTTGTGGGATCTGCGCATGTATGATCGATTAGTCTGGTCAGGCACTTCCGTCTGATTTTATGACAGGACGCCGCGCCGCCATTACGGTAATCGCTTGTTACTTTGCAAAAGAGCATTGTATTTATAAATAATATATATTTATTTATTTATATAAATACTTATTGTTAGCAACTGGTATTGAAATAACACTAAATAGACGAGAGAAGTTTTAATTTGGCGTTATCAACATGTCTTTCTCAGTGAAAACAGACCACGGCGTCCATTGTGACAGGAAAACATAATTGATCAGCTACCGGAAGGGCTGCGCAGTTCAAACTTCCGCCGGCCATCTCTCATTTCGAGGACAATACAATCCACTGTATAAGAATAATTTAAAACCCAAGACATTGAACATTACTTTTTTTAATAAAGATTTAAAATTTATCATGATATTCAAAAGCACCTCACTCAAAGAAGGTTTTCAAACATTCAAACTTACATAATTTTAGATTACCATTCAAGCAAGAAAAAAAGTAATGAAGTAATTTACATAAAGTTTCAAGAGATTAAAAAAATATTTCAAGTTTGTACAAGAATTTTCTACTCTTTCAGGAGAAGTTCTATGAGAAATTGAGGAAGAAATGTTTATTTGTCTCCATTTTAAGATTTTAATTCCTACATCCTTGTTCATTCTTAGTCATGAATAGAAATACTCCATTGTTAGCCATCCAATGTTAATTCAAGAATAGTAAATCAGCTAAACTATTTGGAAGTTGGGTTAGTTAAAATCAATCTAAGTATATTACACAGGTTGACAACATTTTTTTCTTTTTTTAAAAAAAGGCAGAAATTAAGCATTGTGTTAAGCATCTGTGTTCTCTAGCAATTGAGAACAGAACACTCATAAACGGAGTAATTACTCTTTTAGAAAACACTTTTACATTGTTCAATAATAAATTAAATCAGTTCTATTAATGCTATTTTTTCACAGCATTAACACAATACATTAATGTAAGATCCATAAGAACCATACATACTCTGGACAGTTTTTCAAAAAAACAAAAAAAACTTTATGAATTTTCAACCTTTTTTCACAGTTTTACCAGTCGTAAGTGAGACATTTCATCCCAGATCAACGAAACTCACTAAGAAACTCAATAAATCATTAATTTACACAAGGAGCTCCAGTTCTGGTTTCAGTGAACTGCTCAGTATCAGTCACATCATTTGTGATGGCTTTGTTTCACTTTTTTCTAGAAATACTGAATATTTGATAGTTTTTTTTTCTTGTTTTATGATGAAATATCAGGAATCGTTCTTTGAAATAGGCTTTTTGTGATTCCGTCTTTTGATTTGTTTATTGGGCCTATCAATTTTGTTCGTTGAAGTTTTGTTGGCGCAGTTCAGTGTATTTGGATTAACTCTATAGAAAAACCGTTCAGCGTTTCAGAAATAATTATTAACATGCAGTCAGCTCTATTAAAAATTCAATCTGTTGTTCTATTTCTTTGGCAGGGGCCAATAAAAATAAGTGATTTATTCAATATGGATGTTTTCCTGATCATTTAATTAACATTAAGAAATATCACCAGTGAGCCCAGCCGAAACGTAATTTATTCTTTTAAATGTGTTAAGTTAACCTTTTAAAACTTTTTAATTTGTGTATTGGCCTTAATATTCTTTAATGAAATAAATTGTAATTAAAAAGTTAATAAAATTCAGTAACGGTTTTTCTGGGTTTGATGCTCTTTGCAGATGATGTCACTGTGATGTCGAACTTCCACATTTCAGAATATGTTTACATTTATTTTCTCAAGAGAAATATGGAAAAAAAAAAACATGCAAAAACTTATCTCTAGTCCCAGTAACAGGTGAAGGTAAAAGACTACTACAGGGAAGATGTCATTATGATCTACGAATATTACGATTGGTTCCGATATTTTAACAAAATTATAGTTATCAACAAAAATTAAATGAAAACGTTCTAGATATATCTTGAACTGTAAACATAGTCGTTGAAATTTGATGAATGACAAAGCGTTACTAATTACGCAACAGATGCATAAAAAGATAGCTTGGTAACTAATAAAAATTCTCATCACCAATGCCCTTTTCCGGAATAAGATCACTTTTAGAGGAAGTGGAGGAAACCATTTATTCTTCTAATACTTTGCTACCCTGTTATTTATTTATTTATTTATTTATTTATTTATTTATTTATTTATCTACTTACTTACTTTTTACATTGACTCCTGCATATCTTTTCTCTTTCATAAACTTTGCAACTCTTCAACCCAATTTCTTACAAAAAAAAATAATGTATTGAACACAGGATATGTAAAGTGAAAATCTCGAAACAAGGGGTTTGCAATGTTCATTGCTAATAAAATATAAATAAAAGAACCTTAACATTCATTTAGAATATAATGAGAGTAATTTTTTGGCCAACACCTATTTCAAATAATTTATTTTGTTAACAGAAAAGATGATACATTTTTAATTTTAAAATATGATTTGTAATCATTATTTCTTAAATTCTTTTATGGAAAGTCGATTAAAGTTAATGTGTTGTATTGTATCCCACTTAATAAAATATCTTGAAAGACAACTTCATAATATAATTTTGTGTTTATCAATGTTTATTAGAGTTGCTATGAATCTTCAAGTAATTTACGAGGAGACATGCAGTTGACGAAGCAACAAATGGATACCATTAAAGGTTACAATGGAAAGAGACAGGAAGAAGAGCCTTTCCTTACTCTGTGGGAGGATGGATATGTACCTTACATCATTGATCCTGAGGGTGGCATTTGATTTATTTTATTGTTTATTGATTTTTGAAGTAAAGACCAATAATTTTTTGATTTACTGCTTCAATGGAATTATCTATTATTCATTTGGACGACATAAATAAATTTATTGTTCACACATTTATTATTAATTAGTAAATGTAATTATTAAATGTAAGTATTAAATGTAGTAAAATAAATAAGAAATATCTTCAAAATTTATCTAGTATTTGCAGTTTGTTTGTTTTTTCTAGTAAAAAAGGTTGCTGTACTCATCATGAAGGTGTTATTGTAATAACTCCCACACTTTTAATATATCATCCGATGTATTCTCGTCTACTCTAGATAGTTTCCTGCTTTTTTTATCAATCGAAGAATATCGTTCTCGGAGCAGCCATGATTCCAGATATTTGGTAGGATGGAACTTAGTAAGAGGAGATCCTTTGTATCCTGATGAACATCAATGCAGAAGTTTTATACGGACAAGCACAGTTCATCTTGATGATCTTATAAGATTCATCTGAGAGAATCCTCTTTCACATTCACTCGAAGATATTACAATTATACTTTACAGGAAGTAGTGAAAAAATGAAAAGGAAAGGTGCCGGTACTGTGTACGTTGCGTACCTCCACTGGGTATCTTTATAATCACAATTGCTAAAAGTATCCATCTTCAGTCTAGATAAAGCGACAGAAGAGCAATTGCATCTTATTCAGATCATATATACAACATGTACTCAGATCATGTATAATACCTAAGTGATTACAATTAGTTGCATCCTGTAGGTGAAGAAAGCTTTCCAAGCTTCCAAGTACCCCTGTTTTCTGTGTTTGTATCAATGAAGACAACGCTGCAGTTTCTAATATTTAAAAAAAGGGCTTTATATCCCCTAGCGCTATACTACAATGGAAACCTTCCTCGCGAGCCTCAGTTCGGAACGTTTTTTTGTAACAGATTTGTAATTCCCGTCGAGAAAATTAGCTCCACGTTCAACGTGTCAGTCGACAAACAGTAACTTTAGCCGTTCATAGCAACTTATGGTCTCGTTCGGTGAATTTGGTGGATCGTCCGCTGCGAGAATATTGGTACTTGACTTCATGTACTTCCATCTCAATGTGTATCAATGTCCTGTCGACCTTTCATCATTTTCTGCACCGATAGGCTTGCAACATAAATCCTATTACAACACCTCGTTCAAACTCTGCCAGTTCCCTTCTAGAAAGCCATTTATTTCAAGTAATAAGTATTTTAAGTATTTTGAATACATTATTTTTCAGAGGATCCTAAACTTTTTTACTTTCTCAGATTAAGTGTATCCGATAGAAAACTGAGACAGATGAAGACGAAAACAGTCAGCATATTAACACACTTAAATAAAAAACAAAACAAAGCAAAAAAAAAAAACTCTTGCTATTCCCAGATCAATCTACATATATATAAAAAGAAAAGTCCTGACTCACTCACTGAATCATCAACGCCCAGCCCAAACCCTTGGACCTAGAAAGCTGAAATGTTGCACAGAGGTTCCCTTTATGATGTAGACCAGGAATATGGCCGGATTTTTCAAAATTCCCACGGGATAGGGAATAAAGAGGATTTATATTTTCGCTTTAATGTTGCCTTATCGATATGTAGGTGTGTGGCGCCAACTCGCAATACATCTGAGTTATCCGCAGAAGGCAACAATTTGCTAAATAAATAAAGTTTTTTATTTTTTTTATGCTATATATGCAAGAGTTCCGGAGCAAAGCGACGCGACGGTACCCGGCTAGTACTAAATAAGCTAAATTCTGTTACAAAAATATCTGAGAATGATGTTCTATGTTTTTTCTACGTATTTTACAGCAATGTTTTTTCAAAGCTGTCAAAGTAAGTTTCTGTCTCTTTAATAGTGATTTCCAACAGTAAAGTGATTCGTGAAGGAATGGACATGTGGGAAGCAGTTACTTGTTTACAATTCGTTGAAGAGACAGATGTAGATGAAATCCCACATCTTCGCATCAAAGATCTTGGGTAGGTTATTCTTTTTATTAATGCAAAGCACTCATTGATGATCACTTAATGTCATTTTATTAATAGTTTTTAAGATAACGCATTTCAAAAGAATACATTTATATCAATATTACAATATAACAATCTTCGAAATTAATTAACTGAGCATACCACATCTATTTCACTTGTATAATTTTTAGCGGCCCCTAGGTTACAGCTTGTCTGTAAAACACAGGGGACCGCTCTTGCTTTTATGCTTGTTGGATGTCACACTCTGTAGTGGCCAAACGGTTAGAGATATTAGAATGAACCTTCACCATTGTGTTCAAAAAAGTTCATTCTAATATGAAAAAGTATGAACCTTTTCAAAAAGTAGAAAGGCATCAAAAAGTAGATGATCATGTCCAAAAAATCTTTAGCTTTCTTGTAATCACTCACTGCAAGGTAAAGAATTAGTTAAAAGGTTGGAGGAAGACATCAAATAATCATTCTATTTTTTTTTAAACTTTGGATCCTTATTTTAAAGCACGTGAACGTGATTTTTCTACTGTATCCGAAATTTTTATTCCAGTTAATTTGTGGTTCTCACCTGCCTTATTAATGGATATCTTATTGAATTAGTACTTTTAACACAACTGAGAACTAAATAATTGAGAGAATAAAATATATATTTACAACTATTATCAATGCCATGGCTTCTCTATCATACAGAACAGCAATCGCTTATTTTATAGAGAAAAGATAATGCACTTACTTTCTGCAACATTAAAGCCTTTAAAATTAAACTTGAAGTTGCACAGACGAAAATGGAGAAAATGTTCAAGGCCACTTGGGGAAATCCAGATCTAGAGTAGCATTCGAACATTTCGACCAGTGATAGAAACGTCGGATCTGGCCATGCCGATGGACACTCGTTATTATTGTGAAAACTGCAATTTAGTATAGTTGGGGTAAAATGTACGTGTTTAAAGAAAAATAGAAAGAATTAATTCTTTGCATATAATTCATGAAAATAATTCGTTAGAAACAATTTAGTTGCAATCACAAAAATAAGCTCAACGGCTCAGTAACATTACGTACTTCTTTCTTTTCAGAGGCTGTACTTCGAATGTCGGAGTCGTTAATCCTGATGGACAAGATCTATCTTTAGGAAAAGGATGTGAATCAGTAGGTGAAATTATTTATAGTTTGGGTCTACAACGAATCAAAAGCTATTTGATGAATGCTCGAAGGAAGCAGCAAGATTTTATGGAAATTATAATTTCGAATTGTCTTTCATTTCAAAGGTTAAGAATCGAACCTTGTAAGAAACAAACTTTTTATGTGAATTTTTTAATTATTCTTTGACTCTGCTTAATTAAGCTTATTTAAACGTGATTTTAAGATCGTTGATGTTAACATTCCGTGTAGCTATTTTAAAAGAAACGTGTATTTCCAAGTATGCATTTGAACGTCTGTATATTTATTTTATTAATTACAGTTAATTTATCCCAATAACTAGTTATCTCAATTGATACATTGTTTTTTGCGTAACTGATAATATCTTCATTTTGTCCAGAATTCGAATCCAGCTGGAGACAGAATAAGTCAGCTGAAGTTCATTAAAGAAAGAGCGATGCGATACATAGATATCTTCTCTCGCTGCTAGATGCCAGATCTGCGATAATAATAGCAGATATCCCCTAACATGCAGGCGTACATTGAATCGTGATTCGTATCCATGGGCGCTCGCACATAGGAACAAGAGGGGGGCAAGTGCCCCCCCCCGCCTATCCTCTACCCCTGGAATGTTAAAAATTAATAAAATTCATATAATTTCCTTCTCGTAAGAGAACTAACAGATATTTAGAAAATGGTAAATTTTATTTAAGTTATTATCTTTTTAAAATTCGCTTATTTTATAGAATTTGACAGGTATAAAATACATTGCCAAAATATTTTGTCCTTCCTTGGAAAAACTTCTACGGGGCCAACGGAGGCTAGCACGATATTTGTCTTTCATTCGTGCTTTTGTCTTCTTTCTCCTTTTGATTGTCGCATTATGATTGGTCGGTCTATATACTAGGTTCCATTCACTGATAGGATGAACTTACGGTTCTGCTAATCATAAAAAGAAAAAAAATGACGTAAGTAAATCATCCATAATAAAAAAACACCGTAATTCGCTCCCCCCCCCCCACACACACACACCTCACGTGGTGTTGAGGAGGAGTTCGATATTGTTCCAATGTTCTTTACATAATGAAAGAAGACGCAGAACTGATAGGATTAGATTAGATTTTTCCTCTTCTTCTACAAACTCTCTTTCTTTCTGCTTTCATCAGTTTTGATAAAACATCTTAATTATATCGAAAGGCCGCAATGCCTCCTCAGTGTGGAAACAAAAACAAGTATTTTTTCCTTCAGTGAAAGTTTTCTTCAGACCAAGTGTGCGACCATTAAACTGAATCCTATTTAAATTCGACGATTATTATTTGTTTAAATCATCTAAATAGTACGTAATACAAGATTGTCGTAGATGCAAAAAACGGATGAATTGTAAAAATAATTTATATAAAACAAGTAGACCCAGGAAGAATTCGACGTCAGGTGAAATATAGTTCACCTAAACATAATTAAGTGACAATTCAGACTAAATAAGATTTAATCATATATAAGTAAAAAAAAATTACTTAGTTACCGTATATGCTCCAATAGAGGCCCCCGGCGTTTATTTGCAAAACTAGCCTCGGCTCCCGGCGCTTAATAGAGACCGGCTGCTATTAGAGGCCGGCCATTATTAACAAAAACCTTCAGAATGCAATATTTTTACACATAAATACCGGCTAATTTTACAAATTACTTTAGCTACTTTATTTGAATTTCCCATGCTACATAAGACTATTAAAGATAAATGGCTGTACCTTTCGCTGCTAATGACGGGCGGCCGCATCTTTCTTTCTTTCGCGTATTCCACCACGCGAATCTTAAAGGCAATGTCAAATGACCGTTTCGGCGGCATTTTGTAAGGCAATGTACCGAAAGGTATTACGCACGACTATAAAGATACGGATGCTTACACTAGTACCGGTAGGCAAATATCAAAGACCCGGCTACTATTAGAGACCGGCTACTATTTGACCGTGTCCCCTCTGCAGCCCGGCGCTTATTAGAGACCGGCGACAATAACAGACTCGGCGTTTATTGGAGCATACACGGTACATCGAATATTTCGATGCGAACAGATTCAACCACTTTCTAGTTATAGGAGGACGCAATAACAGGGATCCAATTTTTTTTGCATCAATTAATTATGAATTTGTTTTGCTAAAAATTACTTTTTTAAAAAAATCAACGTGCTTTTGCATGCCTGCACATCAGAACCTTTAATTTGATACCACATTTACCTCTGTATCTCATGTGGTTCCCGAGAAAAAGGGTTTACAGACTCTTCCTTTTATTTATAGATGATTATCTATAAGTTTTAAAAAATCTTAAGAATAAGAATTAAGACTAAAAATATGATAGAGAAGTATTTTTCGAGTATCCGAAAAATTGTCGTAAAACTATTTTATTTTATTTTCAGACAATGACTTATTAAGAAAATATTAATTTATTATTTATGCTACCAGAAACCAAAAAAGAGGAAAAAAGCAAATTAAAAACAAAAAATATTTTTTTTCCACTTTGTTAATTTCTGATAGCATAAATGATTTCTGATAAAATTGATGAAGTAAAAAAAGTCGGACTCATTTGAGTTTATACGTAGTCTTTATTTTGAAAAAACAAAAAACAATATTTTATTCAAATGTTTAGATAGTATTGAAAAGCAAAAAAAATGGCATTAAAAAAAGTGCAAATTCATAACAGAAGCCTCGTTTTCATCTACTGTTGATAAATTTTGAAATGAAATATATATATGTATATTTTTTTTTTTTGTAGCCAGAGATTGTCTGCCATGAAGTAGGACATGCCATTGGTCTTTTTCATGAACAAGATCGATTTGATAGGGATCAATACTTGTATGTCTATAAAAATAATCTTCAAGCTAATTACAGTGATGTTCTTGATGCTGTTCCTCAGTGGGATGTCTATGGAATTCCTTATGATTACCAATCGATTATGCAATATACTATTGATGTAAGTAAACAGTTCTTTAAAAGCTATTCAATTACTACAAAATTACGACAAGTTTCATCCCCGTAAATGAATTTCTTCGGACAATACGATTAAAATACATTCCTAAATTTTTATAGTTTTTAAAATACGTTTTATCGTGTCTTATCACGTGTGCAAGGTTTTTATTAACATAATCTCAGCAAAACACGTAAAAGATTTTATTATAATTTTATTTTCTATTTTAATTTTAAGCTGAACAGGGATGGGACACCCTATAGGCTGTGAAAAAAAAACATACAAATTTATATTCTTTATAAATTAATAAATTATGAAGTTGCTTTATAATTGAAGTATACTGCTTTAAGTCTATACTGTTTTAAGTATTTAAATGCAAACTAGATATCACACCAGTTTTGGTTCTCATAATTTATTGTATTATATTTTCTGAAAATTCTGCATAAAGGAAATTCAGACTTAAATTTTTCATTTCAAATAATATTTTTCTTTCTCATTTGTCTAAAAGGCATTTTCTGCAAATAAAAGACTTACTCTAGTTCCCAAGGATCACAAAATGGAAGAAATTATGGGCGAAGCACTCAAACCATCCTTCTATGATGCATTACTTGTCAATAAAATGTATAATTGCACAGGTAAAGTTTTAATCAACACTATAGAAAAAAGCAAGTTACAATAATGAAAATATATGATTTAGAAAATATAGGGGGCTGTTAAGTTCTTTTCTACAGTCATCAGACAAATTTTAGTAATTGGCAAATGCTGCAGCTAAGAGTTCATTCTTTTATGCAATGTTTAAGAGTGTAGGGTTTTGAAAACATTTCATGAAGCAATCACTGTGGAGGATAGCTGTTCAAACAACATCTAGGCTTGATTCGTGCACAGTTAATTCAAGGATAGCAGGCTACAAAATTAATGTGAAAACGGTAAATTGTTTTCAAAGGAATGCGAACAAGGTAAAATATCTAAACATCCAATAGAAAAAAAATAAGTTTCTATGTAGATAAGATTCTATGTAAAAGAATTTTTTTCCTCGTTTTGGGATCTACAAAGAAAGATTGGAAGAGTTTCAAATATTACGGAAGTAGCTTCACTTGAATTTTCTAATGCCCTCATGTACGATACAAGATAAAGTGTTCTACGTATATTTTGTACATGTTTGAATAGTGAATTTACAAATGAAATTGTAGTATTCATGTCATCCAATGTTTGTCTTTCTGTAATTAGGAAGTGATACTTCATTATGGCCAGAGCTACAAAAGACACTCACGGGAAAATCGTATTCAAATTTTTGTATCATCAGTTGCAATTTTTCTGAAAAAACATTGGCTTAGTAATTGACGAAGAGCGAATCCATCACAATATTTCTACTTTGGAAAAAAGATAAATTAGTAAACCAATGCTTGGCATTAGGAAGAATGTTCACCAGGCAAAGTTTGCACATCAGTAGCAGTTGCATTTTAATGACGTGTAATAACAAATGTTTTGTCTATCAAAGACAGAAGGCAGATACTGCTGTATCTGTTAGGGCTTAGCAGGGTGTCTGTTAAAGACAAAGCCTGTACACGGATTATACTCAAAAAAGAGTTTCAGCGGATGTCTGTTGAAGATCAACAAGTTGAAAGCTGAATTGAGCCAAGTCATGTTCACTGATAAAGTCTCACTTCCTTCTGTGAATCGTCGATCGTCTAATCTGCATGTGACAAAGATAGAGATAGGATTCAATTATTTCTCCGAGCAGAACTTTATACACCAACCAGACTTTCTCATATAGAATGCCCTGAGTAAAGATAAACAAATCGTCTCTCATATTCATAACGGACAATGATGCAGGACAAGAATGATGATTTACAGCTCGGATTATTACATACATACATACATACATAGCCTGTATGCCCTGTTCCACCAAGTGTGGGTCTAGGGAGCCAGATGCCAGCCGCCAGGCCGGATCTGGGCGGAACAGAATCTCTGTTCCGAGAATTTCAAGGGGAGAAGATACTGAGGTGCTTTCCCAGAGCTAACCCTCAGGACGCCATTACGGAATGACGTCAGACCGAAGAGAAAGCGAAGAAGAGGCTGACACACAGGAAAGGAAATTGAGACAGCCATGCCCTTGCCGGGATTCGAACCCAGGAACTGGCGCACTGGACGCCACGGCTGGCCGCCGCCGAGACCGCACGACCACGCCAGCACGGCAGCTCGGATTATTGCTACTGCAAAAAGTTAATGGTCTGGAAACATTACTAACATTTTCCGAACTCATATATATGTGACACAGAAACAGCTTTTTGAAATTAATTTGGTTTTTAAATTTCAGAAAGCTGTCCGGCAAATTTTATATGTTTAGTAATGTAAGTTAATTTTATTCTTATATTCTTTACATTCTAAATTCTAAATTGCAAATCATTAAATGAAATATTTGCATTACGAAACTTGAATAGGTGTCGATTCAAGTTTTGTGTATTGG
>JAFIDM010003189.1:6620527-6686148 GCA_023159025.1 Thereuonema tuberculata | reverse complement strand
TGTGGCTACGGTTGTCACATCAATCTGCATGTGGTAGTGTAAGTATACCAGCTGTTGCCCGAGCAGTGGACATGCCATATACCATTGAAAGGCTAGTGATAGAGTCCGATTTTGTGGTACTATGCGTACAAGAGAAGGACTCTAGAGCTGCTATAACACTATTATGTATTTTATGCACAATTATCAAAATTTTTATCTAATTTTCTCTAGTACTTAAGTATGGTATGGTATGGTATGATATGTTGTTGTATATTGTATGGTATATAAGTATGGAATGTTTCTTTGAAAAAAATTGTTGGGTAATCGTTAATTGCTATTTCCTTTTTAGTTGTTTTATTTTTATTACTCACTTACTCTTTCCCTAGTATTAGTAGTAATTCTTAAAAATCTGTTTTGTAACTCTTCTTCTTCATACTAATACTGTGGCCAAGTTACCATTTACATTCTTAATTTTCACCTCTTCTCTTTTTCAACATAGACATGACAATCTTACTATTAGGAAAGGTTGTTATAAATGGTATAGAATAGAACATATGAATAGAACATATCGCAGCTTACAAGAATAAAAAAAACCTAAAGTGTGTAAATGGGCTGAACATTGTTCAAATAAGCAATATAACCTGGATCCAATGGTAGAAGTTATATTTCATATTAAGGATTAAAATAAATCTTTTCATAGTGGAATCCTGTATTATTAGGAACTTCAAATAAAGACAAGGGTATGATAATTGGAGAAGATACTATAGGATTTTTTAAAAATAACGAAAAACGTATTTAGATTATGAAAAATAACGAAAAACGATTTCAGTAGTGTAAGCATTTTTATATTGTAAGACATTCTTACATTAGAAACTAAAGGCATTATGTTATTATCATTGATATGAATGATGAAAGAAGATTATAATTATGCATCTTCAAACGAAATTTAATATTACAAAATTAAGTAACTGAAAAAATATTTACTACGCAGACTTACTTCAATATTTCAACTTTTTCAACAAAAATTTTCATCAGGAATTACATAAAAGAGAAGAGAATGATGAAAGCACTCTTCTTCTACTTAAAAACAGAAACAGAATAATAGTCATGAATTGAATATCACGTTACAATTGGTAACATACATAATAACCATACATTGTAACGATTGCTGACAACATGCAACGATGGTTGCTAAATTAATTCTATATAATAAAAAATGTTGTCAACAAAACGCTACATATAAATATAAAGAATCAATACAATCAATACAATTAACATTACTTAAAAATTTAAAAATATATTTAAGACTCAATACAGTCAACATTACTTAAAAATTTAAAAATATAAAACTTTAGTTTCTGTTTTACGTAATTGTTATTATTCATTATTTTTTCAAAAAAACTGAAAGAAATATCATTCATTTTAAGAAATTTGTTTTTATTTATACACTTAGACATATTTATAAAACCAGATTCTAAAATAAATCTTTCAGCTTCATCGCTAACTTCATATATAATGTTAACGATTGGGTCAGATTGTGTTGTAAAATTGAAGCATGATCTGCCCAATGTGACACTCCTTTACTATCACTATTGAAGATCGTAATATGTTTATCAATACGTTCTTTTAGGGATCTTCTTCCAATATATATTTCATGTCAGTTCCTACACTCTAACGAATAAATAACACCCATTTTGAAAAGTTTATTGGTTTTGTCTACTTTACATTTTCTAAATAGGTTATTGCCTTTAAAGCATACAATTTTTACTTAATTCTCAAAGCAAACTTTCTTTACATTTGTATCAACTTTGAAACCTAATGGTAAACTTATATATTTATAATCATTTTGTTCTATTTCTTAAGTTTTTTTCAATTCATTCTTTTTCTTTATAGTAAAAAATCTATTAATGTTTGCTTTGGCAGATCTCTAAAAGAACGTATTGAACATATTAGGGCCTTCAATAGTGATAGTAAAGGAGTGTCACATTGGGCAGATCATGCTTCAATTTTACAACACAATCTGACCCAATCGTTAACATTATATATGAAGTTAGCGATGAAGCTGAAAGATTTATTTTAGAATCTGGTTTTATAAACATGTCTAAGTGTATAAATAAAAACAAATTTCTTAAAATGAATGATATTTCTTTCAGTTTTTTTGAAAAAATAATGAATAATAACAATTACGTAAAACAGAAATTAATTATAAAAAATCCTGTATAAGTTTTATATTTTTAAATTTTTAAGTAATGTTGATTGTATTGATTGTATTGATTCTTTAAATTTTCAAATTTATATGTAGCGTTTTGTTGACAACATTTTTTATTATATAGAATTAATTTAGCAACCATCGTTGCATGTTGTCAGCAATCGTTACAATGTATGGTTATTATATATGTTATCAAATGTAACGTGATATTCAATTCATGATTATTATTCTGTTTCTGTTTTTAAGTAGAAGAAGAGTGATTTAGTCATTCTCTTCTTTTTTATATAATTCCTGATGAAAACTTTTGTTGAAAAAGTTGAAATATTGAAGTCTGCGTAGTAAATATTTTTTTCAGTTATTTAATTTTGTAAGATGAAAGAAGATACAGGTTGATTCAAAATTCCCCGTACAAACTTTAAAGGTAGATAAGGTATTCATAGTGGAAAGTATGTCAGCAAAAGTCATCCGAATGTGCTAGAAGGTACACTAAGGTTCAGAAATAAAAGACAACAAGTAAGGTAGACAATATGTTAATTAGCCTTAGGTTTGCAATATGACTGGACCTGTTGCACTTGAAAGCGATGGAACCACTCCTCGTGTAATACTCGCTATACCCTGGATTGAGGGAGAGCAAGGTGATGCTCTATAGCTCGTGTACTTGCAAGTGGAAAGCGTTCAGTTCGGTCTAAGAACGAAGAGGCTATGGCAGATGTGCGCGTCGATCATTGCCGACCACAATCATGCCTGTTTCCGTCGAATGATCCAGTTTCACACAATCTCTTGTGCAATTGCAATCTTTGGTGATGATTGGGCACACGTCTGTTGGGGAACGGTTCACGATACACTCGTACAGCCGCTCGTCCGTTTCTGTTCGCTGCCCCATAAGCTAGGTGCTCTCTTCGCATCAGTGAAGCGATACATCCTACTCATCAACATCTCAATTGTCAATGGATCACACTGCCCAACTAATGCTCTGCCAAAAAGCACATTCGGGTGGCGTTTGTGGACATACGTTCCACTACGAATACGGTTTATTTGTACATTCCTGACTTAACTTTAAAATTTGTACAGGGAATTTTATATATGTAAAAATACTTGCACGAGATATTTGTATCTTTTAATTATAGCTTTTTTGCAATTACAGATTGCTTTTTTAAGAGTTATTATCAACGGGAAATACCTCAATTAGACTGTTGGAATATTTCCGATTAGAAATAATTAGAAGACGTTGCGAAGCATTGTGATTGGTTTACTATTGCTATCCCTACCTTGTTTTGCATTTCGTCAAAGTTTTGAATAAAATCTGTAATGTATAATAATAAAATTTCCAACAATAAGTTATCTGTTCTCCCAAAATAATTATTTAAAGGCCAATTGGCTAATTGAATGACCATTCTTGACTAATGTTTCTTTTTACAATCCTATAATAAACAAAGGTTTACATTCTGTTAATATTACAAATACTATTAAATAAACTCGATCTGAAATCTATAGATTCCAAAGCCCTTGAAATAAAGGCCCATTTCGTTGAGTGGCGAAATAATTGTCTTATTCACAAGTTCACGGCCACAAAATCTGAAAGTAGAATTTAAAAAAAGCTAAAATTAGTAATAAGAAATAAAAATAATAAAAAAGCACTAACCTACACCACGTTGAGGTTGCCCAAGATCATAAAAAAAGTAAAAAACTTTAGGTTTCAATGAAAAATCGATTCAAAATGTTCACGTTACCTTTATTCTAAATTTCAGGGCAGGGAAGGACGAATGGATTTTTACTTTAGTATCTCTCGAAATAAACATTTCATTGAAATAGAAAACAATAATCAGTCGAATAAACATGCATCAAAACAATGATTATAAAACGTTTGTTTAAATGAGAAACTGCAGTTGTCAAATTCACTGGAAGCGATGTACATGAGCTCCACTTACAACTGTTAGTTTGCATTTAATAAATGTTTCAAATACCCTTAATAAATACTCTATTCAATTACTGCAATTAGCAAATAATTGGGTTTTGAAGAGAACACTGGACTTTTCTTAGTTTAATTGTTAACCAATTTCAATCAACTTTAGAAAAAAAATCTTTCAATTTATAACAATAGTAATAATAGTAAATGAAGCAAATCCTTCAAGAATAGATAATTCTAGTCTCCATTTAACCTTACTTTCACTTTTCCATTTCATAGGATTACAATGGATTTGATATGAAAATACAGCAATGTTAAAATTCTATATATTAACTTTTATTATATTAACTGTAGTTATTCCATTCTAATTGCGAGATATATTCGTCATTCACTTACATTTCTCCAGGTTCATCACCGTCTAAGTTTCCGATGCGAATTCGAAAAGCATCGAAGTAACAGTTCCCTCTTCTTTCTCTTCGTTCGAGGTCAAATACATTAAAAGTTACTGACACCATTTGATGGGCTTTCGGGGCCTAAAAATAAAGAGGGGAGGATTCACTCATTTGACAGTTTAAAGGAGGAATAGCATTTTGAATAATTTTTTAAAAGAGTTGAAGTGAAAGATAAGAAAAGCCACTATACAATTTACAAGCTGTTCTTAACGAAATAGTAAAGTTAGATAAAAGAAAAACAAGAATCAAAAAAATAAAAAACGCTTGAAGGTCATCCTTCAAATATCAGATTTCTATAAAGTGTGGTTTCCTGCTCATTCATGAATAACGAACCGAATTTAGGAACCGTGCAGAATAAAACAATGAAAACGAAAATTATATTCTTGACCCAAAAAAGATTGATATGAAAGAAAGATTTATTTTTTTATTGCTCTACCTTAATATGATATCCACAACGGACTTCTCGAGCTGTGTGATAAGGGAAAGACAAAGACTCGTGGGTGGATGCTTGCGTTATAACGACTCCACAGTAGTCTGTACAAAAAAATCATTATATCCAAATAAAAGTAAGTTAAGATAATTGATCATTATATTAGAATCATTATAAATATTTAAAATAAGTTATTTACCTGGTTCCACTTTCTTTTCACACAGATGACCACTGAAGCCATCAGGACAAATACATCGACAACCAAACTCAGTAGTAAAGGTAACAAATCCATTATTCTGACACTGAAGACTAGAATTTGGACAAAGAGCTGCTTGAAATTAAAAGAAAAAAGAAGAACAGAACTTTTATTCAAATGCTTTACCATAATTTTGCTTTACCATAATTTCCTGTTCATTATCTGCAGATAACATTTAAAGTTGTTGAGAAGACAGAGTTGTGAATTGCTACAATACAAAAATATCCTTCATATTCGAATAAAAAAATCATGCTTAGATGATTATCCTTTTAAAATCTCAAATTTATATAAGGGAAATACAGTAGTAATTTTAAAATCTTATCCCTTGTAGGAATTTAAAACTCATTTTCAGTAATTTAGATCAACAGCTCATAGCATTTTGCATAACCATGCATTTCACAGGAACACTGATGAGGCCACTCTTCAACTCATAAGCGTTGACTTACGTTCTCCAACTGCTGAATGGGAGGAAAGAGTTATTACAATAAGGTTGGTAGGAGGGGGAGGAAAAACATTTCGAACATTTTTTAACTTGATTTAACTTAACACTTCTTGATTTCTTCTGTATTGAATTGTGCAATAAATATATTTTTTTGTATTTTATTAATACATTATGTTTTGCTTTCACAAAAGTTCTATAACGTGAACGATGGTCAGACAGAATTTCTAACCTATTTTGAGCTTCAGAATCCTTTCTTGAAGTTTTAAGTTTCTTTCTTTATGCAGAAGTAAAGATTATATCTAAGACTGAATAATTCGACCATAGATTTCTACAAATCAAGCACATTCTTTATATAGATTATACAGATATGTGTAGTTATGAATTAAAATCGAGTTGTTAATGTTATTTTAATTTCCAGAAGGATACTTTCTGCTGAAGGAGAATCACAGGAAATCACGGCATTACAGTTTTTAATACAATTAAACAGGTAGCAACAATTAATTGTATAAAAAAAAAATTACTCACACGTGCAATTGTACATATCGTTTATAAGTAAAATATCAGAAAACGCAGGCTTCTTCGCATTTCCCATAAATATTTCCATTGTATGATTTTTCGGTACCATCGTCAGTCTCCCATTCATACTAAAAGCCTAAAATAGATTTCAATCATAAAAATGCTATCTGAATAGAAATCATAATTTTCAATCTCATTACATCTATTAAATGCTGAATTTTCAAACAAAAAATTAATAATAACAAACAAAACGTACATCTATACCATAATGCATGAGGGACATGTAATCGTATGGCACACCAAACGTTCCAATATCCAAATGAGTTCGAAACTGTGAAATGGAATTATTATCCATATTTTGATAATGAACTATGATGTAAGTATCTCTGTCTGGTCTATGTTGTTCGTGAGCGAGACCCATAGCATGGCCGATCTCGTGAGCAACTATATCAGGCTGTAAAATAAGTTAAAATAAAAAGAATGTATTTCAATTTAATATTGTACACAAAATTTTAAAAATTTAAGGGAAAATTAAAATTAGATATTGTAAGTGAAGTCTCAACTTCACTTATGGAAAAATAACAAAACCTTCAGGTTGATTTCAAAACATCTTAAGGAAAACTAATAGAAATATGATTCTAAGACAGCAATTGAGCCCTTCTTATAGAGTATTTACATGACAGATCAATTGGAAAGTTATCAGGTAAATGGAATACAATAAGGGATCACTTGCTGTCTTCCAATCATATTTCAGTTAGTTTATTCTATCTACGCGAAACAAAGCCACGAAATTACTCAACTGATCTCGGATTTTTGTGAACTGTGAAGCTCATCCAAATAACACAGTGAAAATGGGGTCGCCAATAGAGCAATATTTAAATAAAAAAACACACTCAAAATACAACGTGAATAACTCAAAACAAAAAAGAAAGAAATAAATAAACTGAACTAAAGGCGACTGTTGGTATTAAAATATCAATTCCATTAAATTTAAAAGAATGTAGATAATTGTTATTTTCTGTACCATAAGCACTACATTCATTCTACACCAATGTATCTATGCTCATATCTCAATCCTGTTACTCCATACGGTATCTCTAAGCCCTATACTTTATCCCTATCTTCTGTGTCCAACTTTACTCCCACACCATATTTTCATCCTGTTCCTTAATTTGTAGCGAATTTTTCTTGTAAGCGGTGTAAACGGCGCTTACAATTGAGGCATCCAATAAGAGAGTGATCTATACCGAAAATTTTTAAATTTGAGTTATTGGTACTTTCATATAGTACATATAGTTTGATCTTTTGTATACAGATTATTAAAAATTTACGCGGGCTCCTTCCCTGTCTTTTTTTCAAAAATTTTTCGTAATTTACTTTAGTCGTGTTTCTAAGACGAGAGAGTGAACTTTGCAAGGCGGAAAGCAACATTCACGATACGCGAATACTGACCAATTGCTGCGTCTTTTTGTGGACACGTGATAGTTGTTGCTAGCATGGCGGACGGTGAATGAGAACTAGGAATGAGTAGTTTTGAAAAGGTTTCGAGAAAACGAGTAAGAAATGATGATAAATGGAAAAGGAAACGGTCTAAATTGTGTAGAAATTGAGGATTAGAATATGTTAGTGATAAAACAAATAAGAAGGTTCTAGCAAAGTAGCAAGGTGCTGGATGTAATTGCAGCGCAAGAACAGACATAGCTAATGTGAAAAGGTGTAAACATCTCGTGCTCATAAAAAATGAAAGAGATTGATATATTCCCTAGGTTTAGTACAATTGATGAATATAATGCACAGAATGCTTTTTTATTTGGGCTGATGTGTTGGCAAGAATGCAGTGGCATTTACGTGAAGAAAAGAGTGAACGAAAACTCTAGTTGAGGACACATGTCCTTAACATATCGTGTGTAAAATTCCCATGAGCAACTAATTAGGATATGCAGCAAGACGTTTTGTGATGTATTCGGAATTTCCAAGAGACGTCTTTCTACTGTCAGAGGAGATAGGAAGATAAATATATCTGATGGAAACGAATCAAAAGATGATGAATCAGTTAGTAGCCCCATGTTGATAGCAGAGATAAGCATGGTAATTACAAACACAAAGTAAGTAATGAAGATGAAATATCAGTGATTGATCATATTAAGAAATTTCCCCTTTATGAAAGTCACTACTGCTGAAAGAAAGTACAGAATCAGTTGCAGAGATGTATAGGCTCTACAAGGAATAAAGAAATAATCTAGATATGAATAATATAAGTTATGATATAAATAGGAACATATTCAATATACCGTTTAATATTGGTTTCAAAATGCTTTACAAAGACACATGCAAAGTGTGTGATGCATGATTGGCCAAAGAAGAAGACATTATTCCTCTAGATGTAAGACTACATTAAACAAAGGCAACAGCAGGATATAGTCTTCTTTCTAAGTTTCGATAGGAATGCCTTGACGAAAACTGTGATTACTGCCTTCAGAAAACAATGCCAATACGTAAAAATACTGATAGGGTTGGTATTTTATTGAAGGCAACTGTGGGTATATAACTTAGGTGTTCATGTCTCCAATAAAAAAAAAACTGCCTTCATGTGTATATGGCCCGAAAACATTGCATCTCGAGATGCTTCAGAGATTGCATCGTGTCTATTTAAGATTTTAAGTGTGCCTGAAAATACTTTAATGAAGAGTAAGTTACGCTTTTTTTAAAACTCTGTTCCCCACAGAACAAAAATAACATTCTATATTTCATGTATACTTGTGATGTTGGGAATGTTTGATTTCATAGAGCATTGTTACCTAATTCCTGGACACAGGTTTTTGCCCTCTGACCGTGATTTTGGTGTAATTGAAAAGAAAATCAGAAAAACGGATTACATATTTACACCAAATGATTAGTAACGTCTCGTGAAAATTCGAGATTGAGAAATCCTTTCCACGTTTTAAGAATAGAACCGAAGATTTCAAAATTTCCACATTGCAGCATCACTTTTTTGCGAGAAACCAAAAAAAAACCACTTCAAGTGAGAGAATGCCGCCCCGAAAAATTGCAGTTCTCAAGATAGAAGCTACTAAACCAGGTATACTTCAGTAGAAGACAAACTATTCTGAAATCAGTCCATGGGAAGAAGTGCAAGTGTTCCATAAACCAGCTGGAAGATCTAGTAGAGGTAAAAATCTAGATTAAATTTAGTAGCTAAAAATCTGACAATGTCATCCCAAAAAACGCCGAGAACAATATTCCTTCCGTCAAATATGGAGTACTTATTCCCTACTGGAAGAAAAATTAGTGCAGCAAAACATAAGGATCTCATCTCATCTTGCTATGTATTACGTCCTCCAGCCAGATGACTTAAATGCAGTCGAGGAATAACTAGAGGTATTGAGGATTATATTTTGTTTTATTTTACATCTTAGATTTAATTACAAAACAAAATACTTTTAGTCATTAAGATACAAAAGATTCACAGTGACAGGGATGAGGAAAAATATAAGGGAGTAGATATTGAAATATAGAGCAAGAACGATGGCAGACAGACAAACATATATAGACTGTTGAACTTAGAGGTGGTTTTGTAAATATTATATTGAAGTAAATAATGAGTAAATGAATTATATTATGTCATTAAGAGTTTACATTACTAAAGTATGTTGTAACTTTAACATTATTTTCTTTCTTTGCAGATGAAAAGGGCCTAAGACAATGATGAAATATTGAAATGGTATTCTGAAAATAGTTTTTATACATAGTTTCAAATGTGTATCTTAAGATGAAAAATAAAAAGAGGCAAGTTAACTAAAATATGTTTTTAAATTATTAAGCTAAATACAAAATTCAAAATTTCACTCAACTTTCACCGGATGCCTCAATTTCAAAACAAAGAATAAAATTTTTATAAAAAATAGTTTTGCCTAGCAAAAAAAGAAACAACATTGTTTATTATCATACAAGATAAGTATAAGTAATTAAGAAACAACTTTTCTTTATCAAAACTGAAACTGAACTAATTTCTAGCTTTACAGTGAATTTTGGTTTAGTTCAAGAAATTCACATTTTTTTTTCATGTTTAAACGAGTTGATTCAACCTGATAATTGATCAGTGTAAACATTCATCCAATTGCTTATAGTGTCCCAATTGCAATCACTGATTCGCTAACTCTATTCAGAGACTTCAGTAACTTTAACGTTAGGGGGTCTTGTTCTGGACCTGCGCATACCATGATCAGATTTGAAAAAATTGTAACATATTCACAAACTAAGATAATCTATACTACTATAGTGTTATTCGACAATACAATAATACAAAATCCTTTGGAAGCTCTATTGAAACATCTTTTAAAATTTACTTTATTGAGTATAGGTTGATACATGCATGATCGCTAAAAGAAAGATCATTAGTTAAGAAGCTACGGGTCAAAAGCAGTGAACGTAAATGAATGAACAAATCTTTCTTTATAATAGTCAATTGCTTATTTTTAACGTGTTTTTATAAGCACCTGCATTCATATATTCAATTGTTGGCAGGCTATTTTTATCTTACAATACTAACTACTAACTAACTAACTCCTTGGCACTACAGCCCATGTAGGGCTTTGGCCTCCTTAACAATAGGAGCCCACTCTTTTCTATCTTGCGCCTTTCTCCTCCATCCTCGTACCTGGAGCTTTTTCAAATCGCGTTCCACATCATCAAGCCATCTAAGTCGTGGTCTTCCTTTTAATCTTCTACCCCCAGGGTTTCCAATGAAGAGTTTCTTAACTCCACGGTTCAAATTCATCCTCTGGAGATGGCCTACCCATTGGATCCTTTTACTTTTGTCACGGAGATAACGCCTCCTCCAACAAATATAAAAATAATAATAATTAGAACGAATTCAAGGAGACTTTCTGTAACCGACTTTCCGGATACGTGTTTCTTGAAGAGATAAGCGGGGCCTATCTTAGCGGGACCGACCCGCTTTGCCTACCGCGGGTCGGTCGAAACACACAGAATAAATGAAAATCAGTGATCGAAAATGTTTAGTAAACGTTACTTGTTTGTCTTATGGGTCAATAATGGCAATCCGCTGGGCCCAAGGTTTTCCCGCCAAAATTTCCCCGACAACTAGATTCCACAACCAATCTTGTTTTAAAACCAACAAATAAATATAACGTAGATACGAAGAATAAACAGATCTACAGCGACAGAGTGATCTTTCTTTTTCCTTTATTTTTTAGCAAATTAGCTCTAAAATTATTTATCTAACTTCACTCTCTAGTATTGAAATCTTAATCCTGTGTCATCCTAACTTTAACACCTCCCTTTTCTGAAGGGATTAAATCTACTTGTGAAATGAAGGTCAATCAAATAACCAAATATATATTGACTAATTAAGATCGTATTTGTTTATTTGGGACGTTAAATTTAGAACATTTTTTCATTTTGCAGTCAGCTACAGTCAATTGCTACCAATCGTTTGCGAAGAATTACTAACTTTCTTCAATTAGGAAGATTTATTTTCACGATCCTCAGTTCCACTAAATTTAGTATTTTTAAGGCCTCTCTTGTGATGGCTACTTAATATGTTTGTATCAAATAAGAATATTTCGCATTGGTGATGTATATGCTGAACCCTCTTAAGGAATCCATTTTTGTACATAAAGGTTAGATGTGCTTTAGTAGAGATTATTACTCAAGAACGTTATTAATCTTCTTCTCTTCTTCTTTATAGGATTTTCCCCATTTCTGAGGTTTTCCTCAACTGAAAGTCGTCTCGCCATTTGTTTATGTCCTCTGCATCCGCTGCTGCCAGTCCATATCTTTCCAGGTTTTCCCTCAAGTTATCTCTCCAACGCTTTTTCGGTCTTCCCCTTCTGTTTCTACCTTCTGGTTGACAGTCCATCAGTGCCCTAGGTAATCTGTTGTCTCCCATTCTTGTCACGTGTCCGAACCATCTTAGTCTTCTCTCATCTATCTTTTTTATAATGTCTGTTCTGATATTTAACTGATTTCTTATCTCGATATTCGTTTTTCTCTCCAATCTCAATGTTCTGGCCGATCTTCTCCAGTAATCCATTTCAGATGCTAACAATTTTTTTTCATTTACCTTACTCACTGTCCACGTTTCTGCCCCATAAAGTAAAATGCTTTCAATAACTGTATTAAAGATTAATTTTTTGGTGCTATTTATTATATCTCTGCTCCACAGTATAGAATTTACTTCTGATATTGCTCTTCTTGTAGTTGCTATTCTTCTACCAATTTCCATTTCTGTTCTCCCTGTTCTTGCAGTTCTGATCCTAAATAATTGAAATGAGATACATTTTTTATTACCTTTCCTTATATTATCAGATCTTTCTTAAAGCCTGATGTTAAGTATTCTGTTTTTCCAAAATTGATGTTCATACCCCATTCTGTATATGGGTCCAACAGTTTCCTCATCATATACTCAACATCATCATCATCTTGTGCAATTACCACTTGATCATCAGCAAATAATAAGTTAAATAAGTATTTGTTCTCATTCTTCTCATTCAACTTTATACGCATTTTTTCACATTTCCTTTTCCAGTCCCTTAACGCAACATCCAAGTATATCTTGAATAGGGTGGGTGACATGCAATATCCCTGCAAAAGTCCTTTGCTTGTTTTGAATTCTCTAGAAACTCTGGGTCCCATCTTTATTTAACACGTATTGGCTTTGTACATAAGTTTCACTAAATTTATTATTAGCTTACTTATATTAGCAGTTTCCATTGCACTCCACAGAAGCTTTCTCGGAATGCTATCATATTATTATTATGTTATTATGTTATTAATCTCAGTTCTTTTTATCTAAATATCGACAATAAATGTCTTGGACATCGGTCGTTTATTTCCGTTACTGTTAAAGAAGAAAAAAATTCTGAATGTTCCGCATGATCTGCGATTAAATTCTTTAAAATGGAATGACTCCAATTTCACTGCTTGCACATAAAAGAAAAATAAAAAACAATAAAAGCGATAATGTCAGGGGAGCAAGTACAGTATTTTTATATGTGGGAATCAAAATCGTTAAAGGAAAAATTCTACTCTCGCTTAATTTAATAACGAATTAGAAAATCAAATAATTAATTGCCCCACTCACTGTTTGACATCCCTCTCCAATTGAGATATTTTGTCCTTTGCTCGCCTTCTCTTGGATGAAACCGAAATAAGAATAGCAAGACCTAAAATACAAAGAAGATTTAAGAAACTAGAATATTTAACAGACAAAATACCCTGTTTATTTTAAAACTAAAATATTTAAAATAAAAATGCGTCTTCTTTTCGTTATCATCTTATTATCTAAGAAAAACCCGCTACTTATGACATATATCTCCTTTTAATAAAAGATATATTATATAGATTCTACTCCTGGAAGATTGCAGTAGAAAAAGATTTGTGTTTAAAAGTCAGCGCTGAACCACAATTACGAGTACAAGAATTTGATACCATTTTCGGTTGTCCGTAAGAGTCTTGTTAACGCCTGTAGAAAATGATTGGAAGGATTAGATTAAGATCAGAAAAAAAATCTGTAATTCGAGCTCAAAATGATGTCATTCTGCTGTATAGTAATTTACCAGGCAAAATTGCGTACAAAGCAGCATGTGTCTGGGAGCTTGAATTCTGAAGCTATCATTGAGAGCAATCTTTAACTACTGTAAATTAAAATGATAGATGATTAAATAAATTTAATTTCCAGGAAAAAGTAATGTACTGTACAGCTAGGTTCTTATTGATTATTTCCGACTTTAGTATTCTTTATAAATAATCTGAAATTAATTCATTATATTAAACTTGCTGGCTGAAAACTCAAATTCAATTTAGAAAAATATTTCTTAAGTAAACAAGACTAAATTGTTTACATAGGCTTATCAGCAGCTAAAATGAATGGAAACATATGTACGAGTACTGTTTTCGATGAAGACCATCGTGGCTGGATAAGAATTCTTTTGACTGTTTGGTGGTCCATGCTGGAATTATCCGTTGGCACTTTTTTTCTCTAGAGACAAACCATTATAGCAGAGGTGTACGTGTCAGAATTGACTAAAATGCATCAAAAGATAGGAAAGATGCTCTGGTCAATCGAAAAGGTCCAATTTTGTTTCACGATAATGGAAGACCTCATACGGCAGGAAACTTGGATATGAGATTTTGTCTCATCCGGCTAATCATTAAACTATAAGAGATAAACTGATAAATATTTTTATAAATTACCCGGGTCCTAAGTTCCTAAATATGACGTATGCTCCTGATTTCGCTCTTTCTTCTCTGGGGAATCTAATACAAGTGGCTTCTTCCCATATGAGAAGACCTTCTTCAATGATGGGTCGATAGAATTCCACTGCAAATAAAACCTTCCTCTATATTAAAATGATATTTTTAAAAGTTATTTATAATTTAATCTGAGTATGAAGCTTTTGTTTCAAAATAAAAATTAATAAAATATGAGACATAGTTATAGTTGAATGCTAATATCATCACCCACAAAAAATAATTTTAACTGTTTGGTGGTCCATGGCTGAAATTATCCGTTGGAACTTTCTTCCTCGGGGACAATCCATTATAACAGAGGTGTACGTGTCAGAATTGACTGAAATGCACCAGAAGCTAGGAGCGATACAGCCTACACTGGTCAATCGAAAAGGTCCCTGTTGCTTCACGATAAGACCGCATACTTCAGAACACACCCGCAGAAAACTTGGATATGAGATTATGCCTCATCCGCCTGATTCATCGGACCTTTCGCCAACAGATTTTCTCTTATTTAGACATATGGACAACTTTCTGAACGGCAGGAGATACCTCCAAGATTGGGATCTCAAAAAGGACATCGAATGATTCCTGGAAAGCCAAATCATGGAAATTTGCAAGAAAGGAATTTGTAGCTTAAAGACAGCTTAAAGACAAAGAGTGCACAGATGCAGATGGAACGTATTTTGAATAATAAAAATTGCACCCGCTACTCATAAGCAGTTTTTGAATTCGTTCACTGCAAACCGATATTTTAGGGTTTCGAAGCTGATAATAACATCTTAAAATGCAACAGATTAATAGCTATTCCAGGGTGCACAACCTTAGGAAGTCTGAGGCCCAACATTTTTATAAATGGTCTGATGGAGGACCGCAGCCTCCTATCCTCCAACCCCCCAAACCTTTACTATATCTTACTAATTCACGATTTGATAATTTCAATTACAATACAATTATTAATAAATGTAATTTACATTAACTTCAAATTATCAAATAATGCTCTAGCTGTGTTTCAAACCAGCATTCCAATAGTAAAGTCTGAGACAGTTGCTATTGCAAGTTATAACATTTTTCAATGTATCTGTTAGCAGCAATGTAAAGGCTCAAATTTATTGGTGCTTGATAATACCGAAAGTGCTTTTTGGCTCTCATACAGGTAAATTCTCCCTTAAAAATGTGAGAAAGCTTTATTTATATGTCTTTAATAGTTCAATAATTTTTAAGAAAAGAACTAAAGAAAAAGAAAATATTTCTTCGAAAATATAAACAAAGTGTTTTATAAAGTTTTAGTATCATTTGTTTATTCGGTGATCTGTCAAATTACGCAGAGAAATTCGCCAAGTTTCTTATTTTGCTTTCTTCAACTGAACTCTGACTTGAAAACTTACATTCGTAAGAAATCTTGAAAGGAATAACTCCTCCTGGCCACGTGTAGGCGTCTATTACAGCTTTTCTTTCAGTGTAATCGGAGGCCCCATGAAAGGCCTCCCATTGTTCGTCAGTCAACAAAAAATCTTTGTCAATAACATGAACCTCTTCCGTCACCTTAGAATAACAAATGAATAGGTAAATAAATAAATAAATAAATAAATAAATAAATAAATAAATGAATAAAGTTTCATTGTTTATTTTTGTTCCTGAAGAAATATGTCTAACTTTATTTGCTTTGATTAAGTCAAAAAAAAACACACACACACACAAATAAATAAATAAATAAATAAATAAATAAATAAATAAATAAATAAAGCAAGACGACACATCCCGTATATCAAGAAATTTCATGCCCTGTAGTGAGAGAAAAGTACACATGAAGTAATTCAAAGATATGTATGGGTTGGGGGGGGGGGGCAACATTCTCCCGGTTTATAGATATTTGACATTGTTTTCGTTGGATCACCACTAATAGCTTAAATATTAGAAATGCTACCGTAATATTATGATTCTCGGCGATAGCTCCATAGCTAATATTGCAGGACCACGCGATGAGGATGCCGTGATTAAAAATCTGCTGTATGTATTTTTTCCCCTTTTTTTTTATTTTTCATCTGTTTTTCTTCTTTTTCTAACTTTGTTTTGTTTTTCCTTTATTAATTTACTTTCTTTTTAGTATTTTTCTTTTCTTTTTTGGCTTATATTAGTAATATGATTAGAAATTGCAAGTAACATCCCCTTTGTTTAGAAGATAACGTAAAATATTAATAAAATAAAAATAAAGTATCTATATAAATTATCAAATAGATCATTTTTAAGTTATCACACTAAAAAAGCATTCATTACGATGGCGTTGAGAGAACAAAATTTATCAATGAATCTCTTAATGTTTTTCTTAAATAAAAATAAAATAAATTCATTTTTTTTTACCTGCAGCAATCGAGAAACAAGAGCAAATATTAAGCAAATGACTAACATGATGGAGTCAAAGCACAGGAGAAAGTGAAGAAAAGCTACTACACAGACGTTTAGATTCTAACAAAGATAACAGAAGTAAAAGACCTTCGCAACCTGTGAGGGCGTCATCAAATAGCAATCAATGATACAAAGTGTTTCTTAGAAGGAAAAAAAAATCACAATCCAATAAAGAGATGGAATTTAAAAAAAAAAAGAGAAAAATAAATTTACATAAAAATCAAATAAGTTTTACGTGTACTGTTCATATTAATGTTCATATTAATTTTCGCCGTAAAGTGAAAAAGGTTTGAGAAGCACTGATTTAGAGCATAGTTACAATAGGGGGGATGGGGGACTAGATTTTGGTTTATTTACATTATTGTTAAAAACTAGTTTGTTTAGAGCTAAAGCTTTCTGACAGAAAAAAAGTTTCATGTTCTGTAACTAATTTATGCTTTCTTAATATGGTCCGCTGCTGTTTTTTCCTACAATCTGTTTAAAGTTTCTGCAGATATTTTAAGATGTCTGGTATGAATACCTAATTTTTAGTCTTCTGATGGAGATCTGTCTGTTCGTCTGTGAACAAGTATCATTTAAATCTCATTAAATTTTAATAATTAAATAGTTATGATTGCATAACAATCATCGCAACAATTGCGACTTTTGAATTCTCAAGAATCACATTTATAGGGATTGTCAAAAGGCGCAATTGTTGCGATTGTTTATTGGAAATAAACACAAGGAAATTTAAGTAATATCAATGATCAGAAGACGTTGCAAAGCATTGTGATTGGTTTACTAATCGCTTTTCCTACCTTGTTTTAATCGATATCACAATAATGAATTTTTTACTATTCATTGTTATGTTACCACTGATTATTACTGTTATGGAATAAAAAGGAAACAAACATCAATGCATTGTAAGTCACCTAAGAAGCTTGAAGCTGACTCTGATGTCTCTTGATTATCACTGATTCATTCATTGATGTCACTGATGATTGTCTCATTCACAATTATTGTTAAATTAATTTACTCTAAATTTCTTTGGATTCTTTAACAACTCAGAATCATCATTCTCCATAATCATGATTTATTAATTCTCTTTAAATAACTTGCTTGATTTGATTTTGGAATCAAAATCTACATTATGACTAAGTTTTGAATGAAGGAACCCATTTCTTCATAATTCGACATATTTCAGATTGTATCTGTTCAACAAAATTAAAAGTTAGAACCACAAATATCCCTAGATCCTTTCAAACAAGCCTAAGGAAGACTAAGGTAAGAAAAAAAAATTGGGGGAATTATGGTTAATACTTTTTTATACACTTGTATAGGATTTGCATTCTTCCGTTTCTGATTTAACATTTTATATTTAATAACAATCGTTGGAATTAAGCAGTCTAAAATATACAGAACAGTAGTAGACTAATAATACATTAATAATAAAATGGGTTTTTTTTGCAAGAGATATGTTTTAGATGTAATACATTAACTTAATGGAAATACTTCAATGGAAAGATTTCAATGACATCAGGGCGAGCAAACGAGAATTTGCTCAACATAACGAAATCTTAGACCCTCAGAACAGTTAAAAAGTTTTGCAAGGATGACATAAAAATACACTTTCGCCATTGCTCCCACTCTTCGAATATCGTTGCCCATAAAGGCCTGGTCATTACTATTTCACGAAATCATCCCGTCGCTCTAAAACGACAATGTATAATATCTAATAAATGCACTAATTTAGTTTAAAATTCATTTTATAAGTTAAATTGCAAAACGATTGCTATTTTAATAGTAAGTTTACGAATAAAATATAAAAGACATCTTTTTAAGTTTCTTCAGTTAATTTGGTAATTGCTGAAAATAAAGGAAAATTAACAATTTCTTTTATTGAAATTGATCCGTTTGGATTAAAAATAAGAACAATTAATTAAACAACGATATTAAAGGACTTTTGCCAAGACGAAATACAGCAGTGAGTACTTAATTATGATAATCATCATTAAAATAAAAAAAAACTTGAATTTCTGTTTATGAATTTATAACTTACAAATTTCGAAATAAGACTATTTCTTTTTTATCAGGAATTTCTTTATTTTCTAAATAATTTCGATTGACACTGGTGCCATCTACAGCTCAGGTTTCGAAACAATTAACAGCGCTTGTTCATTAACTTTTGCTCCAGCAAATGACAATGACAGCTATTTTCGTAGTATTGAAATATTGTTTGCTATTAATTAAAAAAAAAGTTAAAATTTCACTTCTTTCTTTGGAATTGATAATTCAAAAGCAAATATGGAAACTAAAAAGATGGTATGAAGCGTAGGTTTTAAATAGTCAGTTATTTGTAATAGTCAGAAAGTTTAAAGATTTTAAAAAAATAATGGATTATTAACTTTGTTACTGATTATAAAAGTTATCTTAGTTATTTTCATCCTGAAT
Organism: Thereuonema tuberculata; assembly: GCA_023159025.1. Classification (NCBI taxonomy): domain Eukaryota; kingdom Metazoa; phylum Arthropoda; class Chilopoda; order Scutigeromorpha; family Scutigeridae; genus Thereuonema; species Thereuonema tuberculata. The sequence continues at coordinate 6,666,869 of JAFIDM010003189.1, read as the reverse complement.
GTATTTGTTGCAATGCAATATAAGACATTGTTCTTTATGAAGTGGCGTTCATTGAATGTTAATCGTCAAACCACTTAAAATTGAAATGTGTTCCTTCAGTCATTAATCTTCCTTAAAACTTTGTAGAACTTAAAGATTAAACAAAGTAACTGTAATACAAAATAGTAAAAGCAAAGAAGGAATTCTGCTTAACAGTATAAATGTTGTGGTGTAAAAAGTTTCGAAGAAATATAAGGTATTTTGTTCTAAAGTGATACGAAGGGGCATGAAAAAAATGCTGTAGGCTGACAGCTTTTAATGTGTAGGGAGGAAACAGAATTCGAGAAAAAAGTTCATACATTGCAAAAAAAACATAATGCAGATGATATTTAAAATTTGAAGGTCAAAAAGAAGATAATTGATATTAATTTGTCAATTCATTATCTGATAAGAACTAATTCACCATCTGTGATTTTCAGAAATTCAACATCTCCTGAAAAAACAATTTTATATAAAACGAATTGATATTCGAATTGTTTCTTGTTTCCTCGTCATGGATTTCCTAAATGTTTTACGAATTTTGTTGATCTTTACCCTTGGATATCAGGTTAGTAATTTTTGAAAATAAATTTTGTTTAAATTTTATTCACTTGAAAGTTCTACTGGATAAATTGGAGTATTACTAATTGATCTATAATAGAAGAAAACATTGTTTCAGGAAAAATTATTAAGAAATAAAGTCTCACTTCAAAATTGCATAGTTTAATAAATGCGCTTCAGTGATATCTTTGTAAGCAGACTGATTTTCTAAAATGCCTATTTATGGTTTTTATTTGATTTTATTTTTCTGAGTTAACATAAAAAGAAAGTGAAACAATATTCGAGAAAGTAGTACATTTTTTTACGCATACACTGATTTGCCAGAGGATTTGAAATATTCTACTGAGGCGTCTGTTGTAAAAACAAACAATAAAAACCTCCAAAATTCAACATTCTTAATTTTAAATGATGAGGTAAGTTATCCCTAATGGAACTAAATGAAGAATGGTTGTTATTGTTGTTACCGAAGTTTTTACTTCCCAAACTAAGGAAATATACGCATGAATGGATTGGACGAGTAACTGTTTTAACTGACATTTCCCATGTTGTACACATAATGAAAACGAAATAGGGCTGAAAACACATTATGAGACATTGAACGAATAGCTACCAATTCGATCAGTAGATTTTAATCATTTACCATTAAGTTTTAATCTACCACAATCAAACGAAAACCAAACAAAGATCAGCTGAATTCTAGAATTATAAATTTAATGGTTGGGAAATATTGGTCATTTTGCTCTGATTCTCTCTTACCATTAAACCATATATGAAGATCGACATAATAGATGTGTTTTTTTTCCACAGTTGCAATAGATTTGTTATATTACGGAATAGCAACTCAACGAATTTGGAATATATTTGAAAGGGTATCAATGTTTATCCTAAAGCCATTATTTTTTTTTTAATTTTGTAATAAAGGAGCATTATTTTTTCCTGTTGCATACCTCAGCAAAGAATTGCTCGCTAAATAGTCTACACTTATGTTCGCCAAACCATTCAATAACTAACGGTTATACTACTAAGTGTTATATTTGTAAAAGTAAAAAGAAAATATGTCTTAGAGTGGTTGTTTCTTTTATAACTCTCAGAAAACGATAAAATTAGCATAAGCACAAATACTCGAATGCGAATATTAAATGCTATAATTTGTCGGTAAACGTTGTAAGTGTATATTAATTAATAGATATTCAGAATATTAATAAATTAAAAAATTACTGACATATCAGCACATTCGAAAATATGATCTCGCCTTCTTGGCTATTTTAATATATAGTCAAAAGTTTATTAAATCGTTAATTGATTAGTAGCGGTAATTTTAGAATATGAATGCAACCGATGAGAGATATTTTTATATTAAATTACTATTCTTATTATAAATTCTTAATTAAAATGTATTTTGATGAGACTGTTGAATATAAGTTGAATATATCTAAAAAAATATGTGGCATTTTTATTTAACAGAGTTGTTCTGGGTATGCAAATCGTGGCGATATGTGGTTGACCAAAGAACAAGAGGCAGCGATCAAGGACTATAATCAAGAACGGCAGGGGGCACAGCCCTTAATCACCCCTTGGCCTAAAGGATATGTGCCTTTTATCATTGATCGTTCTGGTAATTTTGTTTTTAATTTTCTAAAAATTCTATAATTTTTTAACTTAATACTGAACAAAATTTTTCTACTTATTTTCAAATACTTGAATAAATCATTAGTAAATTAAATTACTTAAATGCAGTGAAATAGTATAAGAATAATGAAAATAAGGCAAATAATAAATCTGACATTGGAATATACTTACAAGGAGACAACACAGCCTGTATCTTTCAAACGGGAGTGCCTTTTGTGAGATGAAAGAACACATGAAGTACTTCCAAAATATATATATAGGTTTTGGGGCCAACGCCCTACAGATTCGATATTTTTGGCATTATTTTCATCGATTTTCAAATATTGCCGCCTTAGCTCATTTTTTTTTTTATTTCATTTTATTTTTTTTATTTTTTTTTTTTTCTTCTTTTTTTTTTTATAATGAAATTTTTTTTTCCGTTTATATTTTGAATATTAGACAGAAAACCAATTTAAGATTTAGAAGTAAAAAATAATATTCTCGTTAACTTTGATTTTTAATTAATTAGTTACTTAATTAACTAAACTTTTTTTTGCTTATCATGTTTTCATGATATAATTTTAAATACAAGCAGTAAAAGTGTTTCAGTTGTGCTTTTATTTTAGAAAAAATTAATTTTTACGTAAGAGTTTTAAATGAAATACTTCAGTAACTGAATTTTTTTTTCTTATTATAAAAAAAGACAAAGTTAGTATTCTCGTTAATTTTGGTTTTTCAATAGAAGCATTTTAATTCAGAAAAATAAAGTAAAACATATGCTCATATAATTACTTAATAAAAGCTTAACATGTGTTAAAATTGCATTTAATAGAATAAGAAATCACCAAATACAACAAAAATTGTTAAAAAGTCTTTATAATAAAAATGTTTAAAAATACATTACGGAAAACCAAAGGAGAACTTTCGGAATCTTGTGCGATTTCCTTGTCAATCCTATTGAGGTTTTCCGTAATGTATTTTTAAACATTTTTATTATAAAGACTTTTTAACAATTTTTGGTGTGTTTGGGGATTTCTTATTCTATTATATATAATTACTTAAGTAACTAAACTTTTTTTTTAATATGCTAATTCTCATATTATAAAAAAAAGAAAAGTTATTTTTTAAGAAATGTTTTGCTTGGCAGTGCTGACAGTGTTGATCATTAAATGAATGATATTAACTAAAAAATATTAAACTTAAGTAATTATATACAGTATATTTTTTACTTTATTTTTCTGAATTAAAGTACTCTAATTAAAACCAAAATTAACGAGAATACTAACTTTGTTTTTTTTATAATAAAGAAAAATCAAATTCAGTTAGTGAAGTATTACATTTAAAACTCCTATATAAAAACTTAATTTTTCCTAAAATAAAAGCAAAACTGAAATAATTTTAAATACAAGCAGTAAAAGAGTAGCTAATTAATTAAAAACTAAATTAACGAGAATATTATTTATATCTAATCTCTTATATTGCTTTTCTAATCTTATATTGCTTTTCCGTCTAATATTCTTGACATAAACGGAAAAACTTCCATTATCATAAAGAAAGAAGGCAAAGAAAAAGACGGAGAAAAAACAAAAATGTAAAAATAAAAAAAAAATAATATGAAAAAAAAAAAAATACATCCTATCCTACAGCGGATTCAAAATTCGGACTCTTGGACTTACTGGCCAGCGACATACCGTTAGTTCACGGTAACACTTGCTTTCTTATGATAGCAGTGAGCTAATAAGGCAATACTTGAAAATCGATGAAAATAACGCCGAATATCTCGAAATCTTAGTCCCAATACCTATATATATTTTTGAAGTACTTCAAAAATAACTTCATCTCACAAAAGGGCACTCACACATTTGAAAGATACAGGGTGTGTCGTCTCCTTGTTAGTCAAATATTATTAATAGGAATCTAAGGAGAATTCATTTGAATACCTTAATTGAAAGTCACGGTAAAAAAAAAAGGTTATTTCATTAAAATACAAAGGAATAAGTAAATTGATTTTTGATCTCTCTGAAAATGGAGGTTAAAACTCTTATAAAATCAACAGTGGTTGTTTATAGGGAAGAAATCACCCTGGCAACACATCTCTGTGTGATCACATATGAGTGACCAACATATCTCTGTGTGATCACATATGAGTGACCAACATATCTCTGTGTGATCACATATGAGTGACCAACACATCTCTGAAATCTAAAAAAGAAAAAAAAATGTATTTTTTACATCGGAAATGCGGTTGTTGCTCTGATGTGACGAAAGCAGCTCACACACGCTCCCCCACTCACAAAATGGCATGTCCTGAAATTTCCTCTAAGGACACCCAGATATTATTTTCGTCCCATTATATAAAGCAACAAAAGCATTCACATGAATCACTAATGGGAAAAAAATATCCTTTTTTTTTGCCTTGCTTTATTTTTTTTCTTTCTAGTTTTTGAGAATGTAGTGGGGAAGATTAACTCCGTCAACATATTCCTGACGGTCAAACTCACTTAATATTGTTAGTTATTTATCACAATGATTATATTCTCCAATGATCTTTGTGTTCACTGATTGCTGTTAAGTGACAAGTATTTGTCCATAATAATTATTTCCCAAAAGAGCTGTTGTGGCTCATGGGGAGCCGAAAGTCTAGATCTCCCTCCGCTCCCCCAAGTTCCATTGATCAGCGAGACTATTCGAGATCTGGCGGTGCAGCCATAATGAACTCATCCGTATTCTCTTGAATCTAAGATGGTTAAATTTTGTTTTCTTCTCTTTCTCCTTCAAAAGGAGGCTTGATTAACGTTTATTCGGTCGATTTTGATCACGAGATAGACTTAGCAGAACCCTTTTTTTCACCACCGGTTGTGTTCAATGGGGTACTCCTGCATTCAGGCAATGGCTCTGCATCGCAGTTTCCATTGAAGAAGGCTGCGTTGGAGGTTGACGAGGGGGGATCTTGTTCCACTTCTCTTTGCAAGCTTTTTAAATCCCTTCTACTGTTTTCGGTCGTCGTGTTCCCAGAACCCCTTTAACTAATCCGAACCCGCAGAAGTCCATTGGAGATGCATCGGGGGATTTTACAGGAATCATACTGTATGGGATTGCTCGTATTTCGGTTTCACTCGCCTTGTTGGCCTTGTACAGCTGGGTCGCTCTAGCTGTACGGCTCGACGCCTTGTCCTAATGAATCCACACTTTCCTTTTGTCGGGAATATCGTCACGATACAAGGGTTCCAGGACATGCTGTCGATAAAAGGCAGCATCAATATTGATCTTTGCAGGTACCTTCCTCAACGACAACTTTTCTCTGTAGTTATAACCCGCAACAATCATGAATCCTTTCGAAACGTTTTCTTTGCATTCGCGGTACCATTCGGATCGTCCTTTGGCATCAAAATGCAATAAAATATTGCCCTTGACCTCTTGGTTTCACTGATGGTAGTTTCATGCTTCGTCCAAAGTAGTGACGTACTTTCATTTTTCTCCCAATAAGTGGTACTCGTAAAGCTTTCGGCTGTTGGTCTTCCTTTCAGCAACGTGTCGAGGAAATAGGCGATGAACGCGAGCTTAAAACTTTGTAGAACTTAAAGATTAAACAAAGTAACTGTAATACAAAATATTAAAGCAAAGAAGGAATTCTGCTTAATAGTATAACTGTTGTGGTGTAAAAAGTTTCGAAGAAATATAAGGTGTTTTGTTCTAAAGTGATACGAAGGGGCATGAAAAAAATACTGTAGGCTGACAGCTTTTAATGTATAGGGAGGAAACAGAATTCGAGAAAAAAGTTCATACATTGAAAAAAAAAAACATTATGCAGATGATATTTAAAATTTGAAGGTCAAAAAGAGGATAATTGATATTAATTTGTCAATTCATTATCTGATAAGAACTAATTCACCATCTGTGATTTTGATAACGCGAGCTTTATGATGCTTTTCTAATTGCAGATCACGCCTAATTACGACTGTTGGCTGAGAAACTCCTACAGCCTGGGCAACCGCCCTTTGGGTGCTAGGGTTCAGTCCGACAATTATAGCCTTCACTTTCTTAATAGCGTTACGAGTTGCTGCCGGTCGTAGGTGTCGTTGGCCTGTAGCTTACCCCGCTCTTGGCTGATGGCTTCATACGACTTTCTGATATTACTCGGTGCTATTACTTGCAAACATGAAAATTTCGGCGTTTGAACATGTCCAGAATTTTTGAAGCAGCAAATTTAGCATCGGAAAGGGCAACTATGTACCCCTCCCACCAATTTGGGATTTTTGGCGGCATATTTAGAATGCAACACAATTCCAGCTATAAGATAATCAACTACAGGCTTATGACCTCTGATTTGAATGCAGCAATGCTGCGTCACGTGCACGTGCGAGATAGCGCGCGCCTTTGAAATCGACCGAATACACGTAAATCAACCTTCGTATTGTCGATTTTGGTGATTTCTTTAAAATAATCCTCAGAACAAAAATATTAATTCACTGTAGCCACATTCCTTCAAATAAAAACAAAGCATATAGTGTGAAAATACAAATAATCAAAATAGAGAAAAATTAAAACAAAAACATTTAAGAAACGTTTTTTTGCAGAACAGATAATAAAATAGAGAGATTTAAACAAAATCTATATTACTAAAATCTTTTATTTGTCTGTCTGTCTCTCCGGCGTAATTGTAAATTTTCCTGTGAAAAAATTAAAACGTTCGCGACGGTAATCGAACCTGCAAGCTTTTGATCTGAAATCAGACGTCTTATCCATTTGGCCACGGAGACTACATTCGAAATATTATTTCTTATCACTCCCTTTGTGTGTCTGAGAAGAGCCAGAGAAAAAAGAAAATAATTCATTAATTTTAGCCTAATAGATTAAAATTTAAATTTCAACGTTCATTGTTTTTTATGGCACGCGATATCAAATAATGAGTTCATTCAAAAAGGAATAAAATATCACTTTTTACCATAACCGCTTGGAATCGGTTCTTCTTGGATTATCTCATACTTACTAGGGGGAGACAGGGGGATTGCCTAGTTTGCTAAAAAAAACATAATCTCTCTATAAGCTCGTGTAATTTTTCCAAAATGCTTTTATAACTATAGATTCCATGAAGAAAATGTGAATGTTTAGAGAAAATACACTCTTTTTTGAAGAAATATAGCGAAACCCAGAAGTCGAATATCTACTATTTTTTAATTGTGTGGAGCATCACAAAAGTAATTTCAAATGCTCTCCTCAGCACAACATAATGAAAGTCAAAACATAGCATAAATAAAAGAGTTTTCTATGCAGTGGTGAAAATAAGTGCACATTTCCCCAATCGAACAGTGAGTTGTAATCAATTTGAAGCTGAGATTTTTGTTTTGTTCTTATTAGCCGAATGTAATCATCTCAACTGAGTGCGTTTCACCATCATTAAAGTCCCTCATTTGGGCCTCATTGGTTTCACCTTATTTTCCAATCACAGAATTCCAAAAAGATTTGCTTTCAGTTGAGTACAATATGTTTTGGAAAATAGTTATTCATTACATTTTATTCTGTAAAACAGACTTAAAAGAGTTAGTTTTTCTTCGTTCGCAGTGGCCCCTCATAGAAAGGTGATTATTCAGGGGATTGAGATGTGGGAAGACGTTACTTGTTTACAATTTGCTGAAAAGCTAAAGTTCCGTAACAAGCCACATCTGCGTTTCAAGGATTTAGGAGAGGGGTAAGTTAGTTATTATTCTAATATTCTATTATAATAAAAATAAAGCATTAATGTTAAGTTACATTTGTAATTTTTATTTTATTTTTCGATGTTAATGCTACAACTGAGTAATATCTCAAAATTCCATTCAAACTGTTACAGTGTCAACTGTTGTATCCATTACAGTCAAAATTTTCATGTACTAACTTTGATATTTAATTAATAATAAGTATATAAAAATTATATGAAAATTTTGAATATTGTGACGGTTTTTACTGATTAATATTAGCCGTTCAAAGAACAACTAGAGACACTTAATTTGGAAGTATAAAAACAAATTCTTTCGAAAAAACATTACTTTTTGTAAAAGATACAAAAACCTGAAATTCATCAACTTCTCTGGAAAATAGTAGAAGATTTTAATTATTATATAAAATTTGAGATTGTAATATTGGTGTTTCTTTTCACCTCGGAGATATTGTGCCACCTTGAAGATGATTATTGTGTTGTAATTATAACCGGAAACGTCTATAAAAAAATAACGCTAATGTTATTTGCGCTACTGAAAATACACTCATTAACAACTAGAAGGAGTTGTCCGATTGTAATGAAATTTCGTATGCAACGACATTGGGACCGCCCATGGAAATGATTAAACTTTGGTATCCAATGAATGAATAGCGAGAGCTACAGCGCATCGGAACTGCGCACCCAGCAGGTGTATATAAAAAGCGATTCTCAATCTGATAGTCAAAATTTCTGTTGCTTTGCGAGTTAGGATACTTTTCAACGACTGAAAAAATGCCTCGCCGCAAGATTCGAGCTCATTGTGTGCAACTGTCAAAGTTTGAAAGAGGTCGCATAATTGGATTGAAAGAGGCAGGTTGGGCAAATCGGAGAATCGCTCGTCATATGGGTCGAAGTGATGCGGCGATTAGAAGATGCTGGCAGGAATGGGTGGACAATGGCAGATTTCAGTGTCATGAAGGTAGCGGTCGACCTAGGGCCACAGCAGAGCGGGAGGATAGAGTGATTGTCAGATCAGCTGTCACAGCGCCTGAATCATCGTTATCAACCATCAGACGTGCGACCCGAGTGTCCACCATGACCATTTACAGACGGCTGAGAGAGCGACATCTGCGCTCGTACCGACCGCTACGCCACCTGCCACTCACGTCTGCACACCGTCGGGCCAGATTATAGTGGTGCTTGGCTCGATCCGGTTGGAATGATGCTGACTGGAGACGTATAGTGTTTAGCGACGAATCCCGCTTCCAACTGTGTCCTGACGATCGTCGCAGACGTGTCTGGAGACGCCCAGGGCAGCGTGCCGACCCTGATTTCACTATTGCACGCCACACAGGCCCTTAACCATGAGTTATGGTCTGGGGTGCCATTTCTCTTTATAGCCGGACCACTTTGGTCGTCATTAGCGGCACACTTACAGCACAGCGGTACGTCGAATACATTCTGAGACCTGGTTTGCTACCCTTCCTTTTGCGGTACCCTGGCCTTATTTTTTAGCAAGATAGTGCCAGACCACACACGGCACGTGTTGCTATGACCTGTCTTGCAGCTTGTGAAACACTTCCTTGGCCAGCCAGATCCCCAGATCTCTCTCCAATCGAGCATGTCTGGGATATGATGGGAAGGCGACTGCATCCACCAGGGAATGTGGATGACCTAGCCCGACAATTGGAGCAAATTTGGCAAGAAATACCGCAGGAGACCGCATTCAGGGTAGAGGTGGGTCAACACCTTCTTGAGCTCGTTACTTTGTAACTCTGTAACTCTGAAATAAATCATTCAATTTGTCTGAAATTTTAATCATTTTCTATTCTGTATATAATCTTCCTCTCCACCAATTTTTGTCTCCATCGGACAACTCCTTCTAGGTGCGTCGGTTTTTTTTTGTTAATGAGCGTATATCAAAATAACATTTTTTACATTTAAGCATTAAGCTATAAGTAGATTTTCAAGATTTAGAATGTAATAGAATGATATTTATGAAAGCGTCTAGATAGGATAATTCATTAATTAAACTCTTATTGGCAGAAAAAAAATATTATTCAGTAACTGCAATTCCAACAGAAAGCAAAGTTATATATTTACTATCATATTTATAACATCAACGTACAAAACCAGTCTCTTTGTAATCAATGCGTTTCAAAATGGCATTATCAGAATGTGCCATATGTGTTATTATTCTATATCTTACCATAAATGATTCTGATAAGGACATATATATTAACCTGTCACTTGGAAAGAGAAAGAGCTAAAGTATCACTCTCAACTGACTACTCACTAAATATTTTAAAGATTGGTGGCCCCTGGAATGTATATTGATGAAGAAATCGTTAGGTGGAAAAAAAAAACCCGGTATTCTTTGTTGACAAACTTCTTACCATATCATTACGAGTCCACTTTGCTATGTTTCTAAATCATTTAACTTTGTTTTAAACTAAATTGCAATCCCATATTTTGTGGATCCCTGTAAGATAACATCGTCCATTATGTGCATCATTGTTACATCAGTAACAAAAGATATATTTGCTTTTCTTCCAAAGCTCAATTTCAAAATTCATAAAATGCATTTTATGAAACATGTGTTTCTCGTGTTTCTGTGATGGCCAGTACTGATGCAGTGTTGTGCGGTGCAAAATTGCATGTTGCCCTTTTTTATGGCTTTGATGTGTTCAGATATGCGTATTTGTAGCATATGTTTTTTTCGTACACGTATACCGACGTTTTTAAAGAAACACAGGTTACATTTTTAAACCAAACACTATATCGTGCATGATGGGTTTATTAGGGTTATCTCTATTAGCTTTAAGCTTCAATGAATACATCAGAATAACCAGTTAACCATGGAAAATGAATCTAGTGAATCCCTTCCTTTCTGGGACATCATGCTAATTAGATGTGAGAATCATATTGACACAGGAATTTACATATTATGGTCATCTTAACATTTATGTATCTACTGCATGTTAAACAGATGAACAAAGTATGTTCTTCAAAAAAAAATGTTGATTAGCAAAAGAATCATTCTTCTAAAAGGCCAGATTTTGGAAACCCATTAGTAACCCTTGAGACCAGTAAAAACTAAAGAAATAAGTAAAAACTGTATTCCGATCTCTACATACTGTAAGCAAAACTGTTACGTAGAAAATAAATAGTTCCTTCATGAAAATTATTACAAGAATTTTTTAAATTCTTCTTATGTAATGAACAATGAGTAACTTCAGTAATGAATTTTTTTTTAGAATCTGCAACTCGTATGTAGGAATTATTCAACCGGATGGACAAGATGTATCAATAGGAAAAGGATGTGAAACAGTAAGTGATCTTATTTCTGTTAGGGAAAGTTGTTCTTTAAAATGTCATATCTGAGGATTATTGGAATTAAGCATCATATGTTGTAAACGGAAGCAGAGTTTCTCTTTTCTGGAATTTTCCTCTGTCTCAGTCCAGCCCTCTCGCTTTAACTATCGAAGATTCCAATTCGTTGGAGCCTACACCTCCAAACCTACATCTTCTGTACTCAAGAGGCCTAGCAGGTCTATAGATTGGAATTCTTCTCGATGTTTTTTTGACACTTAAAAAAGAACAAAGAATTTCCTCAAAGGGTAACCATTGCAGTAGATATGAAAGATGTTCTACACCCCTAGGAAGAAAATCTACAAAATGAAATACTGTTTCCTGTTGTTGTTGAAGGTTATTTTAAGTAAATCAAAATATTGTTATGTAATATATTAGAGAATATTTATTAAAATGAAGTAAGAAAAAGGATTTTATCAAAAAAGATCAAAGGATAGATAGATAGATTAAAGGATTAAGGCAGTTTATTGTCCGTAAGTAAAGAATTATTCTATTTGGCATAAACCAGGTATTCCCTGAACGCATTTGGAGGAGAAACTAGTGAAAAAAGTCCAAGTCCTTCTCCAGGATCGAATCCAGCCAGTGGACAAACGTTTAAATTACATGATCCTTTTCTAGATTAGATTGATGAATAGATTATTTTGTAGTGTTCAGTACAAATCTCGAAATAAATCATATTTTTCAATTAGTTTTAAATATTTAAATATCATAAAGTGAGGGTTTATGATATTTAAAGACCTTTTAACGATCTAAACCTCCTCAAACCTTATGGTCTAGAATTCCCGTTTTGGTAAAACAATTTCACAAGTAGCGCAAGTTCTCGTAAACTTAACGTCATTTTGAGTTGAACACAAAATGCTAATGAAAATGTGTGTGAGGCTATTGCTTAAATAGTGATACGAGGGATGACGGGCTACCTGAAATTTGCATTTCTGATACCGTACACGCCAGCAAACGCCCGCTGATGGTGATTTAAAACTTTTTTTTCAATGGATGTCCTTTCCATGGCGTCATTACAACGTACTGCAAATTTGGTGTCATTCCGATAAGTAGTTTTTGCTGTAGAGTTCGTGGAATACGTGAACTTCAATTATAGACACCGTATACTTTCCATAATATAGTATCATACTTTATCAAAGTGTGTGCGCAGAAAAATAAAAAAAATAAAATGAGAATAAGGAACTAGAAAGATAAGTTTGATTTTTATTAAATGTATAATTGGAGTAATATCTTTTATATAAAATAACAGACAACAATCATGAATATACTATAAACGTGCTAACTGGCATTGGATTCTCTATTAATGTAAGTGAGGTGGGCTTTTAAAGAAAATATTTAAAAGAAGCCGATGTTTTCCTAGAAAAATTATATTTAAAAAGTATTCCTTGAATCATGATTCCTCGTGAATTAAGGGAGAATTCCTCTTTTAATAGATCTAATGCTTAAATAAGTTTTATGACAAGAAAAGTAGCTGGGTACGGCAACCATTCATAATCACAAGCCGAGCACTTGCACCAAATGTCGTTCGCTTGTGGGCTCCGTGTGATTTATTTGTAAAGTAGGTTGGTTAAATTAGTGACGGTAATAAAAAAGTAGTTTTTTGGTGTTTCGAATTGCAGCGAACATTGTAAATAATTTGTCTGTGTATGTAATTTTTTTTGGAGGGGGTGGCTGATTGGATAAAATTTTTGGTAACCTCTCCTGCGCCGAAAAAATAAATTGTAAAGTTCTTCCGAGAAGCCGGGTCTCAGGAAAAATTTTTGGAAAAAACCGGTCCTGAAGGAACAGCTTGGGAAACGCTGTTTTAACATATTTATTCAACTTTTCAGTTTTTCAAATCACAAAACATAAAATTTTCTAAATAAATAAAGACAATAGACATAAAATACCGGTGGCGTTAAAAATAAAAATCGTATTTTACAGTACATTCCAGCATGATATTTTTTTAAAAGCTGTACCACGGTTTGAGAAAAACTGAAATATGGCATTTTTCTTTTATTTGATTTGTTTTCTTTTAGCCTCAAGTTGTCTGCCACGAAACAGGACATGCGATTGGTCTATTTCATGAGCAAGATCGACCTGACAGTGATAAGTATTTGTATAAATATAAGAAGAACCTCGACCCCAACAACACTGAAATTCTTAATACAGTACCCCAGTGGGATGTCTATGGAGTTCCTTATGATTATCTATCAATTATGCAATATTCTGCTTTTGTAAGTAAAAGTCGTTTGTTCAGTCATCCATTAATTTAAGAATTTAGTAGTTCTGACATAATAATATTGTTAAAACACCAGTGAAACTCGTTTCAAAATATAAAATGAAGTCAAATGAAATCGGACCTACACTTTTGAACTCTAATGACACTGAATATTAAAAATCGCCGTAGCAAATAAAGCCCTGCCCCACTGCGGGATCTGACGATTGAATTTCTCTTTACAAAATGGTCTGGGTTTTCCTAGTGCTATCAATTAAACATGTTCTCCAATGGTGACCCTTTTGTCTTTCAACGATGTCTCGAGAGGCTGAAGACATAAAAGCCCGAGTTGTATCTTCCTCACTGAATTGAAAATTCACAGACCCATTTCTCACCAAAATTTCTATAATGGATGTGTCGAGACTTGTATGAGTTCGGTCAAAGGTTAGAGGGAAAAGGATAGCTCCTTTCTCACATTGTCTTTTTGAACTGATTGTTTGTTCAAGAAATCATTAGATCCCCGCAGTTCCTGTTCAAACTTTACCACAATAACTTGATTGCGAGAAACAATATTAACTGCCAGTTTCGTCAAATAACATTTGTATTAGCAGCATAATTGGATTCAATTGGATTTAACCCAGATAGTAGCTTGCGACTACTTGGAAAAACCCGGCAGAAGATGAGTCACATGTCATGACCTAAACATACGTAGATGTACACATTGCATATATCCGATAAACTGTCTTCAAATACAGAGCTTCGGTCAGGTTTGATTTGACTGCTTTCATCGTGATTTTAGAATGGACTTTTAATCTCTTGTAATTTTACGCCAACACAATAACAATAGAGATGTGTAGACTAACTCATTCGATTAGTTAAGAGTCTGATCCATTTGTGACTTCAACAGCTTTAAACTTTTCAAGAGAAGTGTTATCGAAAGAAGGACAAAACATGCAAATGTGTTGAAAAATCAAATGAATATTACAGGGGATTAGCTGCGATACATTTCTAGTTTATGTTTGTTAAATAAGACAACAAAAGTATTAAGTACAAGCGTAAATTGTACTTAATTGAATTTTGTACTTTAATTGAATGTAAAATAGTGAGGTTTTTAAATTACAAGATCGCCAATTTAATTTTTTACGTAAAAGCGAATTAATGTTAAAACTTGCCTCAAGATCATGGTAAACAACAACATTCATTATTAACATCCATTAGCAATTGATGACCCCTCGAACTTTTCGGTATACTTCCAGTATAGCCTACTACATTCTGCAGACAGTTCAGCCAATTTTCATTTGAATCCTACTCTCATAGTACATTGGACAAACCCTTTTGTTTGATGAGGAATTAATGCTAAATTCTATATTATTATTCTACATTCTACTTAACGTTAAGTAAACACCACAATATAGTTTATGTATTTTCGTCAATATTTAACAATATATATTTAACAAAATCATTTCTATCGCTATTAAGCACGAAAACTGAAAAGTTGTAGTTTGCATTATCGTTTTCAGTAATCATTTATTCCCATATCCTTGTTTTTGATATCACTTCATGCCAAATCCTTACTTTTATCAAAAGTTTCTCTTTACTGAAATTCAGATTTTTTTTTTTACAATTTTAACTGATGTCATTTTTAAATATTGTTTTTCTTTCTCTTGCCAAAAAGGCATTTTCAGCCAATGGCAGACTTACTCTAGTTCCCAAGGATCACTCAATGGAAGAAGCAATGAGTAACGCCCTCAAACCAAGCTTCAATGATGCGTTACTTATTAATAAAATGTACAACTGCACTGGTAAAAATCATAATAACTCATTACGGAAAATCGAACTTATTATCTAAAAAGTAATGCCTCAGTAATTATTAGTTATTAAATTATTTTACATGTAATTACGCTAATATTGCCATTTCTATTTCAAACTTCAAGTATTATTAAACTCTTTGTGAAAATGATTAACAGTGCCTTTGCAGTAAACAGAATGTCATTTTTTGTTTAGATCGTTGTAACACATCAGAAGTTAGTTGCCAGAATGGTGGTTATGCTGCATGGGTCCGAACAGCAAGAAGTTGCCGTTGTCAATGTCCAGATGGATTTACAGGAAACCAATGTGAAACGAAAACACAATCCAGTAATTTCTCTAATGTTTTCTTTTATTTTACGAAACACAATCTATTCTGAAATTGAAGAGGTAATGAAGCATAACCCTATTCTTTACTCTGCTTCTTGTAGATTTTTGTGGAGGCACAGTAACTTCTCCTTCAACAATTCAGTCGCCGTTTTATCCGAATCCTCCAAACAAAGAAGTTCATTGTGGGTGGTATATTAAGGTAAAGTAATTAAACATGAATCAATCTGTACAGAATAAGGTATCAAGTAATTAACGAAGGGATAGTGATTATAAGATAGCTTGATTACAAGGAAAAATGTATGTCTTAAACATTAAAATCAATAGGATACTAACTTCATCAATGTTCTGAAAAAAAATGATATTGAAGCAGTTTTATCAAATATCGTAAAATCAAATATCAACATATTTTTAAATAGTTACTTGGGGTGACTTGATATCGTACGGCTATTACGATTAAATCTACTCGTAATATTTTTCGAAGCGTAAACAAAAGAGGAATGAATTAGTTTTTGTTCTATTTTTATCATTTCTACTATTTACGTCAGTTAACAATTATTCCCAAATTAAAAAAATATATTAGCTTTGTGATTCGACCAAAGCCAAAACACAATAAATGAATGTTGTAATTAAATAAACGTCTTTTAATAGAATCCCTGCATTTTATAAACTCCTAAACTGCTTTTAATTAACGAAATCATAAGTTGATAGCTTATTTTATTTATTATTTCAACAAAGAATGTAAAAATATATCTTTAATAATTCCAAACTTACTATCTTTTTTAAAAATAAGGTTTCTAATTTAAAGCTTTTGTTTCTCAATCTGTTCTTTCATATTTATACAAACTTCTGTTTTGTTTTTAACTACAATATTTTGTTTTTCTTCCGTTCCTTAAATTTCATTTGTCATCCAATTCTTTAATTTCGTTTTTATCTTATTTTCAAAGTATCTCCGTTTCTCAAACGTTTCTCAACATGACATTACATTTCATAAAATTTCAGCTACTGTTTTTTTTTTAAATTTCGGTAGCTTTTATCAATGATTTTCTCGCTCTTTTTTAATCTAACTCTTTTTTTAAATCTTTTACTTTGTGTGAAAGTCAATAGTTTTAAATTGGAATCCGAAAATGAAAGAAGCCATTCAGAGGAAGTGTACAGCCAGTGGATTGTTACCAAGTGGCTGTAATGAGCTAGAATTTTCCCTTCTACGTTTGTTTCTTTCTTAGTTTAATCTTAAACTGCATTCTATGGTACAGCCTAAACAATGATTCATTCTGCAAAATTATCTACAAAATCCTCATGTATTGCCCAACCATGGCACTGAATTTAGACTGTGTAGAACACTTACTTGTTAGTTACAAATCAAAGTTAATCCTTTTTTATTTAAGTTGAAATTGTATCAGTTTAATGCGGCTAGTACCTGTCCAGGTATCTGTAGTAGTTAATCCCTGAATTACTACACTGAAATACAGTTGTTAGCAACTAAACTATAACTAGAGTCCAGATCTTAACATTAGTATCTGAGAAATTATAGATTTCCTCTCAGGGCTGTGTCTTGAAAATTACAGTAGTTATAGATAATACATTATTATATATTTAAATAAAAATCTTCACAATTGCCTAAAACATTCTTTCCATATTTTTGATACGAATTAAGTATTTGATTTAAATCCATTTAAAATTTACTTCAATGTAAAAGTAATTACAAAAAGCATATCCAACGTAAGTGAAAAACTAAATAGAAAATAAAACTTATGATTTTTCAATTATTTTTTTTTGTCAAAATATAGGACAAATTATGGTGTTTAGGAAATGAGTTGAAAATTATTCATTCTAATATTACTAATAAATCAGTGAGTGATTGGTTATTTGTTTTAATAGGCTCCAGCGGGAAAAAAAGTTCAAGTGACGTTTGATGATTTTAATTTACTTGGTCGTTATAATTTAGATAATATTTGTTATTGGGATGTTTTGAGAATTCGAACTGATAATCTCAATAATGACGACCCAGGAAAAAAGTAAGGACATTTTCAATTATATATATTTTTATATTATATTTATTATAATATTTATATAAATTCATTAGATTATTAATGAATAACTAGCTTTTTCAGTTTGTTTTTTTATTTCAGAATTATATCTTTTGAATTAATATTTATTTAAGCTTTTCAATTAAATTTCTTATTTAATCTTTTCTTTCTTTTTTAACCTTAAATAATTTGTATTGAATTTCAAAAATTGCCACTAATTATTAAAAATTCTCTTAATTACGCTGTAATAAATAAGTTTTCTCAGCTTCAATCTAAACCAATATTGAACGAAACTGTTTTGTTAAAAACGTTTATTTACCATCAATAGTTTTTATTTACCATCAAGATAGCAAGAGAAAGCTTATTTAAATGAAGCCCATCTACTCAATAGAACGATTGAACAATATTATGCAGTGTTACCAGCTTTACGGTAGTAGACTACTCCAGTAGAATCCCCAATCACATATTATTCAGAATAAAGGTTGATTGTTGCAAGAAAATTATCAATAATTATTACTTTCATTAAAATGTTTGGTTCTATTAAAAGTGTTCATCTATGAGAAAACTACTGCAAACGTCATCTCCTAAATTCTTAGAAATTTACCAGTTACTCACTAGCAGTTACTCACTATTTAACGTTAGCTGACGAACAAATTTGCTTAACTATTTGCAAATTGTTTGTATCCATATATTCATTAAAATTATTTATAAATGAGTTGTTTCTAATATTCTTGAAGATCATTGCATTGCTGTCTGGGCTAAGCAGAAGGACCTACGACTTTGATTCATTTGTTTTACCTACTTCCCAATTAAGTTGGCGTACTACTTTTTTCCTTAGATTTCAAAAGATGCTATGTTTTCTGTTAATAGCCTTGTTAATGGTTTTTTTGAACAGATTCTGATTATTTGCTTGTTTGATTTGTAGATATTGTGGAAACGAACTTCATGGAAGATCCATTACAGCGAAGAGCGAAGTTGGTCTTTATTTCCAAGGATTTCAGACTGGAAATGTTGGATTTAAAGCCACAGTCAATTTTCTGTAAGAAGTTAAGACCAATATGGAAAAACCCAAGACAGAGTTAAAAATCGGACAGAGTTAATTGTCGGAATAATAATTGTCCATTCATGTCATCCTAAAATCCTGTTTTTTAGTTCTGATTAAATTTTGTATCATTGAAATACGATCATAACAAACGAAACTACCAATCAAAACAAAAATGTGAAATTTTTAAATATTGAATATTATGAATTTTTCCAATCAACTCAGTTAAATCCTACCATCCTTAAATCCAACGATTGAATGATTTATCTTTGCTTTCCTCTGGATTAGCTAAGGCACAGATTCAAGAGATTAATGTTTTATTTATTAAATTTATTATCTGTTCGATAACAGATTAAACAAATATTGTGCAAGGTCCCTCTATTGCATTTTAAAAGCATTCTACGATATAGCAAATAGATATTGATTAAGAAAGGTTCGGAATAAAAATTTGTGATTCTTCTGTACACTAAGCATCTGATGTCATAAAATGAAATGTAAAAAGAAATTGGAATAAAATCGAAATGAAGCTAAAATTAACTCCTTATGTAATCTGCTTTTAAACTAAACCATTTCTAATGGGGCTTTTAATCTATTATAAGGAAATAAAATAAAATCAACAATAACTGATTAAAGTTCCTTAAATAAAAATTAAATTAAAATCTTACGTGTATATAATAATTATATTTTAATAATAATGAAAATTTTTATATTTTTGTTATTATTATGGGATGTTTTAAGTTCAAAGTATCACTTTTTCTAGTTCAAAGTGTCAATTTAAATAGTAGGAATTGTTTGGTTTTGAATGATTGATTAATTGTAGGAAGTCAAGCACCGCAACCTGTAGATCTATTGTGCTATCCCACAGACGAAGAGAAAGACTGAGAAAGTGTGGTGGGAGAAGTGCAGGGGAAATGGGAGAACCCTGAGGAAACCTGCCCAGCGCGGATCGTCATCATCAAGAAACCAACATGAGAACCGAACCCCGGTACTCATAGGTGAAAGGCCAATGTCTTCGTGACCACGCCAAAATTGTTTGGGTTAATTTTTCTTTAAATGCGGTCGAGGATAGATCAACTTTCATTTCAATCTCGAGTCAATCAGTTCAATGTTATTATAAATCCATCTGATAATGTTAAATATTGGCATTAAGATTTTTTTTTCCTTCATTTAAGTATGTATATGATATTAGTCAATGTACTGGCTCGCATTGGATGCATAAAATTGTATAATGTTTTCGAAGCGTAGATGTTTGTGAATTTAAAAGAAAAGGCAGCAAGGACGGACGAGAATTATTTTCAACATCCTCTGTCGATGACATAGATTGGTTTCAACGGGATGTCGGATTAAAGTTCCATCCAATAAACCATATACAATGAGATGTCGCACAGGTGTTTACTACAAAATAGGATCACCATAGTCTACTATACAAAAAGGAGGAGGACAGTATTAAATCCATCCCATCACACCCTTCAATGTAATAAACAGTCTTCATCGTTGGAACACCTAGAATTTATCACTGTTTTGCAAAGCGCTGCCAATGTAGCTAAACGGGACTTAAAAAAAGGATTGTCCATTGTGACAAGGTTGTTAGATTAAGCCTCAAAAAGTGGACGAGTAAGTGATCACGGAGTTATCAACGACAGTTCGCATTGAAAAAAGCGTTCTAGTAGGGGTTAATTTTATGATCGGACGTATTAAGGTTCCAATGCCTGACTCTTTTAGTCCAATTTGAATCAGGCGTTAGTAAACTGCCTGTTTAATCCGTGGCTAATCAAACATTCGGAAGGATTGTGAAACATCCTCGATTACAACATCTTGTTCCAGCTCTGAATTGGAAGCGGTGAATGCTGTGAAAGACAACACAGGCATTTACATCCCTAAAGCGGACAAAGGGCGGGGGCGAGGTTATTGTTATTCTTGATACTAAAAGGTATCATCTCATGTTTAAACATTTTGTAACTAACACAACAGGTATGCAAGTATATGAAGACCACAGGGCATTTTTCGCATTTCTTACATGCAAGGAAAATATTTAACAACAACGTGAGAAATTGATGTTTTTTTTAATTTATACAACTTACCTATATTTCGGGGCTCCTCAAAATTCATAAACTGATAATGAAGAAAGGTTCGAAAAAAATTTATACTGTTTGTACTCAGCAATTAAAATTTGAATAGAAATGTAGGTGTTTTTTATTCTTGTCGTTATCAACTTCTTTTAAAAGAAATATAAAATATTTTTTTTTTAATTTTTAATTTTTCTATTTTTTTTTAAATATGTAATAAAAGCTTAAATTTTCCCACCAATCATGGCAGACAAAATTTAAAGCTTGGTTAAATTTGTTGAAAGATCACATAAGAAATATAGAGAATGTACATACACTTACATGGACGTATATTCGAATCCTTTTCTCAATAATTTCAGAAATCTATAAGAATAAAGTGTAACTTGAAAATTTATAATTTATTTATTTTAATAGGATTTTAATTGTAAGTCTTATAGCTTAATACTGGTTATCAAAATAAATATATTCTTCTGCTTGCTCATGTTTTGGCTTAATGCCCCTATGATTCTTTTCATCTTACTTCTGGCTGCTTTACACGCTCTCGAAACATTGCCTCAAATTCGCTCGAAAATAAGCCGTTTGCCAGTTGCAGCTTGACCGAAAAGCGATCACTTTGCACGTGGGAGCGGCAAATCGCGTTTTGCTGTCATTTAGATCGTGATTAACAATACTTGGCGAAGCGACAAAAAAGTTGATTTTGCTATTAATTTTCAACTCATTTCACAGCAAAGTTAAAGAAAAAGGATAAAAGATCTCCAAGGAAGAGAATATGGTGAATAAAGCCGTGGATTTAAACCACGAGCAAAGAATATCCAGATTTCAACGTAAAGTTAACACTATCGTAATTTTTAAATAAATTTTCTCGCTGCTAAGAGCGCTGGTATCGACTTGCTTCTAATATTTGCCCGAATTTAAAACTTGTTTTATTTAGAGCAATAAACATGATTTTCGGGCAAGTGCAAGTGACTCGAAAATCTACCGGAAAAGTTTTCAGTCGCGTTAAAGCAGCCATTATGTTGATCTATCCGACTCATTCTTCGTCTATTAATTGATGTTTCCTATAGATCTCTTTCCTTATGATCTTTCTATTTTTTTTTTTCAATTAAAATTGTCATCTTTTTTTTCTGTTAAGTTATTGTCATTTCTTTCATAGCAGAAAATCAATGACTTATTTAAGAAACTCAAACATGCTTTTAAGTATTGACATGTTTTATAAAATTGCATCAGTATTTATTTTATTTCTTAAAAGTTTTGTAAAATTATGTTTAATTTATAAATATAAAAAGTTTAACGTGTCGTTATTAACACTAAAAATGCCTACTACCTCGACATTCATTTAAATTAATAAGTTGAAACCCATCTTTTCCACTGCCAACATAGTAACAGCGTGCAAACCCTTTAATACAATAGGAGCAGCGCTGAACCGAAGAAGCAAACATGATCAAGAGGGTAATTTAAAAAAACATGGAACTGTATACGGAATTTATTATGATACAAACAGGAAACACCAGAGTGAATGTCTTTACGTGGGTCAAACTAAAAGAGAATTGGGATATCCGACTAATAAGAGCACATATATGCTGTAAAAATGGCAATGAGGCTTATTATACCGCAGTGCATTGTCGCGCAAAGGGACATAGCATTTTAAATAAGAATGTTGTTATCTTAGGGAAGTACAAAGATGATTATTTAAGAAAGTTTTTCGAATCGGGTATGATAAAAATACTGGGTTGTTATATCAGGAGTTGTCAACGAGTAATGTGTTGGAATATGGTCTTTAAAAATTTTTATGGTGTTTGGATGACAAACTTTGATGAATAATGCATAAAGCGCTTCAACCAAAAATCCATGATAGCAACTGACGCTACGGGTAATATGCGATGTACATCCGATTTTGGTGTTTAATATTTTTTCTTAACTACTGTTAGTTAGGGTTGAGCACATGAAGGTAGGGTTTTTTAAATAATTTCCTTAGTACATTTGATAAAGAAACCGTTCCGGGGATGTTTAGAAACATACGTCATGACATATTAAGGATTTTTGTACTGTTTTGGTTTTTATTTGCTAATTTAAATGAGTGTCAAGGTAGTAGGCATTTTTATGTTTAATTTATTTAATCGATTTCATGTTATTTTGTACCTATGTCTATTTTTACCGACAAGATATTCTACAACTCTGGAAATTGAATTATTTGTTCTGTTACATCTTAAAGTTTGTGGTTATTTAAAAAGTTATTAATTGATTTGTTCTATTGATTGTGTGGTTATCATTATTTTAGATCTTAAACTTCATCATTTTATTTTCTCAGATGTTTGAATTTCTTGAAATTTTGTTTTAATAATCATCTTCCTTTTAATTTTTGTTTAATTTACGATGCCGCTGTTACATTATATTTTCACTATATTCTTTAGAATCTGAATCATTTCAGATCTTATCCAAGCATATCTTTTAGAAATTTACTCTAAGCTATAAAAATATGTTACATATTAAAATGCATCTACACTGGTGGAAAATGAACAACTGAATATAATTTTGTACTAAAGCAGAATTTTCTATAATAATAAAAATACATTAACGTAAAGAAAAAGAAAAAAAGTTAGGAAAACAAGAAAACCCCCCCCAAAAAACCACCAAAATATGGGTCGCTAAAAATGAACACCTTTAAGTGGTGGTGAATGTCGTAAACATGCCAAGACGGCGTAGACGAGCACAGTTTGCGCAGTTAAGGGAGTTTGAGCGAGGTCTTACTGTGGGTGTTAGGGAGGCCGGGTGGTCGTTCCGGAGAATGGCTCAGCACGTTGGACGTGAAGTGTCGGTTGTGCATTAGTTTTGACGCCGGTGGTCTGAGGTAGGTGTAGATAGATGCTCGTCAGTCCGCTTCCGGACAGTAGTGGCGCATGGATACATGTCAGAATCTCCGCATCTTACCAGCGGCCATCGCAGATCGCACGGCGACCACAGAACAGATTCTGACCAGTGTCGCACCCGGGTGTCAGCTAGGATCATCTGGTTTGCTGGAAAATGGGCTACGATCACGGACGCCGCTCGCCAGACTTCTCTTCACGCCTCCAGTGGTGTCGTGAAAGAAGCACCTACAGGGATGAATGGCGCAGCGTTGTGTTTAGTCTTGAGAGCAGGTTCTGTATCGGCTAGTAATGGTCGTTTGCGCATACGGCGTCGACCAGGTGAGCGGTATCTGCCACAGTATTTACGGCAGCGATACACAGGACCAACGCCTGACATCATGGTGTGGGGAGCCAAAGCCTATAATGACCGTTCGTCTCTGAGCAGTGAAGCGTACATCCAGACAATCATCCATCCCTTTCTGTTGCCTCCTGCAACATCAGGGAGATGTGCTATTCCAACACGATAATGCTCGCACACATGCCACTACTGCAATCAAATGAGCTCTCGTCAACTTCCCTGGCTAGCCCGATCACCAGGCCTGTCCCCCATTGAGCATATGTGGGACTCGATTGAACGGCGTCTGGCCCAGTCTGCAACACCGGCAAGTCCCACACATGCACTTTCCACAACTGCGCCAACAGGTGGAATGTGCGTATCCCTCCATTCCCCATGATGACATTCGGCACTTCTACGATCGTCTCCATGCGAGAGTGTAGGCCTGCATTGCTGCTGGAGGAGGATACTGACATGGTCTTTTGGGACACACTGTAGCCTCTGAACGTAGACGTATTACTGTGTGTTCATGATAATGTACAGTGTACGACCTATAGAAATGTGTGAATTTTCCTGGGACCAAGGCTTCAGAGTGTTCATTTTTTATTTTCCACCAGCTATTAAAGAAACCGCAATTAAGGCTACTAAATTTGATACTGAATATCTCTTGGAACGCATGGTCTCTGTAGAAGATTCGACAGACCCTTTATTTCTAGTTGGTTTTATTTTTCTTTTATGTATGTTTAAAAAGTGCAATAGATACGAATAAATCTGCTTTCATTGTAAACTTCGTAGAACGATGGAACATAGTTATTACTGCGATGCATCATTTTATTATTTATTCATGAAGTTATTCGTTACAGTCCACAAATAAATCACATTACAGGACATAAAGGATTTATGACATACCCACAATAGAGTTTAATACATTGATTGCATAAATATATGATTCTTTTCGTTTTCATCTTTTCTTGTGACTTCAAATTCGTCATTAATTAAATTATTCTAACATTGCAAGTAATATCATTTAATCTTATGGTGCTTTTAGCGTTTGTAATTGCGCTCCCGGGCATAATTGTAAGGGTCAAAATAAAGAACACCTGGAGATGCTTTTGTGCACTGATATTTTGGCCGAATTTCTTCGTCCACATTGTATCCTTCTTCTTCTTCTGCAAATATTGCTAATATCAAATCGAACATCTTGCGAAGAACTTGTTCAATTAATTTACTCATTATCTGCAAATAAAAAATGATTGAAAATTTTATTAAGTTATAAGAGTATGCATATATGTACAACATAACAATACTGTCTTGCCTAATTTCTTGTCAGTTGGCTAGACAAGTTTTATATGAACAACATTAAAATTCACAAGTTAATTATATGTATTTTCAGTTTTCATTGTAGGGGAATATCTTACAATACCTAAACTCTTGTCAACAACAGTTGTATCTACCAGTCTACCAAACAACCAGTTGTTTTGCGATATCCACATTTTAATTTTTGATTAACTGATATAGTTAAGAAAATAAAAACAACAACAAAAATGGAAAACAAATCCTGGGCAGCTAAACTCTCACCATAAAAGGCATTTAAACACAGAAGCAATAATAATAATAAATAAATAAATATAAAACTATTGGGAATTTAAGACCACCACACATCTCAATTAAAAATAAAATATATGTACAATAAAAATATGAGTACTTTCGAAATGTCCAACATTTCTTTGTCAAGTAGAATATAAAGCATAGAATTCATCGGAACATGAGATAATAGATGGTTCCATTGAAGTTGAGGGACAATACAAAGCTCCATTTGGATAGATAACGGGCGGGGGTGGGGGACAAAAACATTTTTTTCCTTCTTTTTTGTTTTTCCCTTTTATAAAATTAATAAAATTTGTGCATAAAATAAAATAAACTACAAACACTTATGAAACCCATACTGTGGAATAGTAAAAACAGATAAACTGTCATTAAACATTTCTTTCATCGGTGACAATGAATTAGGACTCCGTACATTTTCTTTTGAAGTCGTTTAATTCCCGACATATGATTTGAGGTTTATGATAATTTAAAGAGTGCTTAGTATTATAAACATTATATACTGTTAAGTAATTAATATCTCTGCATCATACCGCATTAATGTGCTGTGCTATGCGTTTCTTCAATGCCTGGCGGGTATCATCAATGTCATGTCCAAATGAAGCTTTGTATTGTCTTTTAACTTTTAATGGAAGCTTCTATTATCACATGTTCCGATGGATTCTACGCCTTATATTCAGGACCTTATTGTATTCGAACCACTTGACAAAGAAATGTTGGACATTTCGAACGTACTCATATTTTAATTGTACATACATTTAAGTTTTAATTGAGATATGTGGTGGCCTTAAATTCCCCAATAATTCAACTTTTACACACGTGAATTACTTCAAATAAATATAAAAATCTAATAATTTTAAGGAAAAGGAAGCACCTCAAGATAAAATGACAAATGGAAGTCTTTTCAGTCAAACTGAGACGCTGGGACAGCTGTTTATAGACACTCTTCAGCCAAGGCTACCCAGCAAGCAAAAAATCAAAAAGTGTAAGTGGGGAAATGTATAAATTCTTGAAGGCACAAGTAATCCTTCATTTCATGAATTGTTTCCTTTCTCTTTCACGTATTAGAGGGTTTTTAATTTATTTTTATTTATTATTTTTTGTCTTTGTGGTCTTTTGGGTTGAACGTTTAGCTGCCCAAGGATTGGTATTCCACCTTTAGCTTTTGTGTTTATTTTCTTAATTTTAGTTTTGAGGGGTCACTTGTGTCTATCTGATGTAGTCTACGACTCGGATGCTTTGGATTTTGTTTCAGTTAGGAAATATGGCTTTTCACAGTGAAAATGTTGCAGCAACCTAAATTAAAGTTACCACTATTTCAGTTACCTGTAATTAATTTCAGCTTTTGAACTATGCACAACTAAAAGAGGCCAATAAAGTCAATTTCCGCCTAATACCTATCATCCACAAACTTTTTTTAACTTCTTAACTGTTCAGGAATAAATTTTGACACTTTTGTCAGGATCTTCCCCACAAATGAATGCATTCGTCTGAAATGGAAAGAGTGAGCAGATCTCCAAGAAATACAAATAAGAAATGATTAGAAAAATATGACATTTATTTTTAAAGTATGATGTTTATGATGATGTTTGTATTTTTTAGAAGATAATATCTCAGTAAGGCTAAAAATTAACATTTTAACAACATTAGCGTGAAAGTTAGAGCATTATATAGATAACTTAATGATATCTGTATGAAAGTATCAAAGAAATCTGTTTGTTTGCATATTCTATTAGTATTTCCTCTTTTCACTTCTAAAGTTGGTTTTATAATCTTGACGGAAATTGCAAATATTCAAAACTATAAAAACATTTCTAAAAATATGAATTATATAAACGGAATTTTTACAAAAAAATCAAAATATTAAAAAAAAATTCAATTTAGAATTAGCAGCTTCTGTTGGTCTCAAGTTTTTTCTTTCATTTTACTTATTTTATATAACATAAAAAAGCAATTGGATTATTTATGTCAAATTGTATTTTCTAGTTATTGAATAAAGCCGAGGAATGATTAATATTAATATATTATAAGCATATTAAAGTTATGAAAATCAATCATTAATTTCATTACTATAATTGAATAATAAATAAAAATCTTTCTCGAGGTCGTGGTTAACATTAGTTAATTAATTCTTGAGGGATTTTATTAATCTTAGAATTACTCTTCTTGTCAATGGAAGAAACAATAGACAGAGAATGTTCTCTAATATGTAGAACTTGGACTGTCAATGGTCAGTTGAGAGAAATTATTAATTACATTATATAAAATGGCAGAAATAGTTGACTCGCATCGCTTCTAAAGCCTCAGATGATTAAATAAAGGATACACTTTAGAAAGCTTTAGATAAAGCAAGAGGTGTTGTGATAGGAGGAGAAAGATTGAAAACCATTAAATATGCAGATGATCAAGCAGTGTTGGCAGAATCAGAAGAAGAGTTACAGAAAATGATGGACAGTATAGTAACAGTTGGGAAAGACTGGAATGAACTTAAATGTGGGAAAAACCAAGGTGATGAGAATAAGCAGGCAAGAAGGTAATGTTAATATATCCTTAGAGGGAAAGATTATACAACAAGTAAAGGCTTTTAAATATTTGGAAGTCTGGTGAAATGGGATGGAAGTTGTACTGAAGAAATAAGAAGTAAAATAGCAATGGGTAAA
Source organism: Thereuonema tuberculata (assembly GCA_023159025.1). Lineage (NCBI taxonomy): Eukaryota > Metazoa > Arthropoda > Chilopoda > Scutigeromorpha > Scutigeridae > Thereuonema > Thereuonema tuberculata. The sequence goes on along the minus strand of JAFIDM010003189.1, from coordinate 6,638,720 downwards.
GGAGCATTTGAAAAAGTAAAAGCATTGTTAACAGCACAAGGCATTTCAATAGAATTAAGGAAAAGGTTTGCTAAATGTTTTGCTTGGAGTGTGGTGTTATATAGTTGTGAATCAATTACTAATAAAAAGAAGGAAGAGAGATTTCTAGAAAGTTTTGAAATGTGGCTCTGGAGAAGAATGTTAAAAGTGAAATGGTCGGATCGAGTAAAAAACGAGGACGTTTTAAAAAGAATGGGTGAAAAAAGGAAATTGTTAGAAACCATACGCAAGAGAAAAGCATCTTGGTTAGGACATATGCTACGAAGAAATTGTCTACAACAAAGAATAATAGAAGGAAAAGTGGAAGGAAAGAGAGGAAGAGGAAGAAGAAGGATTGGAATGCTGGATGATGTTAAAAGGGGAAGAAAGTATGAACAATTGAAGAAAGATGCACAGGATAGAAGAAAATGGAGAGCGTCCAATTGAAACCTGTCATAAAGACAGTTACACCAGAGAGAGACACTTCACAAAGCATTTCGTGAATGCTCATTATACTGTGTTCCCACTCATTTCATAATACTGAGTTTGCTTAATATTTCTAGTGTACTTGAGAAAAATATGTAAATTATAAAGATAGTAAAGAAAGGCAAGTACTGTTCGTTTTCGTTTACGAGAGCCTTCAACGCTTTTGCGCATGCGTCAGGTCTCCTTGGATTTCTTCCAAATAGGGTCGAGGAAGATGGGATGTTTACTTTTTATAATGTTAGTTTACTAGTAGCTAGGTTCTATTTGCGCTTTTCGGGAAAGAATTATGGAAAGAATAAATACTATTGCAAAAATGCTCCTCCGTTATTTTTTTCTTAAAAGCGAAAATGTCCAAAAGAATTTCTTAGGAAAGTACCCATCTCAGCGTATCACCCCTCTGCGGAGTAAAATCGTCCGGCAGTGGTAGCTCTGCCATTCATAAACGGACAGCAACTGAAGAGCAGTGCGTACTGTTGATACAACAAAGTAGAAAACATTCTGCATAATAATTGACAATTAAAAGTTTCCTATTCTGTTTACTTACGATAATTATATATTTACTGATAATTTTTCAGTTCACTTATAATTGTTCTGTTCTGCTTACATGTAATTGATAATCATTTCATTTTCTAATTTGATTTTAGTACTTTTCTTAATGTATCCTTAACTTAACTAGTTCCTATCTTTATTTTCTACGTGTCTTAATATTACCGTGATTGCTGATAAAAGTTTTTGACGAGCTCTATATCACTGCTGGTGACATTTCAATCTCCTCAGGCATTACTCTTAGGCGATCTTAAATTGAAAGCCTTTTAATAATCAACCAATACAGTATTAGAGTGACAACTTGAAGTAATTGGTTTCCTGAAGGAATTCTGTTAAAAACAAGAAGGTTATGGCCAACATTCTTAACTTGCTTTAAGAATACTTAAAAATCCAACTTAGTAGTGAAAAGTTTAGTTAGTTCGTTTTCCCAAAGCGATTAGTAATATATTTCAATAAAAATTATCTTATAACTAATCCACATTTTTAATATTTTTTTCATATTAATAGCTTTTTTTCTCAATATTTCATACATGGTTAAGAATCGTGCAGTTGGCACAAACGTTTGCAGAATTATTCCCATTTCTTCTTCAGTTTCTGAAATATTTCTCTTTCTCACTCTCTATGTATATATATATATATATATATATATATATATATTGTTATCTGTGGATTTTTCCGACCACCCCTAGAGAATGGAGTCAAATAGCTTCATTCTCCCTGTGTAGAATAGTCCAGTCCGACCCGGTCTCCCTGATCGTAGTAGACTCATCCAGAGCGAAAGGGAGGCAGAGCTCGGGCTTATAATGCAGCGCAGAGAGCTGCAGAGTCAGTTGGTGTGTGGCGAGCAGCCACAGAGGTTCTCCGCCTAGTTCGGAGATAGAGAAGAGTGCCTCGGTTCCTGTTGATAGACAGCGACGCAGAGGGGGAGAGAGACTTCCCTAATTGGAGAGAAGTGGATTTCGATTAGTGGTTGATAGGCCACGGAGAGAACCGCAATTCTAAGCCGTAGGAGTCGAGCCAGTTGCGGGAGAAGATAGAGAAGGCCGCACTAAGACGAAGGGCTTCGAAGAAGTTACTTCTAAGCCGGAGAAGACGACTCAATTGCCGGAGGAAGACATCAGGACCGTCCCGATACGTGGAGGATTATGCCTGACAGCCTTAACGAAGTCAAGAAATCGTTTAGAGATCTGTAATTGTCCCATTATCTTTTCTGTGAATAAATTCTCTGTGATTTTAATTTAAAACCGCTCCTGTCGCATTTTGTTCCCCAGCGCCACCGAAGTAGCAATATATCTAGAAAACATTAAAAACATCGACTTTTTGAATATGTATTTAAAAAGTCGATGTTCTTAATGTTCTTTTTTACTGCCTGATGACATCCACGTTCGTATGATGAAACATGTACCTGTAGCTTTTTTTTATAAAATATTTTTTAACCTTATTTATGTGTGTGTAAATTTCAAACCATATAAATATTCGGTACACACGTAAAAACTCTGAAATATCTATTGTGTTTTATTAAATCTTGATGCTTTTCATTTGTGGAATGGCATAAAAGATTTGTTTCAATTCTTTTTTGAACTTCATTTAATACTTTACATTCGATTTCATTTAAGTCCTCTGTATTCCAGTTTGAATTGTTGGAGAATAAACATACTTTCAGTTGGAATTTCAGAACTCATACCAGCTCATTATCCGGAGCAATCATCAACTTCTCTGAGCACGAAGGTGGTTTCACAACTTAGTATTTTTTAAGTAGTACTTCGCCTATTTTCTCGCTATTGACAGTAAAACCATATCTAGAATCTGATTGATTAATTTCACATTGAATAGTGACGTTGTACTATTCAGTGCTTCGTTCAAAAGAATTACAAAAGAATTACAGGAAACAATTTGGTTCTTGCAATCGCTTAGTAGTAATAAAATATTTCATTTACCTCAAAATAAACAGCAAATACACCAATTCCTACGATTCCCCAGGCCATCAGTAAGAGGTTCCTAAAGATGGTTGCTGCTCGGAAATCCAGAGATCCCGCAGTCGTAAACCATAGAGTAACCATGAAGATGGAGTGCTGAAATAATGTTGAAAATTAAAAAGAAAACAAATAGGAAAATGAATGGGATGTAATGCAGTAATTTCATCTTTACGTTACGACGAAGATATTGACAAGCTTTACTAAAATGAAATATTTACAAATAAAGATCTTTGAACTTTATTATTTAATTCACAATTTCGTGTAATTTGCGGAAACAGCTTTTAGCTGTTTAAATTTGAATTGGCTACTAAAATATTAATTTACCACAAAACATAATTTTAATGTTACAGAGGAAAGAAACATTAAGAAAAGGAAGTTGAAATATAATTGAGTGCTAAGTACACTGACTGCTCAATTAAAAGTGGGTATCTGCCATAGTGGAACAACCCAAGCAAATTCGGGCAATAATTTGAATATATTTGTTATAAAACGATCGTGTGTAGTTGGAGTCATTTGGTGTTTAAATGTGGTGAGGTAAAATGCCACCATCAAAGCAGCTGAGCGATTTTCAACGTGGAGTAGTCACAGGCTGCCACATTAGTGGCCAGAGTGTGTGAACCATAGGAGCGACACTGAACCTGCCAAAGTCGACCTTGGGTACTATTATCACGAAGTGGAAACGTGAAGGAGGCGAAACACGACATCATGGAAGTGGCTGAGCCCGCATGCTGACCGATAGAGACCGGAGGACCATGGAGCGGTTGGTACGGCAGAATTTCCAGCAGGCAACGTAACAACTGTCAGTAGCATGACGATTCGTCGGCAACTCCATGCCTTAGGGTACACTGGTCGGCTGTTGCCCTCAAGGCTAACATCATCCCTGTAAACGCCCCGCGTCGTATGGCCTAGTGTAAAGAGTGACGGTCTTGGTCGATGGACCGCTGGAAGAGCATTATGTGGAGCCACGAATCCCGCTCACACTTTACCGATCCGATGAGCGCACCTGGGTGTGGCGTTTGCCAGGGGAGCGGCTGCTACCTGAGTGTGATATCCCAACAGTGAAGTTTGGCGGTGGTGGTGTTATGCCGTGGTCGAGTTTCTCCTGGTATGGACGTGGTCCTTTGGGTGTGATCGAGGGGAACGTGGCATCCACATAGTATCTGGACGTTCTATACATTTCCATGCTTCCTATGCTGTTCGCTGAAGGGTCATTTGTGTTCCAGTACGACAATGCGCCGTGACAGAAGGCCCATGTTGTCAGCGCCTGTTTTCGGGGAATAATGTTCAAGAACTTCAGTGGCCAGCCCAGAGTCTGGACCTCAAGCCTATTTAATATCTGTGGGATGAATTGGAGCGCCGGATTCGTGCGCGTCCGATGCGACCGCAAACACGCATCCAATTTGTGCAGGCTTTGAAGGAGGATTGGGCAAAAATACCGGTTGCTTGCTATCAGAAACTGGTGGAGAGCATGCCACGGCGTGTGGATGCTTAGGGCAAAAGGCCGCGCTATTAAACAAATAAAGCGTCTGTTCCATACCACAGGTGTCCACTTTCAATTGAGCAGGCAGTGCATGTAGTAAATACCTTGGGAATCCAATGTTCCTCACGTACGATGAAAGCTGAGATGAACACAAAGGTAAAACAAAGTACGAAGGCAATAGGCAACTCCAGGACTGAGTTTTTTCCCTCTTCATCATTTTCCGCTTCCAGATTCTGTGGAATACATGGTGGTTTATCCCGCATGCCATGTCTGATCTTCCGTATCAGGCCACAGGTACCGGTGCGGACTTGTGTTTCAGTAGGATCGTACACCCTGCACCGATCAACGTTTAGCTGACATCTACCACAAGGACAACAGCACTGCTCTTGGTAGTAGGGATCTTTTTTCCTTTTGGTAGGTCGGTTGGGTTTGAACAAATTTAATATCCAATTGAGATGTCTATCAAGATAACTAACAATATTCTTCACATAATTCGAAATCTAAAAAGGTATTTTGAAAAAGTAAAGAAAAAGTTACAATAAAAATATCAAGCTGATCTGAAATAAGGTTAGTGATTTTTTGTTTTGTTTTGTTTGTTGATTCGTAATTTAAATTCCCAAAAACTATTTCAGTCCTTTGTAAATAAAGATCTCTAACGATATGTTAAGGCATCAGTTTAAAGGATTTTTTTGGAACGTCAAAATACAAGGTGAAAAAACGAATAAGATTAGAGGGTGAATAAAAAGCCAGCTGTTTCTACTCACTTTCACTTTCACTTTTATTTAATTTTTTGGGAAGCAAAACATTATTTTCAATGACAGTATTTATTGTAGTATTGTACTCTATCAAAAGAGCGGTTATTTGGTTAAACAGTGATTGTATACAGTTTTGGGAAAACAAATATTAGTAAAACGTCCCATTATCCCCACTCGATAATAGTGTGTGTCCGAACGTCATGGTGTATTTGAATATAAACTATGAAGTAACTAATATTAGGTTTAGAATCAATAGAGGCAATGAATGGTTCTCAATACGGAAAAAAGTGTTTTTAGTCGAATATTACAACCATTTATACTGTCTAGATTAAAGGCGAAGCGTACCTTTCGTATGCGAAGGAACGGTTTCAGTTTAAATATCGGAAACGCGCCCCACGTGACAGTATTTTTCTTAAGTGTCATCCGACATTCCGTCGGACATGTAGTCCCTTGAACCCTTCCACGAACCATAACGTGGAACCCTTCCACGAACCATAATGTGGAACCCTTTCACGAACCATAATGTGGAACCCTTTCACGAACCATAATGTGGAACCCTTCCACGAACCAAGAAAAATCACGGCCGTCTCTTATAGTGCCGCGCCATAGTCCGAATAAAACAGCCTTGAAGCTTGAACTCTCAAGGAGCTGTGACGCACCATCAATGATGGCCCGGATGTTGTTGAAAGAGATGCCTTTGAAAGAATCACAGTGTGCTGTGCGGATTTTCATAGGGTATCATAGGAAAATTGAAAATCTGTAACGGTGAACCAGAATCGTTATCATACAGATTTGCTTCATTCTACATCGATCTGCGGATTTTCTGTAGGACTCGTAATCTAAAGTTTTACTGACCAGTATTTCCAAGAGGATGGGGCCACCTGTCATATAACTAGGGCGTGAAGTCAGTTTTTTCATGAAAAAGATTCACAGAATTTGCTTATCCTTCACATTTCCCCTATTTTACACAACTTGACGCGTATCTTTGGAGGATTTTGAAGCAATGGCTGTTTCACACTAATCCACCGAACGCAGAGAAGGTTGCACATTACTACCGTACGATGAGACGTTATTCCGGGATATGGTAGAAAATTTGCAGGAATGGTATGAACTGTGAGTCCACCGTAAAAACATTTAGAACATACTGTACACATGTTGCTGGATAATGCTAAGTTGGGTGTTACTGTACTACGTAAGTGATATTTAATTATTTTTACTGCTCCCACTCCTGGTTTCTGTCTTTCACTGTTTGTTTTGCCCAATACTGTATTGATTATTATTAAAAACTGAGTTTAAACAAAGTATTAATCTAATACTAGAACGTTATTACTGAATTAATCAGAAACTGTCACTCTTAAGTACAAAGCATTAGTCCAATATAACAAGTTAACACTAAAAGATTTAACAACGATTACACAAAATTATTATGTATTTCTACATTATTGTGCTTTGTAAAATATACTAGTTTTATTTATATTTACAGTCGAACCCCGGTTTAACATTCCCGCAAATAACGTTTTCCCGTCATTTATAAGACTTTTTCTCGGTACCTTCAATTTTCCTATTACTATATATATTTTTCCCATGCATTTTCGCTGTCGTAATATCAAACTTCACGCTGTTTCCGCCAAATGGAGTAAGAAAAAAATGACGATTAATAATTGATCGATGTCCTACCCATCCACCTATCTTGCATTCGAGGAACACTGAGATGAAATTTCTGGCAGCCAATTGAACCAGTAAACTACAGCCACTAGATCTAGGCGTCATTCACGCCTTCAAGACTAATTACTGAAGAAGTCTGATGCAAACGGCTCATACTTTAATGGAGAATGGTAAACACCCGAAATTAGGCAATTTCGGTTCTAGATGCTCTGCACTATGTGGCTAAAGCCTGGAAGGATGTGAAGCAATCGGCCATTTCCAACTGTTTCCGGAAGGCTGGTTTCTCTCAAGAAGAAGACGATGACCTGATTACGGACTGGGGAAATCTGCAGATAGATTCTTTCAGTTACTGATTTCGTTCACGTGGACGTTAATGTGATCGCTGGTGACAAATAATGTACTACTAATGTACGAGTTTATATTTTTTTTTTAATGTTTGCCAGACCTTTACTTATAGAAAGAATACCTGTGATATACGTAGGTACTGAATTGATTAATATAATAGAAAAAAATAAATATAAATTAAAAATGTAAAAATTATTCTCTCATCAATTACGTCAGATATTAATTGATTTCTCATATTTTTCATATTTTACAAATTATAATTTTTTTCCAAATTATTATTTTTCTAATTTAATTGACTAAATAAACTGTAATTTGTTTTATTCTCTAATCTTTGATCAAAATTGTTATTTAATTTTCAATTTGAAATTTTGTTTCTAGTTGTTTTTCCCTCATTATATTAATAATTGGTTTTCACCTGGTTGACATAAAAAAATATTTTTCAAAATTGTTTTGTAAATAAATTTTCTTTAACAGTAAGTATCTTACTTTTTTTTCTTAAATATAGTCCTAAGTATTTTTTTTTTTGTTGAGATACAAATTCAGGTTTGTTACAAGTGCAGTAGTTTGTAACTCTACCATTGCCGGGTCCTATGTCCCGGATGAGAAAGGAGGAAGGTTAAGCGATAAGCTAGCAACGCATCCCCGTAAAACATTTTACTGCTACAGCAACGACAAGAGCAATATATCGAGTACAACTGATCGCAGGAATACGGATTCGCGAACAAATTCGTTTAGTATGACGGTGTTGGAGGAAAGCCATCGTGGTGTTCAACACCTGATGACGGATACGTTCTCTGCAAAGAAGATAACCCGGATTGGAACAAGGAATGTTCACACCTAAGTGGACGACTGAAGCAACTCTTCAAGGAATTTGATCAATATCGATTGGATATTTTGAGCATTAGTGAAGTTAGATGGACAGGTACTAGAAAAATGATCAACGATGGTAAAAAGTTTTTATACTCATGTAACAAAAATGTTAATGTTCGATGGTTTCTACCCATAATGATTTGGATAGAAACCAATCAGTGACCGTATCATTATGACCCGATTTGCATCTGCTCATGTCAGAACGACAATTATCCGGATTTATGCACCAACGGAGGATGCTGATGCAACAACTAAAGATGAATTCTACAATGTACTGCAGGCGGTTATGGACGATATCCCAAGGCTTGACCTCAAGTTGATCATTGGTGACTTCAATGCCCAGTTCAACAATAAGCGCAGTGGTTTCGAATCAATCATTGGTCCATTTGCATCATCGGAGAGGCTGACCAATAATGGGGAAAGGTTGATCTCCTTCTGTGAACACAACGACATCTGCGTCGGGAATACCTATTTTCAACATAAAATGATGCATAAGAAAACATGGCGATCACCAGATGAACTCACTTGCAATGAAATTGATCATGTGTGCATCAACCAACGATGGAGAACAGTCTTGCAAGATGCTAGAGTACATCGATCTGCTGATGTGGGATCTGACCGCTACTTGTCTGTGTGAATCAAGCTTAAATTGCGACACTGTGGACACAAAATAGAAGTTATTCGACCATTAGTCTGTGAAAAACTTAAAGATCATAATGTTGCAGCCACCTTCACCACTCAACTCAAACATCGCTTTGAGTTGCTTGCATATACCGAAACAGTTGAACCCCAATGGCACGATTTTATGGAGACGATGACAGGTTGTGCACAAGAAGTGCTTGGCCGATGGAGAGGCAAGCGGAAAGAAGAGTGGATCCAAGACAGGACTTGGGTTCTAATAGATCAGCGATGTAAAGCGAAACTGACACGTGATCAAGGCCAAAATTTAAACGACGTGGAACAAGCAGCGCATAAATATGCCAATCTTGACAGAGTTGTAAAACGAAGTTGCAGGCAGGATAAGAAAGCTAGTGAAGCACAAGAAGCCGCAAATCGAAATGACACTGTACCCTATACCGGATTGCTAAGGATTTGTCACGGGTCTGGAAGATCTCATCTGCCCCAATCAACCAAAGCAGAACAAGATAAGAGATGAATTGAGCATTTTCGAGAGGTATTAAACCAGCCCCATCCATTATCATCTATGATTTCAGTCAAGAAGACAGACAAGAGACATTGGTTATACCTGATGGAGACATCACAACACAAGAAGTTTGCGAGGCAATTAAGATGCAGAAATCAAATAAGGCGGCTGGACTGGATGGCATACAGGCGGAACTTTTAAAATATGGTGGATGACCTGTGGTGTCCAAACTGACGGATCTCTTCAACTCCTTTTGGCGGGAAGAATGTGTTCCTAAAGACTGGCAAAAAGGTGTCATTGTTAAATTACCTAAGAAAGGCCATACAATGGAATGTACAAACTGGCGAGGCATCACTTTGCTCTCTATACCAGGCAAAGTGTTCTGTACGATTCTATTTCGACAAATTCAAGCAGTTGCTGACCAACACATGCGTGAAGAACAGGCACGTTTTCGACGAGGACGGTCGTGTGTGGACCAAATCTTTGCGCTTCGAAATATTATCGAACAATGTGTAGAATATCGATACCCAATATTAATTAATTTCATTGATTTTAACAAAGGCTTCGACAGCATCCATCGAGATTCACTGTTGAACATTCTACCACTATATGGCATTCCCCAAAAATTTATCACAATATTCCAATATCTTTATCATCAGTCTAGCTGTTGCATTAAGACATATGCAGGTCACACTGAATTTTTTGCCATCGAGACCGACGTCAGACAGGGATGCGTCTTGTCACCTTTTCTGTTCCTGATGACCTTGGATTTTGTTATGAGGAAGACAATGACAGTGCCTGATGTGGGCATTGCATGGGATGAACAACATCGAATTACTGATCTTGACTTTGCGGATTACATTGCCTTACTTGCAGAGAATGGTCATCACCTGCAGAAGTAGACATTAAGATTGCATAGAGAATCAGCGAAAGTCGATTTACGTATTAAACCCATTGCAAATGGATCCGAAAATCGGATGTCGGATCCACGAATCGGATGTATTCTCTTTCATATGGCCACGAAACTCTCTCTAACGTTGTCTATACGACCTGTAACATTCAAATCGTTCGTATAGGCGACGTTTCATGGCCATGTGAAAGAGAAAACGTCCGATTCGTGGATCCGACCATCCGATTTTCGGATCCATGTGCAATGGGCTTTAGAAATGAGAAATTCAAGATCATGATTGTGAGAACTTTAGCCGACATGCCGAAGATTAGCATTGATGGACAAGATTTCGAAGAAGTTACCAAGTTCACATATTTGGGCAGCATAATTGGCCAAGATGGGATGCAGAGACAGACGTCAAAAGTCGTCTTGGGAAAACTCCACCAGTCTTTCAACAAATGTGTAATATTTGGTTATCTACATCCATCTCCCTTAACATCAAGCTCCGTCTATACGCCTCTGTTATTAATCCAATGGCAATATACGCTGCTGGGACCTGGAAAGCATCATTCACTATCACACGGAAAGTGAACACTTTCCACCAGCGTTGCCTGCGACGCATCCTATGTATTCGCTACTTTGAATACATTAAGAATGAAGAGGTGTTACAACGAAGCCAGCTTCCCAGCCTTAGTACTGTAATCGCACCACGTCGCCTACGTCTGGCTGGCCATGTGTTTCGTATGGACAATGCTCGCATCCCGAAACAGGCATTCCAGTGGGTTCCACCCAATGGTCAACGGGGCCGTGGACGACTCAGGTTAACCTGGTTCATCAATAACCTCAAAGCCCTTAACATCACGGGATGAGGCCAAAGACCCTGCCTCGGATCGTACTCGACGGAAAGCCCTGGTCGCCCAATAAGCTTATTAGCGTCAATGGAAAAGAAGAAGAAGCAGTAGTTTGTGAATGTAATTTCAGTGTTAAATCTTTCACAGTTTTGATTGTGTAGTGTAATAAAATAATTTTCATTTATAATTTTATTTTTATTTTTGATAATCATAACTTTTGTTTAATTACGGTTAATATTCATTTTATTATTAATTGCCCACTTAATTACATTATTCAAATCTTGTTGAAGAAAATGAATTGCATTTATTTGATTCTTATCACCATTAATGAATTATAATGTCATCTGCATAAATGAAAATCTTTGAAAATTTGATACAATTATTTGTAGAGTTTATATATAAATTAAATAATAACGGTCCTAAATTGGATCCTTGAGGAATATCAGATTTAATATTATAGAGTTTACTTATAAAATTATTTATTTTTATTCTAAATTTCCTATTTTTAAAATTAGCTAAAATTTTAGTACGTTGTATAGATTGCCTCTCAGGCCCATTATGGTAAGCTTTTGTAGAAGTAATTTTTGATTATCAAAGGCTTTTTTAAACTCAATAAAAGCAATATATATGATATTACCTTTATTTAATTTTCATTAATAAAAATGACTTAAATTTATTAATAACTAGCTGTACCCGGCATATGTTGCAATGCCACTCAAAGAAAGAAAGGGCCCTGTGTCGGTCGGGGGTGGGATACTTAAATCCTTGTGTCGCCTTCCCCCCACCCAAGTGTGGTGTCCCTGCCCCCGTAGGGGATCGGATTTTTCCCTTTTTGCAATAGCTTGGGGGCCCGAGAAGGGGCCCTAAATGTAAGGGCCCGGTGTTCTACTAATTCAGAAAGCTTCGCCTGCCCACAACTCCCCAAATTCATCGCAATCTGATGAATGAGATAGGAACGCATACGGGATATATGAATGGCTGTCGTTCTCATTGTGCATATTTGGCTATTTCACCGATTTAACCTCTTTTCAACCCCCTCTAGGGGGGAAGTCCCGTTCTAAGGTAGCCTATCTTTTGCGCACGGTCCTAAAGAGTAATTCTGCAAAGTTTGGTCCAGATCGAGCAAAGGGCCTAGGAGTGTATAGCGAACAAACAAACAAGCAAACATTCATTTATATATATAGATTTAATTGTACTATTGTTAGGCTGATAGACATATTGATTTTCACTTAGAATGTTCATAGTTTTAATAAAGTTATAAATTCAATTTGATAAATAGCTCTCGAAATTTTTAGAAATTTTAGAAAGTCTGAGTAAAGACATTGATCTGAAATTTTCAAAATTGTTAATGTTACCTCCTTTAAAGATGGGAATGATGTATGCAACTTTCCAAAGATTTGGATAAATACCTATACCAATAATATTTTCAAATAATTCAACAATTAAAAGAGAAATGCTATCCTTGAATTTCTTAATTTCGTTTAAAGAAATGTTATCAATTTCAGTTGAAAACTGTAATCTTTGTTTTTTAATCGTATTTGTCAAATCATCTGAATTCGATAGAAGGAAAGCCATTGAATTAATTGAATTGTTTTCATAATTTAATTTATGATGTGTCGAGTTATTTATATAATTGTTTCTTTGTGTGGTTTTATGAAAGTTCTTGAAAATAACTTCAGTATCATGACTTTATAAAAGTTTATTTATATCTTTTTTATCTGACTTATTTTGCTTATAACATATTTCTTTATTTATATTTTTCCAGAAATTAATGTTTGAATTGTGATCTTTTTTATTAAATTTCTAAAATATCTATTTTTTTTTGTTTAATTACAAAATGTTTAACCAATTTATTTTTTTTTTATACAATAATTCATAGTTTTTGTTGTTTTGTTTACTTTCTGTTTTTAAATAATTTATTTTTTTCCTCTATATGATTCATAATTTCCTTGTTCATCCAAGGTTGTCTGCAAGTTGAATTGTAATAATTTATTATCTATGTTATGTTTTTTCTATTATTATTATACGCATTCTTTACTATTTTATACAGCTTGTTAACATATTTATTTAGGTCTTGCATAAGATTATTTTTAATTTCAAAAATTAAATCAGTAATGTTATTGTTAAAATATTCTTCCTCTGATGGTTTTTTTTTTTAAAATTTTGCTATTGTTCTTTGATGTGCGCTGATCAATATTTTTAATTTCGAGGAAGATACTATAGGGATCAAAGATGTCGCATACATACAAGATATGCATAATATATAAACTTGTACATTTTACAAATACATATAATTTTGTGTAATTGTTGTTAAATCTTATATCGGTATATATTTATATATACAGTATATTGATTTAGTGAAAAAGCATTCTTTGTCACTAAAGTTCATACTTTATCAATTAAAATGGAATTAAAAATGGTATAATAATACAGTATTATAATGTTGTTTTGACGGCAAACAATCGGAATGGAGTTTCGGAAGTTCTCTCTCGTTTATTTCATAAATAGGGGTTTTTTTATACAAAAGAAATAGTTGGGATAAACAAAGAAATAGCCTGCCATTGATAGGTTTTAAGAAACAAAAGGAAAGGGTTAAAAAAAGAGACGAAGGGTGAAAGTTGGAGGGGGAGGAGAGGTCGTTGAACTGAGCTGTCATAAAACAAACGGTCAGTTCAACGGGAAAAAATACTGAGAAAATTTAGAATAAAATTAACTAAAAATGCAATATAAATCAATAAATATAAAATATAAATCATTACAGTATAAAGATATAAGAAAAAGAGAAATACATTACATTAAAGAAGAAGCAAGTTATGTTAATCGTTAAAGAAACATATAATCACATTTAAACTTGCATGAGAGTGACAGTGCTGAACAAAGAAAATTACTACCAGACTCCAATCCATTAAGACACAGACATTCAGGAAACATTTGACAATTAAGGAAAAACTATGTAAATCATCCCCTAAGTTATTGTCAAGTTCTTTCTGACATTTTTTCTTTGATGAGTTTGTTTAATGTTTAAACATAATCCCACAAAGAGAATTCTTGCCTCTTCTTGTTTTTATTAAGAGGAGTTAGGATTTCACTTACCAAACCAAAAAGAACGATCATCAACGGAACGCCAATCAGTACCAGAACATAGCCTATAGAGAATCCAAAGAAGGTTTCCGGGAAGAAGTCGCTGCCCGATGATGTAACAATTCCATAACTGAAGAACAAAGAATCGGTGAAGTTCAATGGACTTTCAACATGTTCAAAATGTGGATCTGTCAAAAAACAAGATTATCTCAAGATTCCAGTATCCATATTTCTTGTATATATGCAAAAGAACTAAGGATATTAAATGACTATCAATTAAATAATATTTGAATTTCTTATAATTCAGAGTTAAATATGTAAAATTCCAAATCAATATTCATCAACTAAAGCCTTTACATTTAACATTTAGATTTGCCAAAAGAAATTTCTAGTGAATTGAAGCAAATAAGCATTTCTCGATTGGTTTCAATTATGATATGTTAGACTTTTTATCTTCAGTACAGTCAATGTTTAAAGGTTTTAAACTTCAAATCTTCAAAATTAATTTTAAAAATGTTTTTTTTTTTTTATTGTAGATCATTATTTCCAAAATAACGATTATTTCCTGTGATTAATCTACTATTAAAAAAAAATAATACTTCAGTAAAATTTAAATTTCTTTTTTATCCGTGTAATAGTGGATGAAGACCAGCAAAGCACATAAAAAGAAAATAATACAAATTTCATTTATTGAAAACCAAATTGGAATTCTCACTAAAATACGTCGACAATTTACTGCTTTAAACGTATTTCATTTGGTAGGGTGTTTTTTTTTGTGTGTTGTGTCTGTATAGGGTGTTGCAAAATGCTATGTACAGATTTTAGTGGTAGATCGGGAACGTCAAGATAAACTTTTTTTCTTAATGAGTTCGCTGATGTCATATTTTAGAGCTGGGAGGCATTTACTGGTGAGATGTGTAAACTATGTGCTCTAGTGACATTTTAATGTTTGCTCGAGCGAAGAGGCTTAGCGGACTGTAGTCGTAGTGTTTCATGCTACAAGCATAACAATACCTGTATGCGATACGTTAATAATACGTTCCAAAATGTCACGCGACGACGCTTCGTGTGATCATGTAGTACGTTTTTGTTTGTTTAGTCTGCTTCAAGTGAAAACGAATAAGAACGTCAGCATTCTACAATCAGTGATGTAATACTGAATTTCACATGGAACGTTTCACAAATGGAGAATTGGCTGACGCATCTGATTTATCGGGCTGCCAATAGACAAGGAAGAGTAGCTGTCAGGCTGTACCAACAACGCTTCCCCAACAGACGTCTGCCAATTCACTAAACATTCGAGCGTTTGTACAGGCAACTGCGTGAAACTGCAAAGAAGCATGACACTGGTCGGATGGAGAAATTCTGCGTAATCCTGTCATCGAAGCTGAGATCCGGCGGTGTTGATCACAACTCGTTTGAAGAGTGTTGAACGATCCATCCATTTCATCCACAGAGCTTAGAAATTACAACCTGCGGATTATCTTCGTCGTGTGGACTTCCCATGCTGGTGTCTGAAGCAGACCGTTGTGCAGGCTAATTTTCCAACCTTCGTTCTCTTCACAAATGAGGCCACTTTTACACGTGAGGGTCGTTAATGTCCACAATTCTCATGTTTGAACGGAAGAGAATCCCAATGCTACAAGGGTGCTTTGCCATCAACAACGGTTCGCCGTCAATGTTTAGATGGATCTCGTCCATGAAATGTTGATTAGATCATACGTGCTGCCTCTCTGACTCTACGGACAGATTTGCCGAATGTTCCTTGAAGAAACGTTGCCAGAAATGCTGAACAATGTTCTCTTGGCTGTTCGGAGAAACATGTGGTTTCAACCCGACGGGGCGCCTGCGCACTTCAGTCGTGTTGTGAGGGATTGGGGAGCGATGGATAGGTAGAGGTCATAGCCTGGCCACCGAGATCATCCGACTTCACATACCTCGATTTCTTCTTTTGGGGAGATATTAAAAACATCGTGTAGGAAACTCCCATTGACTTTAAAGAAGACCTCATCTCAATAATCGCTGCAGCCACAGGAACTGTTGGTGAAATGCCGGGAATCTTTGAACATGTATAGCAATCAATGCTTCAATGTTGTCATACATGCATTGCTGTTGCCTGTCGCTACTTTGAAGCCTTTTGTGACTGAATATTTCTTAGCAATGATGTCCATTCGTTTCTATCCAGGCTCCACCACCATCTCTGTAAACGCCTCCCAGCACTGAAATATGACGTCAGCAGACATACATTCATTAACAAAAAAAAAGTTTATCTTGGTATTCCCAATTTACCATTAAAATCTGTAGAGATAGTTTTACAACACCCTTTTTAAATGTATGAATAAACTTAAAACTCCTAACATTATTTAAAAATGTGTTTCGATTTAATTATAACTGGCTAGCATAGGATCCAATAACAATTTTAATAATGCAGAATAACTAAATTTTGTTAAATTTAATTATATTTTTTTGATTCAATACGGTAGATCAGAGATATAGAAACTTTATACTAAGAGCCATTTTTTTCATAAAAAAAAAAAAACAATGACTAGCACTTTCCAATCAAAAAAAAATATATTCAAAGATGCTTTTACAGATGCCTTCTCCAGTGTTTGTGGTAAGATATAACCTCCTTTTGGCGAAGGGGTCTAATTAACGATTCGTCAGTAACCACTATTATTTTTACTCTGAATACTTTTAAATGTAAAAGTAAAATTGCTTAAGAGTGCGCAGGAGATCATTTATGCTTGATGACCATTTAGAGAATCGATGAAACTAATCGAGTAATTAGATTGAAAATGGGTTGATCTGAGGAAAGTCGAATATATTCAAAAAGACAAATTAAATGAAAAGAAAAGCAAGATGAGACGAATATAAAACGTCTGATGAAGATCAAAAGTGGGGAGGAGTGGATGGAAGAAACGAATAAATTGCAAAAAGAATGAATGAGAAGTTTAGAAGGAAAGAAAAGCAAAATGAATAAAATAAAATGAATATAGTTAAAAAAGAAAGTTTAAAAGATTTTAAAAAAACGGGGGGGGGGGACCGGGAAAATAGCATGGATTTTAATAATATTAATATCTACTTCACAATAATATTAATACGAGCATATTTTAATATGTATTGTTCAGAGAAACAGCAATATATTAATAAAAATTATTTCTCAACCAATTAGAACATTTTACGTTTCTTGTTATTTTCATGTATTCAGATTCCAGTGTGAAATTAAGAGCAGCCTTCTTTCTCGTCTTTCTGATTAGCGTAACAATAGATTAAATAATATTGGAATAAGACACAGTCAAAGGAAACGTAGCATAGTAATAAATTAGGATAAAATGTCTGTTTCGCTTCTGTTGTTGAACCTTCCGTCCCCTGCTCTGGAAGTATTTGGCGAAATATGATTCATCTTATTTCAATATGAGCAAATAATATGAAATATCAACAGAAGAATCACGGTTTATTATTAGGAAAAAAATTAAGATTCTACGTAAATATTAAGGTCAATATCATTAGAAAGAATAGAAGAGGTAACCTGGGCTATTGTAATATGGATCTGTATGGTCTTCATCGACTTTCCATTCATCTTCTCCAAAACCTAAAATCGAGAACAGTTGAGGAAGTTCTTCATTGAGTTGTGATGTTGCACTTCCACAGATATCGCAGACCTACAGAATGCAATCCTATATAAATATTACTGTAATATTACGAGATTTTAAGTTACTTCTAGGACGGATGGGTCACTAACAAAGAATTTAATAAAATGAATTGTTTGCAAAACACAACTTAAACAAGATTTGAATCCTGTCGTCATTTAAAAATGGGGGAATTAGATGTCTAACAGTCCTAATAAAGAACATTCGAGCAAAACCAAACAAAATTCAAAATGCCCATTAAATATTATTTCCTCGTTTTAATATTTATTATAGAGTTATTCCTATATTCATAGGAATTCATACATTGAAGAAGTTATTGATCTCACGATTAGTAATGGTAGTTACCCCACAATATAATAGTGAAGAAGTTTGTAAACATCAAATCATTATATAAATAAATAAATAAATAAATAAATAAATAAATAAATAAATAAATA
>JAFIDM010003189.1:6568180-6579692 GCA_023159025.1 Thereuonema tuberculata | reverse complement strand
TACAGTTGATGGTTGACGGTGGATGGGGGTGAGCTGCGAATATGATAGTTAATACAACCACTACCGGAGTATCCGAATTCTTTGGTTGATGCTCAAAATGGCCGACGCTATCGTTGGATTATGTATTTTGTTTAATTTCAGTTTTATTAAAAAATTAGAAAGACGAGGAGAACGCTGAACGATTGATATAAGCAGTAGGCTGTGTATAAGCTATTTATTGGACAATAATAGGCAATTTATACAGTGAATCACACAATATAATGAAACCACGAATAAAAAAAAGCGCCCTCTCTTGAGTATCACGACAACTACAAAATCAATATATGCTGTGTGTATGTCGCCATCTTGGTTGACGGGATCACCTTGCTCTCTCGACGGTTGATGTAGTTAACTGAGTTGAAATCAACCGGCTTATCCGAACGACGCGACGGGTAGTTGATCAACTAATATCCGAACGGCCAGTTGATCAATCCCTCAACTGGTTGATGTCAACCGGGCATATCCAAACACAGCCATGTTGACGAAAAGTTCTTTACCACCTTTAAATGGTGGGTAATTATAGCTATTGGTATTCATACATCTCAAATGCTTTGAATGGAAATAAGGGATTTTAACTGTATTCTGAATGTGTTACCTTTTATGGTTCAAACGTATCAGTCAGTTCGTATTTTATTTTTCTCTGCTTGTTATCATTTTTGATTGAGGATCAGTTTATTTTAGAAAAAAGCTATATTTAGGCGATCTGCTAAGAATTGAATTGACCAAATGAAAAAAAAAGATTACATTAAATATTTTCATTTCCATTGGTAATCCTTTGGAAGGGGTAAATATCTATACTTTTACAAAAGAAATGAGTTTTTTTTATGTATTTCGATTTTTTCTCAATTTTTAGTGTAAATAATTTCAGTATTTGATGACTTACTTTTAATTATATTTTAAGAGTTCTTCATTTAAATTGGTAAATTGATACAGTCAAGTATTTAGTTTTGTATATTTCTGAATTTTATTACAAGATTAGTACTTGACTTTTTAAAAACTAAATTGTACAATATCTTCAAGGCTTATGTTCTTTGATCAGAATCCATGTTTCGATATGTTACTAATCATGTGCTTGGGCCCGGTAGCAGAGTGGTAAGGCGCTTGGTTGCGGGTTGGAGGAGGCGGGTTCATTCCCTTGCTTCTGCGAAAGTTGGAGATTGTTTCACGCTTCTTGTCCTCCAAAGTGGTCCTGTGGTCTACCCATCTTTCTGTAGGATTGTTACTAGGGTTTCTTTCCCAGGTGTACAGGCGGCGAGCGTTGGGTTGACCACCTGACCGTCCACTTACCTCCAGCGTCCCGACGGGCCTTAGTGGGCTCCTGTGGGATACACAGAACCTTACCACTAATCATGAGCTAAGGAACTACAAGTTTACAAAATTTGGAGTTAATCAGTTTGGCCTATGAGAGGCTCAATTAAAGTATGATACAGTAAGATTATGAGAAGTTTTAATGATTGTCCAGTCATCCTTAAGTTATAATCTTGTAAAATCGAAAATTAACGGGAAATTCTAATGTACATCTAAAAGAGAGACTTGAGATGAACGGTTCTGACAATTGAATGGCAATTAGCTAGTTCAAAAAAGGTCACCTTTACTCCTGGGTAGTTATATGACAGAGGGACTCTTCGGCAGTGATAATCAAGGGGAAAACACACCTTCTCCAGGGCTCGAATATGATTCCTCCAACGCGCAGAAAACCGCCTTATCAAATTGCTTATTGTGTCTACTACAGAAGATAAAAATGTGATCTATAATTGAACAACGACAACAAAGACTCAAAATTAGTATTACTTAGATAAAACTAACAAAAATCCATTGCTTCACTCGGGTTACGAAAAAGAGTTGTCGTGATGTGGTTGAGGAAGAAATTGTAATTGTGTGAAACTTTTCTAGTTGGTAAAAGAAGTCAGTTGGTAATTAATGTCATATTCCTATTTTGTAACTCGATAATCCCCAGATAACAAATTAATATCGTTCTTGGAAGATATAAGACTTCCAACCCTTTCTTCTCTTCTCCACCCCTATCGCTTTAAACCTTCCCCAGATGGTCAAAATCACGTCAAGATTACAAAGTAATGTTATATTGTGATTTTATAACCTGAAAACCCCCTACAATACCCTTCAATAAAGTTTATCCCCAACCTCACCCCGTTTACACCCTTTAAGACCCGAAAAATTGTTGAATACGTATCTTTTCAATATTGACAGAACATTCATGTGAAATTTCGTGTTTCCAACTAAAGCTCTTTCAGAGATATGTGTACCCTTCAAGAAAGTTTGATCCCCCCCCCCCTGTTTAACCCCTTAGTCCGGATACTGGATTTCATTGTTTTTAAATTAAGAACATTTAATTAGACAAAAGAGTTAAGAAGAATATTACTTATTTCAAAATAATCAAAAAAAAAAGAAAAGAAGAAAAAAATAGTTTCATAAATACAGTAGAGTCCCGATTATCCGAGTTAATGTGGACCAAGACTAACTCGGATAACCGAAAAAGTCGGTTAAACCGAAAACTGTAAATAAAATAAATCGTGTAGGTTTAAATGTATATTTTAACAAATACAAAAGTTATACCGATACACCACATGCAATTCATATTGTTACGATAATTAAAGAGTTCTTTTCCTTAAAAAAGTCCTTAATTGTTTTTTGTTTTACATTATTTTGGTGTTTTCTGCAGCAATGATTCGCCATTTTTTTAAGGATAACAGGATTGCTGGTGTCGCTTTTTCTTGTTGTTCTATATATTCAATAGCACTTTCGATAGCTTTTAGTCCATCTATGTAGGAGATTTTCATTTGTCGATTTTCATCGTCACTGTCATCATTGCTAGATTCGGCTAAAACGGAGAATAGGGTACAAGCCAATCAGCATCTTCGGAAGGATACATCGGTGACGACTGGTTTACCGCTTCGGTGACCGCTAGTTGCAGTGGCCTAAGTGGATTCCTGAGTTGTATTGGTGCTTTGAATAATCGTAAAAGGTTCTTTGTTTATTTTTCCAGTTTAATGGTTTGTATACGCCTATTTCACTGTGGTTGCCCCTTTTAGCAAGAGGCGGAAGCGGCCATCAAAAAAAAGTCGTCGAAGGCTTGTACCCTGATCTCCGGTTTAACCCTAGATTCATTTTCCTTATTGACGATCATTTCATCTGTCATGTCTTTTTGTTCATCAGCGTTTATCCAGTCACGTATATCCTCTTCGTTGATTGATGAGATCAAGTTCAGAATTTTTTTCGGTAGTTTTAAAAATGGAAAATGCAGAACCAAACAAAAAAAAATCCTAGAAATAGCTCGGTTAAAGCGAAAAACTCAGATAATCGGGACTCGGATAATCGGGGTTTTACTGTATATTATATCTTAATGAACTACTCCAATATGAATCATAATTGAAGACGTTTCATCAAAACCTTCCTTACATTCTTCATTTGTAGCATAGCGACGTTCAGAAAGTAGGCCTTGAGGATTCCCACAATGAGTTGTCAGGCGTTGTGAGGTCAGGACTTCGTGGTGGCCATTTTAATGGCGATGGTGGAGCACAGTGACCAATTCAGCATCCTGGAAAATGTCTATGAAAAAACCTGCGCACAGTATGAGCTGGTTCCCCGTCCTGTTGTAGCCATTTGCGTTCCAGGATACCCGCGTCTTCAAGCTGTCTTCAACATGACCATCATAAAAATATGATCCAAAAAAATGACGTAATGTCATCGCAGCCCATGTCATTACGTGATGTGGATTCCTCTCCAACTCCAATATATGAGAGTTCTCTTTCGAACAAAAGACAACATTTCCAACACGAACAACTGCATTCTAGTGTCAACATTCAAATATCATTCAATATTTACATTTTATTCTAAATATTTACATTTATTACTACCTAATAGGGGGTACGAGAACTTCTCGGCCACACTGTATATTGCTAACATCTCAATGCTACAAAGCTTTGTTATTCCACAACAGCTGTTACCGTATTCGTAATTATTTAATACGACACATCAATAGAAGCATAATCCTCAAGTGGCTCCTTGGATCAACCAGTAATTTAACAGCATTTTAATGCGAAACTCACTCTATTATTCATTTTATTCGCGATGCTTCTAGTGTGTTAATGAAAATTTTAAAAGCTTTATCTTAATTGAAGACAATATGTGTGACAATGTTATTGAGTATTTCCAAGTCAAACTAGGTGATCATCCTCCTTCCAAAATTTAATGTAAATCTTTAAATTATTTACCTTTTCATTACATTTTTATCATATCATAAAGTTATTATGTAGGAAAAATCTGATTGATTGATTGATTGATCTGCTACATTGTAGTCCCTTGTTCATCTATTTTGTCTACAAGAAGAAGCGGGAACCTTAAGACACAATCAATTGAAACTGCAAAGTGACAAAGGGAATAATAAGTCAATTTTATCTACTGAATATTATTTCAAAATTAATCCATTTGCTGGTACAGAATACCATAAAAGCTCAAGCGTGAATTGAGAAAATTTAGCGAAAATTGAAGACTGACCGTGGAATACACTATCACGTTAGTCATGTATCCTACAAGCAGTGAGCAATAGAATAATTTTTTCACAATGTAATAAGAAGCTTTAAAGCTACGAAAATTAAACTATTTTAGGAAGGATGTATTTTTGGTAACTCCGAATGCAAAGAGCTACTTCATCATTCAATAAAGTTGCTCGGTGGATTGAATGTCAGCAGAGGGATAATATCAAATATTATAAAAAAGAATAAAAACTTATAAAATAAAGAAGAATAAAGAAGATGTTCATTTAAATTTCACTCAAGCACACATTTCAGCAGCTATTCGTAATTGTGAAGAACCTGCTGACACTTCCCAAGAAAAAGGCGACGAAAATAGGCAATTCTTCTTCGGCGGCTGTGAGCAGGATCATCCATATCAACGTTAGATTTGTGATACATTATAGGTTTCGAAGACATAAAATGACAACACATGAAGGAAGAATGTTTTAATAACTGCGGTAAGTTCTAAGAGAACTAGCTTCCAGTTGAGATAGAGTTGTCACTCCCTGACGAGGCATGGATCTATCTCAATGACTGTATATGTCATTCTATACAGACTAAGACCAGAAACAGTGTAATTTTGATCAACACCGGCTAGTGGCAAAACTAAGAAAGGACATTATAATAACTTCAGTAATGATGTAATAGAATGCAGAATGGATCCAGTAACGTATAAAATTGAATTTTTTTTCAGTATTAATACTTCATTCCACTTTCGTCTGGCACAAATCTCTCAAAATTTGACAATTAAAAGGATGAATAGTGAAAGGTTCACTTAATTGCATTTCACTGTTATCAATTAACTTTTTTATCTTTTCTGCAGAGAATTAAAAAATCAAAAATAACTTTCCGCAAGACGCAATATCTCCACCTATAACCAAGAAATAAATGAAAGTAAAGATAAGTAGAATATTAAAATCTTTAATAAAAATGTTTGATCTTAATAGTTAACAATGAATTAACTTTGCATTCCTTGATTACACTTTGAACTTTGCATCACAATTAAATATAAACCCAAATTAACTAAATATTATCTGAAACAAATAACTTTTGCTCATATATTGTTAAACAACGTTCTGCAGAATATCAGAAGGAAAACTTAACTACAATGCTCTACTTTTTTTGTTTCCAGGCATATTCGCACTAACAGAAACGTATGTGCTATAGCTCAATAATAGAGAAATACGAAATCTTCTGAATTACTGTTATCCGAGTATCCAAATTTGCCATTCGTAGTTCATCATACTAGTAAGTACTTTCTTTTTCTTCATATTACAACAACAATAAAAATTAAAGAAATATTTTTATGGGTTTCAGGCAAGCGAATAACATTAGTGCTTTTCATAAATTCGAAACATTATTTTATATTACTAATCATTATTTTTTTAAAAAAAAAAACTTAAAGAAAAAGAAAGTTTCTCTGTCTTTGAGATTACTTCTGGGATAATTATTGTTATACAACCTAATTATAGAGCTTCACCTTAAGTTCTATTGTAAGAATTGAGCAAGGCTAAACACTTCTCTGTAAGTATTATGAACCAAAGACATAACTGAGACAAATTTCCTGCACTTCTGAATGAACCTAAATGAATTACATAACAGATCCCAGCCTTATTTCTTTTACTTTTAAGCATTTTAATGGATTTTGATTCTAATAACACAGTCAAAAGTCGAATATTCTCTGCATGTTTACGGTTTTACATCTTCCAAACTTCGGTTTCTGGGAGATGAAGACGGAGTTTTTCTAGATGGAGAACTCGATGCTGTTCTGTGATTCTCTTCAGTTGTACTCTAAATAACAACATAACAGTAAACAACATTACTATTTACATTTTAAGCAGGGAACATCTTAATATATATTACATACCTTAGCTTATCCAGGATCTCCTCTTCAATAGAATTTCGTTCAAACAAAAACTTAATGTCCTAAATAACGTTAATTCGACCAAAATAATGTAACATCTAACAAAATTTTAACGGATGAAGCTTTGGTTCATGTAAGGATTTGATCTTTGAACTGCAGTAGCTTATTGCGATCTGATTTTGGTTTCACTCAGAAGCAATTTAAAAAAAAATAACTGTATGCGACCGCCACGAATGCAAAATTTACATAAAATTTGCATTAGATAATTAATAATGAAAAATTAAAATAACTACAATAGAAAAGAAGAAAAATTAGTATTTACAAAGAAAGATAAAAAACAATAATAAATGGAATAAATTAATAAATAATAATCTGTGATTTATAGTAACAATTATAGAAAAAACGAGTTATAGTTTATTGAGTGAATTCAAAATTATTATTACTTTTTAATTTACTTATTTCATAGAGAATCCCTGGAACGAAATGTCCTCAACCTTATGTAAGATATTTTGAAATTCTGTATAAAATAAACTTTCTTATATTTAAAGCATCCTGATCAATATTAAAATTCTCTGGCTAAGAAAATCTAAAGCGAGAAACAAAACAAAAACTCAATTTAACTAATTCCTGGAATGACGTTGTTATGTACCAATAATGCGATATGTAACGCATTTCACTGCTTGAACCGTCTCTGCAACATTATTCCTGGCAAAGATCATCTATTGTTCTTTGATCGCCCACATGCTTCAATGGTGCAATAGCAATAGAGGCTAAACTGCGCTGGGAACACCATTGAAATTGAGAATAAGTCGTTAAAAGGAAGAATAACAACATTCAGAAGAAAAAATAAATAAATATACAAGCTCAAGCCAGGATTCGAACCAGTTTCGGGCGTATCAGTCTTGACCACTTGGCAAGGCCAGAGTGACAGTTTACTATGGGATCTAGCTTGAATCAGTTGCAACTTAGAGAATTAACCATTCAGGTAAATACCTTGTGGTGATCAGCTTTTGATTCTCATCATTGGCTTGTCTTCTCCAGTTCCAGTCAGAATCTGAAATCTGTTGAAGTTAGATGTGTGGCCTGTGTTATGGTAATGGGAAACTGATAGCGTATTTAATTGTATCTTTTTAGATTAGAAACGTGTATATTCTTGTTGATACACGAGGAGAGGGATCTTTATGTTTGATCTACGTAACAGAAGCTAAAACTAGAATCAAGACTTTTCTAGATCTCTTATAGACAATTTTATGTATACTGCTCACAAAATTTAGGGGACATTGCGAAATGAATATAATACATCCAAAAAACAGAAACATTTGAGTTTATTTATTGAGAGAAGTAAATGACACGAAAATGAAAGCTGTCTGAATATGCAAATGTGATGCAAAATGTTAATTTGCAAGTTTGCTCACAGTCCTGTTTAAAGAGGCTGGCGCTGCTGGGTTATCTCCACTTCGCTGGATCAACAACAAGTGAGAGAATTGTTGAGTGTCACCTGAAAATGCCCCTGCAACATGATTTACCCGAATCGGAAGCATAGAGACACATAGGGCGTCTTGAAACTGATCAAACACAGATGACAGTGGCAGCAGCAGTTAGAATCTCCCAAAGCGTGATTAACAGACTCTGGAATCGCTTCAGAAAGACTGGGACAGTTCGAAGAAGACCTGGACAGGGTCGCCCACGTGCCACCACTGCAAGAGATGATCGCTACTTGACGCTAATAGCATGAAGGAACCGGCGAATTAATGCGACTGAGCTGCGGGCAAAGTTTCTCGCTGCTACTGGACCACGGGTGTGCACTCAGACTGTGCGAAATCGACTCCGCGACGGTGGACTGTATGCCCAGCGACAAATGGTATGCATTACGTTAACTGCTGAACATCGCAGAACCCGCAGAAGGTGGGCTGAAATGCATCTTCCTTGTACCTGTGAAGAGTGGTCCACGGTTCCCTTCAGTGACGAGTCAAGATTCAGCCTGCAGCCTGACAATCATCGTGCCCAGATCTGGCGTGAAAATGGAACACTGGAGAAACACGTTTCGTGCAAGAAAGACATTCCTTTGGTGGAGGTGGAATCATGGTGTGGGCAGGCATCAGCATTGTTGGTCTTACCGATCTCCATGCTGTTAGAAATGGAACGGTGAATGCTGTAAGATATCGTGATGAAATTCTATAGCCTATAGTGGTACCCTGCGCTGGAGCAGTTGGGGCCAAAATTTCTTTTTATGGATAATAATGCACGCCCCATAGTGCGCATCTCGTCAATAACATGTTGCAAGAGGCTGGAATCGAGCGCATAGACTGGTCTTCACGTTCTCCAGACCTGAATCCCATCGAACACGCTTGGGATGCACTAGGAAGACGTGTTGTCAGTCACTAATCGCCTCCCATAACACTTCCTCAGCTGGAAGTTGCGCGAGTGGCCATGAATACCGCAGGAACTGCTGGAGAATTTGATCCTCTCGATGCCTCATCGCTGTCTGTCTGTTGTAGCAGTCTCAGGTGACCATACACCCTACTGAACAGTCAATGTGCGACACATTTTTCAAGTGACATGCAAATGTTAACGCGTGTCCATGTGCCACATCCTGTTCAATCCCGATAAATGGATTCTTCATCTCATTTGCATATTCAGACAACTTTCATTTTCGTGTCATTTGCTTCTACGATGATGTTCTTTAATAAATAAACTCAAATGCCTGTTTTTTGGGTGTATTATATTCATTGCGCAATATTCCATACATTTTGTGAGCAGTATACTTGAATCGGCAGAGTTTTATTGCTTAGTTTGTTTAATTTAAAAAGAAAAATAGAAAAACTAACTTAATATTGTGAAAGTTAAGTTAATGTACGTCCCTACAGGCCTAGACATTAGATTGACGCCTATACATTGTAAGCCCTTAGATTCCCCGGAAGGTAAGTGTCCAGGCATTTCCTGAGCAACGTCAGTAGGGGTATGGTGGTCCGTTCTCCCTCCTTTTTCTCCCAGGAGAGAAATTCGATATCCATAGGGTTGGGTGGAGTAAGTGACCTGAGGTAAATTCAAAGTGGAAACAATTCAAAGTGCAAAAATCCCCGACTTCCTCCGGAGATTGTAGCCGGCTCCTCCAGGCCTCAGTCAAGCCCTTTACTACTTGATTTGGTAGAGTCAAGATTGACTTGTAAAATGTTATTGACGAATTGTGCTTTTAAAAGTACATAAGGAAATGAAGAACATTTCTTGAGTTAATTGTTAATTTTGATACTTGCCGGATGCCGGATGTTTGTAATAGTGATGATTGAAACGTTGGTCTTTTACCTTTTTACTTATTGGCTTACACTATCTTTGGATGTAAATATTTTTATCTTGTAGTTAGTTTGTTCCACAATAAAAATCGTTCTCAGTGTGTGAATGAATTGGAAAGAACTTTCCATTTGTAATTCCTCAACACAAATGATCCTTCTGAAGGTCGTGAAAAGATGAATGATTATGTATTTGTCTTTTCATCAGAGAAATTGTTGCTGGGAATGAGAAAATCGCAGTTGTGATAGTGGAATAGATATTTTTGATACATTTTTATTCTTACTTCGTAAAATACGAAATAATTTCTTTCGTTAACTTATTTTTAATTCAATTAACGGAAATATTAATCACCACTTCCATGGCTAATTCTGGTAAATTATTTCTATATTGTCAGATTTTAATAATATGTAGAAGTAACTAGTTGATATCTCATTGGTAATTCCTGTGACTTTAGTGCTCTGAAATTTAGCAATAACAATTTCCTGTGTAGAATTCTTCCTTTCATAAAAAACTAATAAAAATAAAATTAAAAATAAAAACTCTTTCTTTTTTTAAGATTGAAAAAAAGTCTCACTTCGTGTTTACCAAACCAGAGTTCTCTTAGATCTCGTCTTATTGCTGCAATTACCAATAAAGGAATCAGTGTACATGGAACCAAATACAACAATGCAGGCTGACCTTTCTTCATCCAATATCTAACGAGCAAAGTCAGTCCAAGACCACCAGTGTATGCTGAAAGAACAAAAATACTTATTAATTGCAGACGCTTAGTTTAAAACACTTTCAATGGAATTGTTATCACAATATCTTATACTATCTCTTCCCATACGAACAAAGATCGATAAATAAAGCATTTTGTTCTTTTGTTAAGAAAGGCAATTTACAGAAAAACAATTAAATCCAGATGCGTCCAAAGACGGAACGGTGTTCAGCAACTACTATCAGTCTCCTAACTGGCAGAAGAAGTTTATATGAGTCCATTTTATTTTAAAGTCTTTCTAATAGATTCCATGCGATTCTTTTTATGCCATTATTAAATTCATTAGTAATTTATTAATTAAGTTTTAAAACTGAGATTCTACTTCCCTGCATTTCACTGAAAACTGGCAACATCGCATAATTAACATCAAGGTATTGGAAGAATCAAGGTATTGAAGGAAGATGAGAATCAAGTGGCGTTCAAGTTATTTTGCTTAAAAAATAGCTTTTCAATTACAGATCAAATGAAAATAAATTAAAACTCTTGCAACTATTCAATCAAGTCGTTATCCCATTTTTTTAATCAGCAATTTATATTAATATTTTAGATCGTAAATTTTGTTATTTAATTCCTGTTTCTACTTAAGCTTCCAAATATAGAACGTGACAACAAACTATTCCATGCATTTCAAGGAGAAAGATTTTATATCCAAAACTGCCTTACCTATCGTTGATAAAATAAGATAAATATATCTTCCATGATATTTTAAGTCATGAATTGCAGCGTAAGCGATAATCCATCCTGCAAAATAAACAAATAAATAAATCAATCAATAAATAAATAGCTATTATCAATATGTTGAAAGATGAAACTCCCAGAATGCAAAGCAGATTATAGATTGTCCATTGAAATAGAAGACAAGCGACCTCTTCTATTTCAATGTTAGCGGTCGGCCAGGAATGGACAAATCTGCTTTGCATTCTAGGAGTTTTATCTTTCAGCGTGTTGATAGTAACTAACAAATTAACTAACTAAACAAATAAATAAATAAATAAATAAATAAATAAATAAATAAATAAATAAATAAAT
>JAFIDM010003189.1:6557643-6568170 GCA_023159025.1 Thereuonema tuberculata | reverse complement strand
AATAAATAAATAAATAAATAAATAAATAAATAAATAAATAAATAAATGTCCACAGAATTAAATGTCACGCTGTGTTCTATTGTAAATCTAGTTTTCTTATTCATAACTTTCACAGATTTTGCTTAGGCTTTCGCGGCTTCCTATCACTGAACTTGTTAAGACATTATAATATCTCACAGATTTAACTACAAACTACATTATTCTGAAAAATATTGCAAATGTCTTAACGGCGTAATGTTTTACACTCTAAAATCGAAGCATCATCAAAGAAGCGTTCAATTTGAATGAAACTCTATATGCAATTGCCTACCCATGAGAGATGAATGATTAAATGCGAATGATTAAAGTTTAGTTGTCATGAAACGTCACTATCACCACTATATTTTCAATGGAAGTGCTCTTTTTATGGTCCATATAAAGACCCTCAGAATTTTCCTAGACAAATTCGTGGAACTGTTGTATTTACGTAAGTTTACCATCAGTAATGCCTCGATGATGCCCTCAAGATTTTATGAGCAATTGCAATACTTCGAGGGAGGCTGCATCGTGGGACTGCGAGACGAATCATTCCCCTTCTGGGCTGTAGTTTTCCAACAAGATAAAGCACGTCCACCCGCTGCACACGTTTCCTAACAGTACCTCCAAGTAATTAAAGACTTTCCCTGGCCTGTCAGGTCCCATGCTTAGTCTCCATCGAGCATGTCTGGAACATGGTAAGATGTCTAACATCAGGCATTTGAAGCAACAGTTCCAGCAAGCTTAGCATGATTACTACAAGATAACATCAGGACTTAGTTTTACTTCTTACCACGCCGTATATCAGTATGCAGGCACCCAGAGATGGCTCAACACAGTACTAATAAAGTAACAATGATGCTGTTAGTGTTCAATAAAATGTTTACTGTATAATTTGAATTAATTCTAATTCTCTTCATCTAATTTACAAATTTCATTCAACTTGGATGCTTCCGTCATGGTACTTCGATTTTTCTTTTGGTCACATAGTTGTATAAATTATGAAGCATTAACAGTTTCTTTCAGGTAAAGTGGTATAGATTGTTCTCATTTTTAAAGTTATCATGCTGCCTATTAATAGAAAGAATGTTCCACTTCTATTGTTGACAATCACAGAAAACAATTTTAGAGCTAATTAAGATGTAAAATACTTTCCGACTGATGTTTTCTTTATGCTTATGAAAACTTTTACTATTATTTGATGTCGTAGGCAATATGAATTTTTTAACAAGTTATTGTTAAAATCGAATCCAGAATATAAGAGAGAATTATTTCTGTTCACTTCTGACCCCGCTGCTATTATGAGCTTGCAGCATCCCTGACCAAGGGGTTACTTCGAGATATCTTTAAATCCATAAACACTAAAATATTTTGGAAAGAAAATCTATTCCAATAAAGATTTTAAGCCTTTTTAATTTTTGGTTTTGCATCTACCAATTGTACAATTTTGGATGATAATTGGCACTATCAATAAATTTCAGAATCTGCACTAAAACGTTGTGAATTAGCCAGTACAGAAGATGTTGAATAGAGCTAACCTGGAATAATGATGTCTGCAATTCCAATCAGAGCATATTGATTCTCCATACATTCGAGAAAGGGATCACTGCCTATATAAGGGAATACAAAGACCATTGGAACCTATTGGATAACATAGTAATAATTTCATATTATTGAAATGCATCAGTTAATAGTAAAAAAATTGCATTTTTTTCATTCAAGCAGTAACTTGGGTATTTAACAAAAGTTTACAACATTTTTTAATATGTATCACAACATCTCTTTTTTGACCGTCTAAGGTAATCTTCAGCCAAAACTGCTTTTGAAAGCGGAATTCAATGGCCTTATAATTTCATGGGCAATTCAAAATTCGAATTGATTGATTTTATGAAGATTTTAATGTTAAATACAGTATCTCAAGGCATATGGAAGAGAATTAGTCATGGACAGAAATGTACAGAAAAATGTAAATGCTAGTACATATTCAGGATTAAACGGTTTATGTTCAAGACTATTATGTCCCACATTGTTAGATGTTCTGTGGTGTACAAGACGAATCCATTTTACGTATATTTTTTTCTGGTGAAATCATGTGTTAAACAGAGGAAAAACTGTTATTGGTCAAAGAGGACAAACATGATCGTTTGGCAAATGGAAGTGATATCAGTATGAAACTTATGTATATTTTTATTATTTTAGAAGATAAAGTATATCAATTATAGTATTTTAAGCATCAAAAACAAATTTAAAAGATTTCCCCTTTCAATTCTGTGCCACGCCTCATATTTGACTCATAATTCTTTGACAACTCTTTATACAAGACCTTTATTTTTAAGTTTGAAAAAACTCCTATTTGATGATAGAATTGATTTTCGCTCGGTCCGCCTATTCCAGACGAGCGAAAATCAATTAACTGGTAAAAAAAATTCCTAATTTTTTATTGAACGATTCAAAGACCGTTCAAATTATAACGATTAGACTACACGTTTCCCCCAAAAATAATGTACGTTTAGTCACGGTTCCTTAATTTGATTTATATTCAATATTGTATTCTCTATTCAATATTGCTCATCAATTCTGTATCCGCTTTTGAAATAAATATTAGAATTATGTTACAAATATTCTAATTACAAGAGTGGAATTATCACATAGGTCATTCGATAATCATTAGTGAAGCGAGAGAGATAAAAATTGGATTTTAAGAAAAAAATAAAACTTCTAACTTTCACTATGAGGATCACACATTTTTAACTTTTTTTGGGTCCAAAATTGTTTAAAATATTCAGGATTTGTTGTAATTCTTCTGTATTTCTTGGAATTGATAGTATGACTCTTCATGCTTCTATTTTTCGAAAATGAATTGGAGTTTTGAAAACTCAAAATTAAAAAAAAAAAGTAATGTAAAAAAAAAATTAGGCCTAAAAAAAATAATAAAGAAACAAATCTAATCCAAGAAAGAAAATTGAATAAGTTTCTTTGCTGAATTTCCAATAGAACAGCGAATGACCAAGAACTACTTCTTGGCTTGTTTATTCTAAAATGCCAAAGTTCTCTAGAAGAAAAAGAATTCAAGGAGAAGCAAAAAATTCCCATCTATTTACATCTGCCAACTTTGGTTGTAAAAACAAAATGGTTCGCAAACGTTCAGTGATGTGCACGCGCCGTAAAAGGCAAATAAATACTTAAAATTCGATGTTCTGTTTATATTGATGCCATTTGATTAAATAATGTGATTAAATAATCATACAGGAAGTTTCCTATATCCTCGCCTCATGCCTTTTTCTAAAACTCGTAACATACAATAGTGATGTTTTGCTAGAGATGGTGGTAAGATCCCTTAAATTTATTAAAATGAGTTACATCGAATAAATTCTTCAAGTAAAGACGACACCTGAATAAACTTTGCGAATAGAGATTTCATTCAGTTGCTTAATAATTAACATAATATTAATCTCGTTACCCGTTCAGGTTCCTGTCCATAATTTGCCGTGGCTACGTATACCATAATGCTCTCTCCATTCTGTAGATTAGAAATAACATACATTTAAGTAAAGAGAACACTGAAATATCTCCGTGGTCGCTTGACAAAGCGTTTATCCTCGACTTACTTAAGGAAACTCAATAAATAAACTAATCTTAAAAACATATCAAGAATTAAAAGATGAAAACATTTTCTTCACAAATCATTGGACAACAAGGAACTCAAGAAAATGCTATTATGAAAACTTTCATGGAAGATCGAAGATATATTATCATTTTATTTAAAAAAAAGGTAGACAAAAATTTTAATTAGGTATTTTATTTTTACATAATAAAGTTTACAAATTAATAAATAACGAAATTATTATCATGAAAAAGGTTATGAAATTAAAGAGTTATTTTAAGATTATTAACTTCATAGTCTCAGTATTTAAAGAGTTGTAGCAATATGGCCATAGAGTAATGGAGAATATGAAACAAAACGCTACGAAATATCAATACGAATTTATGAAATACAGCAAAAATACTAAGAAAATTAATCGACATAAGCCATTGTCATGATCACTTAAATTATGATCAATTAAACTGCTCACCAGTTATTTTGATCAGATATATGTTACCTAAATTTCAGTACCATTTTGGTAAGTTTATTTTCATTGGAAATATTTTCATTGATAGAATTCTTTTGAAATCTATTGATGAAGTGAATGGAATATTGGAAGTAATAAAATCTCCGATATTAAATGACATAATATAATTCATGAAACAAGTGATTTACATAATCATGATATCATATTTAGTTACCGGAGTAAAATAAGGCGTAATAAACACAAAGAAAACGTCATAAACAATTAGGGAAACATTAATTAATGCCACCATCTGAAATAGAAAGAGAAAACACATATTTAATGTTAAATAAAACAACAACAACTAACTATTAAATATCTTATCTATTATCTCGTTATTATTGATTAAAAAAATAAATGAAAAATAAATCGACAAACATCTCTTTATTAATACATGATCAAATTTTAGTGATACGTTATTTCTTTTAATTCAGAACATGTATCTTTAACAATACTTTATCCAAAAAACAAAAGTATTTTTGCTACTCAGGGTTTCCTTTTTATTATCAATCGTGGGAGTATGCTATGACTCTTCATGGAACAATTAATTAAAATAGCACATTACTATCTTTTTTGTGGACGTTAATAAAATACTATTAAAAACAGATTAAAAGAAAGAAAAATCATATCATTTTAAATATTCATATAAATGTCTGATCAACGATCTATTTATTGTAACAACTATTTCATTTTAAATCTTCATAATTAAAAAATTTATATTGTTATAATTATTAAAATAGATGATCTTTATTAAAATAGATCTTTGTAAGATGAGATCAGGTGATCAGTCCGATGATGCCCTTCTTCAACCCCCGGGAAATCAACCCGATACCCATTTAACAGAGGACTGGGTGGACTCATCTGACGAAGAACTCAATGTGGAAAGATCCTCGATTGAACCCGGCTCCTTGATGCCACATCCAAGCGCTTTACCATTTGGATACCTGGTTTAAGCTGAAATACAGTCATTCACTATAATTAGTATGGTGGTGGTATCCCACGAACCTTTGGTGACAGGTAAGGTTTCCAGCATTTCCTAATTGAGGAATTAAGTTTGCAGTGATTTGATTCAAGTTTTTAAATTTCAAAATCACGAATTCTTGTTTCAATTATTATACTAACAAAAGACTAAATCAATTTACAGTAATTTTATGTAACACTACAAGTTACCCTCATTTGAGGAAACGTTACAGTTATCAATCCGAATAGGGAAATACTGATACCAAGGATATCCTGAGAAATCCACGCCAACCTACATCAAAAGAAATAAAAATAAATAGAAATAAAAGAAAATATAAGTAGGCGACTTATTACTACACGAATTAATGTTAAATTAAAAATGGAAAAGTTCAAAGAAAACAAACAATATTAAAGAACCATATCTTTATCTTCATTATCATTAAAATTCCAAACAAATACAAACTTCATCAACATGTCTTCAATATTTCGTCCTATTTTTCAAGGACTTTCTCAAGATCCATATGTTTAAAACTTAAATAACGAGAGTTTGTTATAATTTGTAATGTTAGGAATGAGAAAAAGGATTTTTCTCTTTCCTTTTATGTTTCATATTTTGTATTTTTCGTTATTTAAGTTTTAAACATATGGATCTTGAGAAAGTCCTTGAAAAATAGGACGAAATATTGAAGACATGTTGATGAAGTTTGTATTTGTTTGGAATTTTAAACAATATTAAAATCCAAAGCATTAAATAAAGATGTGTCTAAGAGATTGATTTCAAAGCAAGTAACCTTATTAAGGAATATAAAGGCAATACAATCACTTTTATCATGTTTTCACAGTTCTGCTGTTAATTTACTAACAAAGATTGCAGCAGATTTAAACTTTGTTTCATTGTTGAATCACAGGTGTTTAAAATGTTTTAAAATATTGCAAGACGAGACTTTAGGATGGCAAAGACAAAGTTCTCTCAATTCTAACTGAAATTTTTTTCAGCTTTAAAAGAATTTTAAATGCACTGACCTACGACCACTCTAACACCAGAGTCTTTGCTGTTTGTTCGTGGTCATCATTTCTAGCCGTTCTAATCTATTCTGAAAACGATGTCGATTGAGAATCTGCTTCAATAAAACTAATAGGGATCCTGAACCTTTCTTTGATGCTGCAGATCGATATCTCTTTCAATAGAAACCCTTCAAACAATCTTTTGTCCCATCGTTTAATTGCTGCTAATGATATTTTGCTCTGAGGATGATAAAAACAAAATAATTTCCTGGCTTCCTAGATCAGACTTCTTCTGAACTCTCAACAACGAATACAATGCACTCTATCTGAACACTCTCTAATGTGAACACCCCGGTATTATGAACACATTACGAAGGTCCCGGCGAAACTCCATAGACTTAACATAAGATGAACTCTCTGTATTCTGAACACCCTCTAATCTGAACACCCCAGTATTACGAACGCTACTTTTGATCCCCATTCTACCTTTACCTCTCTGTAAACTGAACTTGTGTTTGCAATCGGAATTCGGGGAATTCCCGCAGCATGGAAATTCGGAGAAATGCCCCCCCCCCCCCCACTGACAGATAAGAAACATTAGGTGTTAGTGGGAGTGGTCAAATAGTTTAATTATTCTCGGTCCTAAACCACAGGTATACAGTTAATAAGTATACCTAATAGGACTGATAAACATTAAAAAAAAATAAAAAATAAAAATTATTGTATGTTTTGTAAAACTTTTTTAATAAAAAACCAAACAAATGAGATGGTAGAGTACAGGTCCGACTTAATTTGGTTTGACATTGCAGTAGCCCCAAATCTAAATTCAGCACCTCCATCTCGGTAACTGGCATGACTAACCAGGCTAAGTATTCTTTATAGTCTGTAAACTCACTATGCAAATGCATTTCCCAATCTCCCTCTATAATGAACACCCCCATAATCTGAACACTTCTGGTCGTTCCCATGAGTGTTCAGAATAGAGAGAGTGCACTGTATAATGTAAAGTACAGTTGTTTTTAAGGCCCCAAATACAGTTGTAATTTGTGATAAGTAATGTTGATATTAAGTATATTGACGAATTCAGTCTTCCACTGTCTATTAATTTCTAGCTAGTAATTTCCGGACTTACTGATAAGCCTTATTGTCGACACATTTTTTTCAATTCAGAGTTTTGGGATAATTCTTTTGAAGTTTTTCTTACGCCTGACGCATCTGATTGTCTGGAGGAGTCAATGAAAACTATCCCTCTAAAATTCATAACCGAAATAGTAAACATTTGATAAAGTTCTTTGAATGACGTAATGGACCACTTGAGGATAGGCGGGGCTTCGTAGTTCCAAAATTTCCCACCAGTCTCCTTTTTGGCTTGTGGGATAAACAAAGCCATGTGCTTCATTTTAACCCTAATAGATATAGAGGCTGAACTAAAAAATTTGATTTGGATGCAACGATTGTAAGCCTTCCAAAATTTTCAGATTGGATGAAGAGTTGATTATTGCCTATTGAAGAAGACGACAGCAATATATTTTCAAAGAAGGATATAATTTAATGGATCACTTGAGGATAGGCGGGGCTTCGTAGTTACAACATTTCCCACCAGGCTACAGCTTCGCATGTGGGGATAAACAAAGCCATGTGCTTTGTTTTAACTCGTGTCGATATAGAGGAAATATTATATTAAAGAAGGATATTCCAAGCGTTTTTACAGAATTATTACAATAAGGATCTGCACAGTACTGAACCATCGTCTTGAAATATCAAATATCGACGATTTTTTAAGTAATTCAAACAAAGTTATATGTTTTTTTATCCCACAAGCTCTCGCCGCATGTGGGATACACGTCATATGTGACGTCGATAGGGGCGTAAACCTCAAGTGGTCCATTGACATAAGAAATTCTACAAATAAGCGTGATTTGGGAGAATTTCTTCATGAATTTTGAAAAATAAGGAAATTTTCTATCCTTTGGTCAAAATAAATATACTACTGAACATTAACTTCAGATTCCTTTTTTTTTTCAAGACTAAAGGCAACCCATTTCTGCTTACCTGCTGTTCCTATAGAAGAGAAATATTAACACGAAAGCGATACATAAAAGTTTCCACATCATATGTCTAATTTCCGGATGTATTACGCAGTTGCTAATTTTTATTCGAAAACATCTAAAATATTAACAGTATGTACAATAATTAGACATTACATCTATTAAGTATTTCTGATTCTGCTAAAATAAAAACTGCTAAAGGAAACTAGAATTAAGAAAATAAATGCAATACTCTGTGATAGGTTTCCATAAAATTATGATTTTATTTATCAACTTAAAAGCAAAGTCTACGATATCTTAATTTATATAATTTATATCTGGATATAGAAATGCAGGTTTAGTAGGATTTTGTTTTTGATTTTAAATTTAAGATCAAAAACAAAATCAGTTCCTGACTTCCTAGATCAGGCTTCTTTTGAACTCTCAATAAGGAATGTAGTCTAAATTACAGTTGTTTTAAGTCCCCAAATACAGTTGTAATTTGTGATAAGTACTGCTGATGTTAAGTACACTGACGAATTCAGTCTTCCACTGTCTATTCCAGTATTCCACTCTTTGAGATTTTCCTACAATTGGTAGCGTTTACTTTCTTCCATTTCATTCCGATCATTATTCATCTTTCAGGAACTTCTTGATTTACTTTACTTATTTTTGTACTGCAACATTAATCCCTTTTTTAAAAAACTTACTTAGTATAATCCGAAAAGTGAGTGGGGAAGTGTTGGAATGCACTGCCTCTAACAGATTAGCTTCTGGTTCACTACTCGAGGGATGGTCTCGACAATTCAAATCTTCAATAAAATAATTGAGGAAGAACCTAATTAGCCACTGATCAATTGAGTGTCTTGAGATCTTGGGATTTTGAGAAGAGATAGAAAGGAATAAGAGTTTTCGTAATGATATCCGAGACCTGTTCTATGGGATTGAGATCCGGAGAGAATGGAGTCAAAACCATCCATCTGGATTAAGTAATTTTTGAATAAGAGCTTTTTGAGTAACGAAATTTAAATCGATTAAATCTTCTTAAAACTTGTCGTATCGATCCAATATTTTATTCCGATATCTTCAAGCATTAATCAAAACTTAATTTTGATGTCATCAGAGTTAATTAATGAAAACTAACCTAACGTAGCACAGAATGAAACTAATTGTTTCCTTCGAAAATATTGTATGGTTTGTGGCGATTCTTACGCAGTCAAACTTGTCATCAACTGAGAGAAAACAATTTAATGATTTAGGTTAATAGTTTTAATATTTCAAAAGCGCTTTCTTTTATGGAGATAAAATGGAGTGAATGTATCAGTCTTCAGTCTTATGTGATCTTCGGTTTAGAAGCTCAGATAACTACTTGTTGCTGTGACAGCAAAAAAGATATTGCTTTGATATTGTTTGATGTTTGATATTGTTGCTTTTTGTATATCTCATAGAAGTCTAAAACAGCTCATTTTTATTGAATATAAATGAAGACCTTCTGAACAGTTATCATGTCGCGTCTCAATTGGAAATGATGAAAACAGAACAGAAACTGTACAATTAGATTACGAATATGTTGCCATGATTTTCATATGACAGGATACCTAATTTACGTAATGGAGTGTTTAAGGTGTGTATGGTTTAATAAATCCATTACAGTGGATTGGATGGATTTTTGCCTCCATTATAATGCATTATAATTGTTTTCTTAAAAATTGTGAAATAAAAAAATTAAAAGAGAAATGATGCCTTTAGTTCAGAGCAAGATTTGAACCAATATTTTTAGAATATAAAACATTTATTTTGAATAAACTAACCCTCAGCCCAGTGAGATTCGACTTTCATTTCCATAATCAATATATTGTTTTCTTAAGAGACAATATTATCTGGTATATAACTAATCATTTCAACTAATTATCTTTTCTATTTAACTTTTGAGGATTTGTGTAAAGTAACAATAAAACAATATACTATACCTGTATTTCCCATAGGGTATTTTTTTAATGAAAATATCTCCTATCCATGTAAGTGCACTTATACAAGAAAAGCAGTATAATACAATGATCACGTAAACTGAAATTATTGTAAAAATTGTTATTTTTTTCCAATTTAACATTTAAATTATAATAATCTTAAAATTATTTTCAAGTAAAATTAATAAAATACTATTATTAGAATGGCCAAATAAAAAATAAAAATGATGGATAGATGAATAAATGGATACTTTTAGTAGGACTTTAAGATAGATTACTATTGAAATAGATGCTAAAAGTATAATAGTAGAAGTAATAAAGAATGTCCTACTTCTTAAATTTAATGATAAACTGTACTTCTGCCAAATAATATTCAAATCGAGCCTTATCAGGTTGAATCGGAAGAGTTCTTCTCAATCCAAAGGAAGAGTTCTTCTCAATCCAAAG
>JAFIDM010003189.1:6517066-6557633 GCA_023159025.1 Thereuonema tuberculata | reverse complement strand
AGGAAGAGTTCTTCTCAATCCAAAGGAAGAGTTCTTCTCAATCCAAATTGATTGAATTGATTACCATCTTTCTTTTAATATCATGTAATACAACCAGTGATTCATCTAATTTGAAGCTAATTATACAGGGTATATCAAAACTGTACAAATTTTAATGGGAGACAGACGCCCCTTATATGAATGTCTGCTGACGACAACCTTCGATGCTAGAAGGCACTATTTAGTGGCGTTGCAATTGGCTATAGAGGTGAAGTGAGAGCAGAAAGATTTGTGTTTGCAGCGGGGCTGCCATTGGAAAATGTACGGCAATCAATGTTTCGACTCTGTCATGCATACGTTGCTGTTTCCGGCCACAACTTTGAGACCCTCTTTGAATAAACATGTTGTTCACACTTAGTTTTCATTCATTTAGGTTTGTCTTGGTGTTCCATATCTCTTCTCTAAGTGATTGCAGCTCACAAGGGAACCACTCGAACTGGATAAACGAAGTTTGTAATGAAACTTTGCAGAATGAATCATTAGATTGTGTTAAGTAAATAACATGAATCTTAGGTGCCCAATCAATCGCTAAGGGGGCTAATTTTTGTCGAAAAGTTGGGTCGTTTTACCGATTCTCGCCAGAGGGCGACAGTGGTCTTAAAGTCACGCATATTCAGTCGAGTAACCAGATTTACATGACGCCATCTGGTATCAAGTTCTGATATAACCTTATTCTTTGATGAAATTTGAATGTTTATTCGGAAAGATTATTCAACTTATTCTAACTGGAATAGAAGCAGATTAAAGGGAAACCTTCTACATGAGTTCTCCATTTTATATATAATATAAAGACACCAATGATATTTATTTATTTATCGATTAGGCGTCGTAAAATCATAAAAAAAAACCCACACTGCTTGTGAATTTTAATGCATTTTTATTGTTTTAAAAGTACGGATGGATTACTTAATAAAATATTTTATATATTTGGTCCATTATTAAAAAATGTTCTCGTTATTTATTTTGGTATTATTTTTTATTTCTTTAATAGCTTAAAAATGAGAATTTGACAGCTTATAACTTACCTTCGAAATCACGAATCAAATCCGTGGAAAGGATTTTATTTTTATAATAATTATTATTTTCTCGTATTTTCTTTTTTCTAATAGTAAGTCCCCTTTTTTTTGGTCATATTTCTTTTCTTTGATTATCTTTATGTTAAGATCTTTCATTGTCTTATAAGATTAACTTAGTGATAGAAGAAATTAATATTCACCCTAAAACATATAATTTTGATAGTTTATATAAGTGGAAAGAATACAATAATTTGGTTAATTGTCAAACTAATTTGAATTGTGTGTTTTTAAATATAAGAAGACTTCAGAAAATTTTGATTATTTAAAGGCTAATATAGTGCAATTTATTGATTATATTGATGTAATTATTTTAGCAGAGGTTAATGTTAACTTGGAAGAAATCAAAATCTTTAAGCTAGATTTATTTAATACTATATTTAAATTACGTGAAACTAAAAAAGGTGGTGGTTTGTTAATATTTTATAAAAAAATTTATAAATATAGATAGTTGGAATATTGATTCTAAATCTTTTGAAAATGTAATCTGCACTGTAAAGAAAAAAGTAATAAATTTATATCAACGTAAAGAAATAGAAGCAACTATAATAGCAGTTTATAGACCACCGAATAGTAATAAAAATGACTTTATTATAGAATTAAATGAAGTTATACAAGAACTTAAGAAGAAAGTTAATGACAAACATCCACTTTTATCAATTGGTGATATAAATATTAATTTATTAGATAATAAAAATAATCCATTAATACAAAATTATACTGTATAGAAATATATCATAATCTTGGTCTTAGGAACTATATCTATTTCTTTACGTTGATATAAATTTATTACTTTTTTCTTTACAGTGCAGATTACATTTTCAAAAGATTTAGAATCAATATTCCAACTATCTATATTTATAAATTTTTTTATAAAATATTAACAAACCACCACCTTTTTTAGTTTCACGTAATTTAAATATAGTATTAAATAAATCTAGCTTAAAGATTTTGATTTCTTCCAAGTTAACATTAACCTCTGCTAAAATAATTACATCAATATAATCAATAAATTGCACTATATTAGCCTTTAAATAATCAAAATTTTCTGAAGTCTTCTTATATTTAAAAACACACAATTCAAATTAGTTTGACAATTAACCAAATTATTGTATTCTTTCCACTTATATAAACTATCAAAATTATATGTTTTAGGGTGAATATTAATTTCTTCTATCACTAAGTTAATCTTATAAGACAATGAAAGATCTTAACATAAAGATAATCAAAGAAAAGAAATATGACCAAAAAAAAGGGGACTTACTATTAGAAAAAAGAAAATACGAGAAAATAATAATTATTATAAAAATAAAATCCTTTCCACGGATTTGATTCGTGATTTCGAAGGTAAGTTATAAGCTGTCAAATTCTCATTTTTAAGCTATTAAAGAAATAAAAAATAATACCAAAATAAATAACGAGAACATTTTTTAATAATGGACCAAATATATAAAATATTTTATTAAGTAATCCATCCGTACTTTTAAAACAATAAAAATGCATTAAAATTCACAAGCAGTGTGGGTTTTTTTTTATGATTTTACGACGCCTAATCGATAAATAAATAAATATCATTGGTGTCTTTATATTATATATAAAATGTAGAACTCATGTAGAAGGTTTCCCTTTAATCTGCTTCTATTCCAGTTAGAATAAGTTGAATAATCTTTCCGAATAAACATTCAAATTTCATCAAAGAATAAGATTATATCAGAACTTGATACCAGATGGCGTCATGTACATCTGGTTACTCGACTGAATATGCGTGACTTTAAGACCACTGTCGCCCTCTGGCGAGAATCGGTAAAACGACCCAACTTTTCGACAAAAATTAGCCCCCTTAGCGATTGATTGGGCACCTAAGATTCATGTTATTTACTTAACACAATCTAATGATTCATTCTGCAAAGTTTCATTACAAACTTCGTTTATCCAGTTCGAGTGGTTCCCTTGTCAGCTAAATAGAGCCCTCTAGCACCGAAAGTTGCCGTCAGCGGACACATATTCTAGAAGAAAAACCATTTGTCTTGTGTTCCCTATCTACCATTACAGTTTGTACAGAAAGTTTTGATATATCCTCTACAGTTAGCGGCAGATAAACCTCAGTTGATTATTATCTCTCCAACAATACATTACAATTTTTTTAATGATTTTTTTTTTACTAGATTGATTTTTATCTTAAAGTTAACATTATAGGATTTTATAAATTATTTCATTACATATGCTGAAGAAACTACCGTTAACGGAATGAATTCAGGTTCCTAAAAATTACTAGAGAAATCCTGTGACAGTTTGTTTAGTATATTTCATTTTTTCCTAATGTCTGTTTTTTTATGGTTTATTAAATATCGTTGTGCCAACCACCTAGTTCTAAGGTTATGAATCTGCAAGGTTGCAGTAAATTTTCCTAGTATTCTTTGAGGTTCAGTTAATATCAGAGAGCTATCACCGCCTCTCCCAATCCTTCTGAGTTGTTCAGTACCTCTTCAATCTGACTCCTGAGTCCCTTAACCTTAGTTGATAACAATTTATGGTGAAGTTGTTTTTTAATTTTTTTTCGCCAATGCTGGGGCTCTTAGTATTTACACTATTGGCCTCGAAAGGGACCAGAAATGTGAGCATTTAGCCGACGAAACGTTGCCCAGGGTACATCATAGAAGGCAGCTCACGCTATACCCGCAGAAACGGACGAAACAGAAGGAGAAAGTAACATCCAGACCGACGGTGTAGTTGTGAAAATGCTGTTTAATTATTTTATTCATTGTTTCACTAATGCAAGTTAAGCTTCACTTATTACCATTAAATCTTAGCAATGTATTAGTAACTTATAACTTTTGAATTTGAGATTGTTTTTGTAAACAGCCTTTTTCAGGGAATGCTCTTTGACTTAAGATTTATGCCTCCATAATCATTTACTCCTGGGGTGTCCCAGGAGTAAAGGTCAGTATTTTGGGATATGATAGTATAGGTCATTTTAAGCAAAAAAGTTCCTATGAACGAGCATCCTATTCCGAATGGTTTCCGAAATAATTGAAATTTGGCACACAATTGTCACTGCGCCTGCTGG
Organism: Thereuonema tuberculata; assembly: GCA_023159025.1. Lineage (NCBI taxonomy): Eukaryota > Metazoa > Arthropoda > Chilopoda > Scutigeromorpha > Scutigeridae > Thereuonema > Thereuonema tuberculata. The sequence continues at coordinate 6,553,454 of JAFIDM010003189.1, read as the reverse complement.
TCATAGCTTTCCTTCTCTTCCACAGCACTGCACCAAGATTTCCAGACCTAATCCCTTTGGATTTGTGTTTATGGGGTTGGATGAAGTGTACAGACGTTGAGTTGTTCACGAGACAAATTGCTCGCTCACATAATGAATGCTTCTGTGCGCATGAAGGAACGTCATGATGAACTCAGACAAGCAACACGTCATGTTCTCACAAGAGTTGAGAAATGCATTGATGTTGCCTATGGAATTTTTGAAACTTTACTATAAACAGTAAGAAATGTTTATAGACCCATAAATATTAGAAACAGTAAATTTTGTTATTCATTTTGAAGCTGTACTTTAAAAATTGCTCTATCTCGGAAACCATTCGGAATAGGACACTCGTTCATGTGATCTTTTTTTCTTAAAATGGCCGATATGTCACCTCCCAAAATATTGACCTTTCCTCCTGAGACACACTGCATAGAAGTGGTATCAAGCATGATTCCTCTGCAAGATGAAGATGTTTTGCAGTGAAGAAACCAAATGTTTTATTTTGAAAAACCTTCAGTTACTCGCCTCCGAAGGATTAGAAAGACGTGTTAAAATAACTTATGATGATTAGTGACTCAGTCCGAAGACTGGTTAAGATGAGGTACATGACATTTCTCCATCTGTTTCTATCCTCCGCCATCCTCTTCAGTTCCACAAAGCCTCTAACTCTTAAATCCTTGCATGTTCTTGTAATAAAATTATTGCGAGGTCTTCCTCTTCCTCTACCTTTGCTTGGAGTCTTCCCCTCTAGGACTCTCTGTATATGATTATGTCCCAGCCATTTTTATCTTCTTCTTTTAATTATGCTTATAATTTTCTTTTCTTCATCCACTATTTCTAATACCTCATTATTTGTCTTTCTTTCACTCCAGCTGATTTTTTTCCATTCTAACACCAATGTAACACCACATCTCAAAAGCTTCTAAATATTTATTTTCCTTAGTGTTAACTGTCCATGTTTCCGAGTTATGTAATACACCCGACCAAAGATAAGTTGTTCATATCTTTTTCCTTAGGTTAATATCTATTTTTTACATATCAGTAAGTTTTGTTTTGTTTTTAAACTAACTAGAGAACTAAAATGAAATCTGCGATAATCCCTTGATAAGAAAAGATTTCTTTATAAAAAAATATGGATTTTGCCATTAATCAATCTTTGTATTCAATTTAAATAAAAAGAAAATCAAACTCTACTTACTTAAATACCGATAAAAGAAAAACATAAGAGTGATACCCACTGACATCGTAATAATCCAGCAAATCATTGAACTTATTTCCAACCACAATGGATCACGTCCACGGAGTTTTCTATTAAGAAACAGTGTTTAAATCTCCAATTATATCATTTAAGACAACGTAAAGAACTCTTTGAGTTAAATAATCTTTTAATCATTCTTTACATAAAAGGAAATATACATTGAAAAACACTTATTTATTAATTTAAAAATATTTTTATCTCTGTCGAAAAAAATTAAACTTTTCTATGGTGGCGACTGTAAAATGTGGAATACGAGGTGTGTCTAAAAAGTTCCGCGAATGTTCCAATATCTCGCATGCAAAAACTGCGGCAAGGTCGAGCATGCGCACGGACAGCCAGGGACATGTCTAAACGAGTCTCCTGGTGTAGAGAGAGAATAGTCGGAAGTGTGGTGGCGCAGCAGTCATTCCAATGCTGTCTGTGAGAGAGGTGGCGTCAGACAGCAATGGACCAACGACACAACATTGCTTCAAATTGGGAAAACGGCAATAGAAACGCAATCAAACGAAATGTTGATCAAAGTGTTCGGGAAGGACGCTGTGACCAGAAAATGTGGTTACGATTGGCTTAAACGTTTTTGAATGCCACTCCATTGATTGCCTCTTCGATTCGGGATGAACTGGTAACACCAAATCTCGTCCCCTGTGACAATGGAACTCAGAAAGGACGGATCCTGGTCACACGTGGTATTGAAATCTCCACAAGCTTATAAATGTTTTTTGATCGTCTGTCAGGATGTGCGTCTTCAACAAATCTTCATGGATGATGACTCCCGAAATGACGAGAAGCAGAACTCCCGATATAATCGAGCGTGTGCGAAGCATGCTAACAAGACAACGGGACTGATTCTGCGAATGATAGCAGAAGAAGTGAGCATTCGCAAAGATAGTGCAAGTCATCATCCATGAAGATTGCTGTGTGACGCCACCTCTCTCACAGACTGCGTTCGAATGACTGATGCACCACACTTCCGGCTACGCTTACTCACTAGGAGACGCGTCTAGACATGTCCCTGGCTGTCTGTGCGCATGCTCGACCTTGCCGCAGGTTTTGCATGTGAGATATTCGAACATTTACCGAACTTTTTAGACACACCTCGTATATTATTATTCTCATTATTACAATGAAATTTGACATCTATAACTGAAGTGCAACAAACTCGAAAAACGAATGTTCGCTGACAAAATGTAATTGAGATATACTTCATTTTCTTTATACTATTTAGGAATTGTCTTTCATTAGATATAATATTATTGAAGTATTTTGATAGCAAATGGGTTAGTCGATCATTGTCATACGATGTAAGAATGACTTTTAGTAGAGTTTGCATTTTCGGCGTTTTAAATAAGATATTCTCTTTTCACTGATGTAAACTCATTCTTTATTGAATGATTTCTATATACAGTCAGACCTCGATATAAGATCACCCCTTGGGATCTCGCGAAAGTGACCTTATAAGCGGGTTGACCTTATAACCGATTCATACGCATTTGTCAATAAATAAGCATTATATAAATACAGTATAATTCTTTCTAAAATTTAATATATACAAAAATATCAGTTTATTAGGTTATAATTTTTTAATTTAGTTAAACCATTTACAATTAATGGAATCAGAAAGAAATTATTTTTTAAAAATTTTAATTCGAAATAAAGTTGTTTACAAATAGTACTAGTATGCTCAAGCAAAATACTGATGTGCAACTAACCTTACTTAAAATAATCCATAATGCAGGACTGTCGCGATTTTGGTTTCTTCTTTTGTATAATGTTTTCTAAGTTTTGCAGTTTCTGAAAATTTAATGCTCTGAATGATTCTGCTTGTGTCACCGCTTCACTTTCAGTATCACTGTCGTTATCCTCACTTTCTAATGCATTGGAATCTAAAACTTGCGAAACAATTTCGGAAATCGAAGCTTGAGAAGTGGTAGCAATTTCATCATCAATTCTCACGTATTCACTTTCCCCTTCTATAGCACAGCCTCGATTTCTGAGATCATGTATTAACACAGGTAAAGGAATATCGTCTTCATCATCTTTTTTCCTGGAATTTGAGGGGATGAAGTGCTTTGGGAAAAAGCTGTCCCCTCCGTCAGGAGGAGAAATGACGCCGATAAAAGATCGTACCAACGGAAAAATTCTTGGAATTGAATCAGTGTGGCACTGAAATCACAGACAAAAGTGACCTTATACGCGATTACAGTATTTAAGACTGACCATATATCCGATAAACCATATCAAAGAATTCCTATTCAATGAGTCGGGACTTTAGAAAAGTGACCTTATATGCGGGGTGACCTTATATCGAAGTCCGACTGTATTGTTCCATATCCTAATTTCAAATTTTATACCCGAAGTTCTCCGCTAACTTATCATTTCCCTTTTTTAATTATTTAAATCGACAAAAACAAACTTATGGCATCTGAAAAAGACATTTGTAGACTTGTTTACTCCCATTTACATAGGACAGAACAGAAAAATACTCATGTCTTCTTTCATATTTCAACAGAGCAAAAATCATTTCGCATCTGCCTCATGATACTGCTGTTAAACCATTTGAAAACATATCAGAACAGCAGTCTAAAGAAAACGACAATTTTCATTTTCATCCATTTCCAAGATTGAGAATTAACTAAAGAGGGTGACAGTTATAAGGAATTTTGTTCATATTTGTATTTAGAGTAACCTTTACTATTCGCATTAGGTATAAGTTCGTTTAAGGCAGTATTATCATTTTTATCAAGTTATTTTATTTACTATTTTCAATTTAGAAATCTTAGCAATTTAGTGTATTTTAAATCTTTTTAATTTTTAACTTTGTATATCTGTGATGCCTCCGTTTTATCCAAAGAATATTTTACACACGTTAATAATTTTTATTATTTTTTAATTTCTTTTTATTATTAAAAATGATTAGCTTCTAAGAAACTTACTTCTTGTAATTATATTTTGCTGCACAGTAGGAACCAAAGGCGATCAGAACAGATGATAGTAGCACTATTAATACGTAGGAGTAACTTCCTTTTGGGGTCTCGATAGAAATTTTTACTTCGTGCATTGTTCCTATATCCTAAGAAAAGTTAAAGATATGATGTCGAATAATTTGATTAAGTAATTTACTAATCCACGTCAAGATCTTAAAGCTTCATGATGCTATTAAAATGTGTAAAATGAACAAAAGTCGTTCAACAATAGAATTTCCTTATCTTTATAAAATAGTTTCGTATTTAATTGACTGGGTTTTCTTCTTCAGCCAAATATTGCTGCCGCTTGATTTTCAATCAAAAGAAAATCGTCCTCTTTTAATCCTAATCTATCACCGATAATTAGTATCAATTATTTGAATATGTTTCTACAAATCAGCCGTTAACAGCGAAAATGCTATAACTTCTCAAATTGAGCAGTGGTGACGAGAAAATATATTTAAATATTTGTATATTTTTTTAGAATTAATTAAAATATATATGTTTGCTTGTACAAAATGATGTTGAAGCAGATATTTATGAAAGAACAACTAAATTTAAAAATTGTATACCGGTATAAAACAAAAATCTGACAAGTTCGAATACAGAACAAGGAAGAAGGAACAATCCTTAGGTAGTTCTCACTTCCTTGTCTGGTTGTACAGGTTATATACCTAAATTCACATCTCCTTATTATAGTACAAAACTGCTGAATATATCTGGCCTCTTCTTTTGATATTATTTGACTATAGATTACATTTTTGAGATTCACCAGTCCATTAAATATTATCACATATATATGTTATCTCGTGATAATACAGTATTGGACAAAACAAAGAAGAATGAAAAACAGAAACTAGGAGTGGGAACAGTAAATATAATTGAATATCAGTTGTATAGTACAGAAATACCCTAACTTAGCATTATCCATCCAAAGTATGTTCAATATATTCCAAATGCTCGCTGTTACGACGGAGACACTATTCTTACTGGTCCTCCATTTTTTATCTTGAGGTGACACGGCCAGGAAAGAAGGAACTGCCTGTATGCCGCAGCTGTATGACAGGTAAGCAGTTGTTCCTACAGATGGCCGTGATTCCCGTTTATTGTTACGGTTCGTCGCCGTGTCAGCCACTACCTGTCCATCGGAATTTTTGGATGATTCAAAGAAGCAAACTGTCACTTGGGGAGTGTTTCCAAAACGTAAGTTGAAATCGCTCCTTTACAAATTTTGGCTTAATATTCTTTCCATAAATCTGAGTTTTATTTATGTCTCAATATAAGCTGTGCACGTAAATGTTTTTGTCAAAACTTTAACATTTAGGTTCATCTAAAACTACATAAAAGCGTTGACTACGGCCTGGATTCGATGGATGAAGATTTCATTTCTATTTAATTAAACTCTCAATTGAGGAATTACAAGTGTAAGAATTTAATTGTCGATCACACAGCATATCGCAAACATATTCTAATTCAACTCTCCGATGATTAGCAGGCCATTTAATGAAGATTTGAAATTTACCAGCAAAAATCTAGTAATACGTATTAAACGTTATTTGCATGGCAGGCTTAAGTTTAATATGACTCGTAATCTCAATCTTGCTTATATAAGAACATTAAGAAATGTGTTAATAACCCAACGACACAAGTACACTCTTCCCAAAAAACATCGGTACTGCTGAGACTTCTTCAGCAGATGATCTTCGAATGTTTATCGTCTTCCTATCAATTTATTCACCATCGAAGAATTGTTAATATTAATATTAACAATTAATATTACAAAACGATTTTCCAGCCACTGATTGATCAGTTCTTTGTCATCTCGCAAAATCTTTGAGTTGGATACAAGGACAATTTCTTTTTTTCTTCGTTATTTCTCTAAATAGTCAAGAATTCCATTAAAACATTTCACAAAGTAATTACAGTGAAGTCTCACTTATACGAATATGAGGGGGAACCAAAAATTATTCGCATGAGTGAATATTTCGTGTAAGTGAATTACATATAGGACTTATGGGGTTACTCCGGGGAATGAGAAATTCTTCGTACAATTGAATGTTTCGTATAAGTGAGTTTCGTATAAGTGAGACTTCACTGTATTTCAAATATAAAATCAGGCTAATTCCTAATGCTTTACAGTATAAATCTTGTGACATTATTATAATTTTGTATAAAATGCTAAGAATTTTAATCCTTGTATTAGCGTAATCATAAAACTCAAAACAGTTTATAATCCTTTAAATCCTTTGCTATTAATGTTAGAACTTCAATTTATAACTTTTTTAAAACAAAACTTACCGCTAATTTTCTCCCATCTTTATCAGATATAGCAGTGATTGGAATACTTATATCTCGAGGTAGAGAATTTAGCGAATTTTTAAAAGTTGTCTAAGAATGTATGAAATAAATAAAAGAAATTAAAATTTAAAAATAGTAATCAATGATTTCTCATTACTTTTTAAAAAGAATTTAAATTAGTAACTCATAAACAAAGAAAAACTGTACAGAAGTATGAATTGAAAAGAGCAGCTTTATTCTTTCCTCAGACTATCTTAAATTTTATACGGTTTAAATCATAAATCTATTGGGTCATCCGAAAAATTTATGCTGACATTGATGACATGATGATTTGTACGAAATTCAATATAAACCAAGACCAAGAACAGTAGAAATTGCAAGTAAGCTAGGAATCCGCAACTGTTTTTGACCATAAAAAAAGGCTTAGTCAGTCTTTGCAATGTGTGGATGTCTAACGAATTGGTGAAAGGTGAGACAGAATTCTGGTTTGTGTTAATCTGCTTGTCCGTAAAAAAAAAAAGGATTTATTTCTGGATAGCTTGATAACAGAAGGTGAGAAATGGATATGTGTATACGATAATTTGAAACGACAACGACATTGGGTCCTACCAAGCCTGGCTTCTCGAACCATTGTAAGACAGAACTGCAATTGAAGAAGGTAATGCTTTCTATGGAACTGCAAAGGGATACTGTACTATGAGCCTCAAATCCGAAGAAATCGTAAATGCAGAGAAGTAGTCAACATTGACAATGATTTTAAATTGCACCTTGATGAATTTTTCGATAGTCAAATTGTAGATTTTTATAAAAATGGAATGTAATCTTAGTGAACGTTGGGAAAGAGTTATAGAATAAAATGATGAATACATAATTGTGCAAAATAAAGATCAATACTGATAAATTAATCTGTTGTTTCATTAAAAAACAGGCATGTATTTTTAGGATGACCCAATACATCCTGTTTCTTGTGAACGATGATCATTTCTTGAGGTTGTTTTTGTTAAGATCAAAACATTGACAAAATATCAGAAAGATGACATATTAGACTCACAAGTCAGACATTCTCTTTTTTATATATTTCTTGGAAAAGTCCAGATATTGTAATCTAATGACTCTTGTTATTTCAACACGATGGTTACCAATCTTTGGAAGTCTATACCTCCAACGTCCCCAAGAGACTTCCATTGTCTGATAAATGGGATCTTTTAATTTTAATAATAATGTTCTTGTTACAATTTCCTGTCATGCAAAGTGAAGCCAAAATCGTATTGATGAATTAATATTTTCTGTTGAAAATGCATCAGGGAACCAATGTCTTTTTACTTTCGATTTATTTATGGATTGAAATGTCGATACGGCTACTCAAAAGATTTCTTTATTAATATGGCGTCGAATTTTCACTCATACAAGAACCACGGAATAATTTCCTAATACAAGGTGGTTATAATAAAAGTGATCCTACTCTCAGCTCTCTGGAGAAGTGTTAATCAACATATCTCAAGAAAAATTAGATATATGCTTATTAGATCATGGGAAAGCACTATTCTATGAAAAAAAAGTTTCAAAGTTTCGCCACTAGATGGCATATATGCTGGAAAAGAATTACGGTAACCATTTGCTAAGTAAAAAAAAAGGCCATCAGTCATTGCAGGCAATCCATGCGCTGTTAGTAAAGTTATTTTATCCGAATATTTTTATTGCAGCAATAGCTTTGCTGCAATGAGAGCATATCGTCGTTTGAAAGGCATGAGAATAGGTCCATATCTAAAAATGGATTCATCATCATCATTGTCCCTAGCTGGCGGGTGGTGGGGGTTTTCCTCTCAACCAGTACGCTGCTGTGGGTGCCTTTGAACATTGAACTTTGCAAATGATCTTCCTCCAATCATGGCGGTTTGTGGCCAGGACTTTGGCTTCGTCTAATGAAATGTGAAGTCTCTTCAAGTCTTCCTTGATGATTCCAATCCAGGTTTTCTTTTGGGCACTTCTCTGGGTTTTCCAATTGGTTGGTCGTTCTTTCCATAAAGCTTTGTTTGGAAGTCGGGCATTGTTCATACGACAAACGTGTCCAAACCACTGTAACCTTTTCTTCTGGATTTGTACTTGAATGGTTGCCTGATGATCACGACTGTCTCGAATGGATTCGTTTCTGATTCGATCTTTTACTGACACTCATTATTCGTCTCAGGCACCTCATCTGGAAAATTTCGAGTTTGTTGATGTCGGATTAAATGGATTAAAACATTTGAAAAACGGGAGATTTCTGTGTGGCACCAGGATAGGGAAGGCGGCCCATTGCGATGGAAATTGTTGACGAAGTTGCTGTGGCAGAAAGTGCAGTCACAATTCTTCATTCAGTGCCCGAGCGGTGGTAGGTGAATTGTCTATCCCCTGATCCACTGTTCGAAAAGTGTTGCGGTCTATTTTACACTGGTATCATTACATCATTCATATGGTGCACGAACTAAAACCGCAAGTCCTCAAAAGCCATCCTTGCCAGAAACTTAAGACCAAAACCTGGGAATATCCTGTGGACTGACGAGGCGCATTTCACACTAAAAGGTGCGGTGGCTACGCAGAATTGTCGCATGTAGGGTTCATCGAATCCACATGTTGTGCATAAACAGCCATTGGATTCCGCTTATGTGAAGACATGGTGTGGATTCACCGCTAATTTTAAATCCCATGTAAGACTGTATCAATCTATATTAATTTTATAAATGCTGTCACGAGTTTGATTCATTAGTTGTCCATAATGCAAAAATCTTATGTAAGCTGCAGATGAATACTTCGTTCAAAGTTCATCAACGACACTTGAATTTAATTTTTTTTCATAATTTATGAGGAATAATTAAAACTTACTTTTGAATAGGTTTTAAGAATTTAAATAAATTGCGATGATCGTTATCATGTAAATAGCTATGATGTGATCGATTTATTGAATTATTTAATAAAAACATTCAATTTGAACACAGACACTGATGAAGAACAACTTAAAAATTTAAATTTAAATTTGATTAATAAGTAAAATAAACCATACTAACAAGGCGCTCCTTGATGAGAATGAGTCCACAACCCTTCATTTTCTCCACATTACGAATTTCAGTCATCAGTGAACAAGTTTCATTTCTTATCAACATGATGTGATTGTTAGTTGTAGAATTCACAGGTTGAGTTCTGTTACAGCCATTCCAGTCAGGATTGTAGTAAAGTGGATAGAAGTTCTAAAAGAAGAGAAAATAGAAAGCTTGAAATTCACATAAAGAAAAAGTATGACAGTTGAAAGATGGAAAAAGAGATTAATGCAAGAAACATTAAATGCAGGAAATAAATACTAAACATTTTGATTTTTTTCAGATGTGTAATTCATCAAAATGAAAATAATTTACAAATAAGCATTACACTGTTTCAGCTAATTATGTAGAAGATATAATTGTAAAATATAAAATAAGAAAACACAAGTTAAGACGTTTAAGGGAAAATATTCAGTCCGATCTGAAACAGTCAGAAATGAAAGGAAAATAGAACATTTTAGTTTGCTAAGATATAAGGTATAAACAGGAATTTGATATAAAACAAATAAACATAGTTTCGTATAATTTGTGCAAAAACATTACATAACAAAACAAACAAAGATCCAAAAATAAAATTTTGTAAGTTATTACAATGCTTGTTTTAATATAGGGGAGTGAAACTTGGATGATGACATAGAAAGATAAAAAACTAATTTCAATCTGCTGAGAAATAATCATTCAGAAGGATAAAGACTTGTACATTACGAGATCAAATCCGAAATAAGAGATTAGATCGAAATTGAACATACTCTATTAATGATGAAATATAAAAAAGGTTAAGAAGAGTGGATATAACATATAGAAAGAATGAATGATGAAAGACTTATAAAACAATTGAGAAAATAGAAACCACATGGAAAATGAGATGATGGAAAGCCTAAAGAAAGATGGCTTGTGAAGAAAAGAAAGGCAAGGTTAGAATATATGCAGTAAAAATGGTTGAAGACATAAAATTCATTTTATTAATGGAATAAATACGAAATTTAAGTGTTTCGTAAAGTCAATAAGAAAAGTCTGCTACATTCTTTAATTGGAAAAATTCTGAGACATTGATGGAAAAACGAAGCCGAAGATCTCGTAGTAACTCTTACAAAAATGGAGATCAATTAATTAATAATTCCAGTAATTTCTTTAAAGTTTTTTAATACTTACGTTAAGTTTCTTCAAAGTAAGTGAATTGATTTCTGAGACACTAAATGCACAGAAGTTATGTTTTTTATCATCGTATTGCGCTACAACCAGCAAATCAGGCATCGAATTCTTTTGAAATGAACAAAAAATAGAAGAAACAACTTATTAATTTATTACTTATTATTTTATTAAGAATAAATGTAATCCTTATTCTAATGGGAAATGAAGTTGGATTATGAGTGAGGACTGTTTTTTGAAAGAGTTTTCTCTTTTAATTAGACATCTTTCCTTCCTTTCTATAAAATATCACTTCTTTTTTCATTAATAAAAGAAATATAAATTCAAATAAAGTCATGAAAAAGCTTAAGTTATAGAATTGATGGGAATCTTCCATCAGTTTCATAAAACAAAGTATATCTCACATTCTATGGTTTAATAACAAATATAATAATAATAATATTAAATATTTTCCTAGGAAATTCTCAGAACTCATATAATCAGTCTTTTTATTATGAGAGATGACTATTTTCTCTGCAGCTAAAAGTAAAGGTTTAAAAACTTATCTAAAATTACAGTTTAAAATTCCACTTAGTGATCATTCTTATCTCTTTTTTTCAAAATTGTGATGAAATAATATTAGCACATTAAAATTTGAGACCAATGTTCATCTGACACCTCAAGACAAGCCTGTTTCACGCTGATTAGCGTGATCAGCGTGAAACAGGCTTGTCTTGAGGTGTCAGATGAACATTGGTCTCAAATTTTAATGTGTTTACATATCTTTTAGGCACTTTTTATTTATTTTGATGTCATAAGAAATTCATTTGAGGCTGGCAGAGCCCAGCACATGAATTTTCTTTTTCTTTATTTTTAATGTGTTTTTATGTTTTTAATATTTAGTCATGGAGGTTCCACTGCTCTTCCTATTTAACTATCAAGTCACCTCCGTTATGAGACCTGAAAAAGTTCATCCTGACTACCCTCAACTGATGATCGCCTAATCAGCGTGGAACAGGCTTGTCTTGAGGTGTCAGATGAACATTGGCCTCAAATTTTAATGTTTACATATCTTTTAGGCACTTTTTATTTATTTTGATGTCATAAGAAATTCATTTGAGGCTGGCAGAGCCCAGCACATGAATTTTCTTTTTCTTTATTTTTAATGTGTTTTTATGTTTTTAATATTTAGTCATGGAGGTTCCACTGCTCTTCCTATTTAAATACTATTAACAATGCTGATATAATACATTTATACAATATCCTTTTAAAATTGAAAAGAATTTTAATAAACTCGTCATTATATACAGGATGATTCAAAATTCCCTGTACAAACTTTAAAGATAGCTCAGGAATACAAAAACAAACCGTACTCATAGTGAATTGTATGTCCGTAAACGCCACCGAATGTGCTAAGGGCCCAAATGTGTTTAACAGCACATTAGTTAGGCATTGTGAGCCATCGTCATTTGAGACGTTGATCCTACTTTGTACGAGTAGGATCTATTGCTTCAGTAATGCTGAGAGGGCAAATATGCACCTGGCCTTTGGCGCAGCGAACGCAAACAGACGAGCCGCTGTACGATTGTATCGTGAACGGTTCCCCAACAGATGTGTGATCAATCATCAAACCTTTGCATGTTTTCACTAGATTGTCTATTACTGTTGGTGGAAGAACTTCAGCACCTACTGTGAACCTGCAAGTGTAGGCCTTACTGTCATATTGTAAACATAGGGCTAATAATATGTTGTCTACTTTACTTGTCTTTTATTTCTGAATCTTAGTGTAACTTCTAGCACATTCGGGTGGCTTTTGCGGACATACGTTCCACTATGAATACGGTTTAATTTGTATTCTTGACCTACCTTACAGGAAATTTTGAATCACCCTGTATATGCATTTAGCATAATAGGTTATCCAATGAGATCGAACACTTATGCTTTCCTGTGGAATTTGACACGGAAAAGATTGAGTAGGATGCGTTATTTATTCATAACAGTTTTATTCCTATTTATTTCTTTTATTCCTTTTATTTCTATTTGATTCAGGTGCTGTTCTTTTGTTTCCTTGCCTTATCTTGGCTTCTTTTAGTTGATTTCACAGCACGTTAAACTTTGGCTTTTTTGCTTAGTTTTATTCCTCTTTCAGAATATTCTTGAAATTTTATTATTCAGATAATTACACTAATTGTTCAAGGAGGATAAAATGAACTTATTTCTATACCTGAGTAACATGTAAGTTAATATTTTGAAATTTAAATTAATAACGATTCTGAGCTGTATATTAATAATATAATTTTGAGGCAAATTATATTTTATTTCAGCTATGTATTAAAATCCTTTATCTAAAAATGTAATTTTAAATAAGTGGAAAGAAATCCAAATAAACAAAAAATTAATAAACAAGGGGTATTTACAGAATAAAGTGAATTACAATCATTAATTTTTTTAATAAGAGCTGAACTGAAACTCAGAGTGCCTAGACAAAAAGTATGGAGATGTATGAGAGAAAAGGGAGTACCAAAAAAGTACATGGGATTAATGAAGTAGTTGTATGAGGAAGCTGTGATGCAAGTTCAGAGCAGCGTCGTTGTGACAGAAGGTTTCTCCATGGAAGTTCGATAACATCAGGGATCAGAACATTATTCCGTATTTGTTTGACTTGGTTGTGGAGGTAATGGTGAGGGCCGTCAAATGTGAAGCTCCATAGAGTATGTTGCTTACTGATGGCATCGTTCTGTGTGAAATGAAAGAGATAGAACGACTTGGAGAAAGAGACGTTGCTGACCTTAATTGATGTCTACGACCTGTCTACGACAGAACACTGATGATGATGATGAGGTTAAAGCTAAAGCTGGAGGAGTTTAGAGGAAAGAGAAATGAAAATCAGTAGGTCAAAGACGGAGTGTATGGTATCAAAGGTTGAGCAGGAAGACATAAAACTACAAGGTGAAAGGTTACCAACAGTAAGAAAATTCAAGTACCTGGAGTCAAACCTGGAGAAGGATGGAGGGTTAGAGGCTGAAGTAGCCCATAGAATCCAATGAATTGGAGGAAAATGAGTGGAGTGTTGTGTGACGGAAAGTAAGCTGCAAGATGAAAGAAAAATTATGCAAGATTGTGATAAGACCTGCTACGATGTATGGTACTGAGACATGGGCAGTCACCAAGGCCCAGGAAAGGAAAATGGAAGTAGCAGAAATGATAATGCCAAGATGGATGAGTGGTGTAACGAGAGAGGACAGGATTAGGAATGAACACATCAGGGGGACAGTCAAGATGGGACCGGTGAGCAGGAAAATTCAGGAAAATAAGACTGAGATGGTTTGGGCATGTAGAACAAAGGAATGGAGATTACATAGGAAAGCGAGTGAGCTAGGAAATAGAAAACGTGGAGACTCAAGCTCAGAAGGAGAGATAAGGTGACTGAATATCTGAGGGAAAAAGGATGGACGAGAGAGGAAGACCTAAATAGAGAGAAATGGAATGAAAAAAAATAAAAGAAGGGAGCGCCGACCCCACATAGAAGTGGGAAAAGGTTTAGAGAAAGTAGAAGAAGCTGAACTGAAGCTCATCTCTTGATTCGAAAAATTGTCTACAATAGTCGTATGGTTCAGTTGTATTTGTTCTTATAAACATGCAGGTATATTTATTTTGAGCTTTTATATATATACAACATATGACACAACATGATTCGGAACGAAAATTAAATAGAGTTTTTAAGCCTAAAGATTTATTTATTCTCGTCGTTAGTGAAGTTTGATTTCTTAATGATTTTATCAATTTAACCTTGCGGTTGTTTGCGATTTTATTCAGGAATTCCACGACAAACTCTATTTAAAAAAAATTACGTTTCTCTTTCTCTGATACTAATATTAGGACATAATTCAGGTCGTTCCAATAAACAACGAGTCACAATATAACAGGCGCTATTTTCCCTCTATGTATTCAGATGTCATGTTACATAGTTTTTAAAATCTGTTGCGCCTAACAGATAAACTTTCTAAAATACGCATTGCAAATATCCTGAAATAAAAAAAAAAACCTTAAAGAAATCTACGATAATATTTGAAGACTGATATTTTTTTCTTATCTGTTGTGAATTTCTAGCTACGTTTCGCAAAAGCTTAGAAAAATGAAATTTTTAGAACGAACAATGTGAATAATATATAAAGAGAAAAATTTACAATCCTTGAAAACGAAACGAAAAACTTTACCTTAATTGAAGCTATTATTTCTTGTTGCATTGTTTGAAAAATCAAAAGCTTCAATAGGAACGAATTCATTTTTAATATTTCCTGATATCATATGAAAAAAATATCAATTTTCCGTCTTCGCAATTGATTATTTCTACCACCAGATGGTGCTGAAGGGGCTAATGATACAAAACAAGATTGTATTCTCTCGTGATCTTTATTTTATTTATTTCTTTATTTTTTGTTTGTTTCGTAGTTGAGTAGAACATTGTTCATAATTTCATCAATATTCTGCTCAACTTGATTCTTGTAGAAGAAAATACATCTGATTTGCATTCTTTATTGTGTGAAATACAAACCGAGCAAAATTTAATCCTTGCTGTAAAAACAATGTTAAACCTCGAGAATTAAATATTGTCTTAATCAGGATGTGACAAAAGACTACCATTTGTTGATAGCAACAAGAAAAGCAGGCATTTGTAATTCTTAAACAATGTATATGATCACACTGCGTATTTTCCATTAGTGTAATCAAGATGATATATATGTAAAATGCATTATAATAAATGAAAGAAATGGAATGTAATCGTTATTGTAAAGTTTACTGAATTGAATTTACTTATCGCTGTCTTTATCGTTTTATTAATTTAACATGATTTTTTTTTTGAGTACATTTTTAATAGCGTTCAATCATTTTATACAGGAATGAAAGAATATTTTTTCGGATTGTCAGATGGTTTGCAGAAAATAAAATATTATTGCTAAATTATTTTTGAACAAATATTTTGTATTCCGTAAACGTCCTTTTTATTAGTGGCTGGTTTTTAATTCTTAACTATCTAATACGTTGTAAAACTTATCGATAAAAAAGTTTCGCGGTATCCTTGGTGAGAGTTAAAATCGGAATTTTATAAAGAAAATAAGGATACTTACAGTTTATCTATATACTCGGAGGTCTGATTGTTCCGCGGGACGAGAAAACACTGTACCATGAGGAATTCAGTTTCCGGATACTTCGTTCCAAAGGTCAACTCCATTATAACTGCCCTGAATGTTCTGTTGGTCTGTTCAGCGTCACATCGTTCACACTTGACTAGCTATAAATTTTTACTTTTTCTAACACAGATTTTCCATTAGTAGATCAAGTATTTCGAATTTTTCAAATTACTCGATGTACTGGATACTCGCTCTTTGCACTTGACTCAAGTATCTAAAGTCCGACATGTTTTTTGAAACACAAAATGCACTTTGTTTCTATTAGACTCAAGTATCCAGAGTCTGAACTAACGATCACGTCGAATGGAGATGAGCATATTACGTAGAAAGATGATGGCGATCGGAAGAAAAGCATCAGTATAAGTAATGTCTTTTCTGACTAACCAAACATTCATGTTTCCAAACATTTAATATTAAACAGTAAATCGAAAGTTATTAAAAAGTTAAAAGTTTTTTCTTCAAGTGGTAGATGGTGAGTATACAGTACAATAAGTCTTAAATACCAAAGAATATATATTTATATGACAGACAATCAAATAAATAATAATCCTATGAAATCCCCTTGTTTATTTTTTATCTCGGCGGCCCATTCCCGGGATCGAGAATGAGTTTTGCTTAGCTTTCGCGCAAACTGAGCCAAACATCAAGGGTAAATTCTGCTGATGATTCATAATCAGGATGAAACAGCTGTTCAGGATTCCCGTTGATGTTGGCTCAGTGTGCGAAGGCATATTTCCTGTCCAGGTGTGATTTTGTTTTCTTGATTTTTGAATTATTACGGACTTTAAATTTTGCTTTTTTTTGGTGAAATCAACTAGAGAATGAATCTCACCAAGTACTCGTTGTATCAGCTGAGATATAATTATAGCAGACAGACACCTGTAATCAAAATGCAAACCATGTGTTTACTAGGTGACATCTCAAATCAGCTGTTTTATGCTTAATTGATGATCATCAGTTCAGAGTCGTCACCTGTAGACAACAAGGTCTCAATACGGAGATGCATTTTCGTAGTATAATGATAACCTTCAAAGTAAAATTAAATGAATATCACTACTTTCTTGGCTAAAAACAATGAAGCTTTAAAAAGGTGCAGTGGTGGTCCATTAAAAAAAAATACCGCTTATAACAAATACATTCCAGTCTATTCAGATATAATAGATGTACCAGGACCGGAGCAATCAATCAAGGAAAGAAAAACAGGGAGAATCAGTTGGCACTAGGCACTATTTTTTTTTGGTTTAGATGAATAACGCAATCACTACAAAAAAAAAAAATGGGAAGAGGTTGGATAGATTGCGAAGCATTTCCTGAAGGTCCGGCTCTGCTATTGTCAATAGATAAATTTGCTCTTAATCAGTTTGAGTAAAAAGATATTTCCTCTCATCTCTTAAATTACTTAAAAATCAACCATTTAATCTAGATTCTGGCTGTGATTCCAAGAACAATTTATCTAAGTTTTGAAATCCATCCTGGTGATAAAAATTCCATAGAATAAAAGAGAAGTCTCATTTAATATTACTTGCCACATTTATAAAAAATTGAAGCTCATTTCGTATACGAATAGTCCTGTAACAGAATATTGAGATATTAGAGCACTCAATTCTTCAGAATCCTTCAGGTTGTTAATGGTACTTTTAGTTTTCATCATTTAGGCAGAGCTCGTTAAGTGACAACTTAGTGCCCATTAGATGTAAATATATCTTATCAGAATAATGCGCAGTCAACTACAAAATTATTGTTTTAGGTGATAACTGACAAAAGAAAGAGAGAGACAAGCATTTTGAATGTAAATAACTTTAATAAACAAAAGTTTTAAAAAATATTAAAAACTTTATACAGAGACTTTCACTTGCTTCTTTGTTTTTAAGCGATGCTGTGTTCACTTGCTTCTTCTATTTCAATGGATATCTGTTCTATTAGTGAAATCGTCTGGAAAGAAAAAGGCAGAAGTTCAGTGGATGTGCTAAAGACGTGATATAATAACTATGTTAATAACGGTGATGTTAACTACATCATATTCAAATTGTAAATGTTAGATTTGTAGTTGTATGTAAAATTTCGGGCACATTCAGTTTTTATACAGTATTTGATTCTTCGCCTCATCAAAAAATTCCGACGGACAGATAGTGCGCTGACAGAGCGAAGAGAATGCACCCGACGACCACGAACGGTAACAATAAACGAGAATATTGTCCGTCTAGTGGTAGGGATATCATTCAGCAGTGGCGTGCAGGTAGTTTCTTCATGCAAACTCCTTGAAAAGGAACTCTTTTGAGTTTCTGAATAGTGTTCGATGATTGTTTGAAACATCAACTACTTCAACATTCCCCAAAGAAACGCGTCAGATGGCGTAACATCGGGGGAATAGGAAGGATATGGAAGTTCTGTAAACCTTGAGATGACACAGCATTGAATGTTTTCATGAAGAAACAGCATGCAAGCCACAGCTGTATGACAGGTAAGCACTTTTCATCTTAATCCATATGAACACTTTTAATATTCGAATAAAAATACGTTTTATTCTCTGTTCAGAATCATTATTGCTTCTACTTATAAATTCAAAATCTTATACCAGTTACTCTACTGATTATATTCAAGTAGACCGTAACGTTCGGACACGCTCTATTATCACCTGGGGATGTGAATGTTTCAGTACTGTTTATTTTGCCAAATACTGGACATCTCAATCCAAGGACACAAATTCCATTCGAAAATCGAATCTTTTATCCTATTGGAAAAATATGGGAACGAGAGAAAGTATTTCTATATTTCTATTGTAAAGTTTTTTAAAAGGTATTGTAGAAATTCCGAACTTGAACCAAAGGATGCAGAAAAGGGTAAAAATAAATGTACTATTAATTTCTAGATAGGGTTGGCAAATGCCTCAAGATTAAGTTTTTAGGCTTCTGAAAGACACCTTATATCCCCGGTTTGTCTATCTGTGGACACATCCCCCTATGCTTCACAACAGCTTCTGTTAGCTCAGTTGTAGGTGGCCTGAATGTTGAATATTGTAGGTGGTGTGCTAGCTCAGTTGGTTAAAGGGTTGTGCTAATAACGCGAAGGTCATGGGTTCGATCCCCTCATTGGCAATTTTTTTTTATGTTTTTTTTTTAATCATTATTATGAATTCAGTGTATTAACAAGATTTGAGTTAAGAATGACGTTTATTCCATATAAATAGGTGTGGTTAAGATACCATGAGGTCGCAAACAGACTAGCGCGAGCATTTTCTAGACCACCCCGGCGCAATCTATTCTAAAGTAAAGGTGACTCAGAAGCAGTTGCAAAGCACTGTGATTGGTTTACTAATTACTATCCCTACCTTGTTTTTTTATCAAATTGCAGTGCTTGGAATAATACATTTTAGATTGTGATATAGAATAAAGTGATGAAATAATAGAGCACTTTTATTTGTAGTTTTCTTGTGAGTAGATAAAGTAGATAAAGGGATTTAAGGTTCGTGTGACTTACTGGGGTTGTTCCATACCAAAGTTCTCTGACTTCCCTTCGGATAACAGCAACAATCAGAATAGAGATTAATGTAGCTGGTATTAGATATAACAATGCTGTCATCTCAAATCCTATCAGATGTATGACAATATAAGCAACGACAAGTCCAATACTGTAGCCTAATGACGAAAAAAACTTTAAAACTGAGTTAGGAAAATAGAGTAATGTAAACTTTATTTTGAGTGAGCTGTCTTTAATATAAAAATGATAACAGAATAATAAACGAGTGTTGTTTTAATAAGAATTAAGTATCAGAACGAAATAATAAATACTGATTAAGAAGCTTTAGTAATGAGTACAAAGGAAAATACAAAGAGAAATACAAAGAAAAAAACAAAAAATTTTTTGTTTCACATTAACGTATATTGTATGTATTTTATTTAGTTCCTTAGAAAATGCTGTTGATATTGTTTGATAAAAATTTGATTAGCTGACTAAAATATTTGAGAATATGTTTAGATTGACAGAAAAATCAGTTCCCAAACAACTGTTGTAATGATGATTGAAGCCAAAAGTTTGTTCAGGACTTTTCCTTTTGGATATAAAACGTGAAACTTACAAGGAACACCTGTTGGGTTCGACCAAACATAATAAGCTCCAAAACTTTTCTATAAATCTCTGCAGTTGTCCAGCAGAGGATCACATCCTCGAAACCGTCGCTTGCCTGCTGGTACGCCAGTCGAGACTGTGCAGGCGCCTGTTTCACATTACTTAAGGTTGTTTATATAGTGAAATGAAAAATAGTTCGTAGATTGGTGATTGGTTGAAGTCATGTTACGACGAAAATTGAAGATGGTATTGATCTAGAAGAAGAGTCATTCGCATTTTATCTAGTTTACTTGATTAAAAAAAATGAAAGCCAGTTAGAAACGGACAGTGTCATACCTTTAGAACGCAGATAATATGATGGTGATGAAGGCAATGAAGAGCAATTCATTAAAAGCAGTAGTCCGAAGATAGACCGATTCTTTAAGCAGATCCGATTCTTGAAGTTTCGGTGTGTCCTTTGTGCTAAGAGACGTCTAGTGAACAACTGCAGAGGCTTAAAGAAAAAGGCTATCACCAGTGAATTCAGAGGTCAGAAAATAACCAACCTCTGAATTTTGGTGCGTATTTGTTTGTTCAAATCCAAAAGTGCTTGTTAGTTTAATACTGAAAATTTATAAATTGTTGTAAAAAAAACCTACTCAAACCAGACTGATTTTCTTAGACCAGTTTGTAATCTTTTGGATGTGTAGATAATCTTCTTTGACAAAGATAAATATGAATGATATATAAATTTTTATTATATCAGTAAAAATTTTTTATACATATGAAGCTTTCGTAAATAAAATACACGAATTTAGTAGAGTCTTGTGATTCACCTAAATGATATAGGAGCAGGAAACAGATCGCATTTGAGAATTTCATAGTCATTTATTAGAAAAAGAAAGAATGAAAACAATTGAAAATGCTGTGGGATTACTTAATTACTTGTTGTTTAATGTGTTTTGACGATATTCTGTACTTCTATGAATAGCTATATGAAAACCACAAAAAATGCTACTGGTTTCTTTACCCGATGGGAATTAACTGCGAATCTATTTTTGAAGCAGCTTTAAATCGCGAAACAACAGCAGCAATCAATGATCGCTTAATATCATAATGAATGATTACGAAGAATTCGTACAACAATAAAGGAACTCAAGAAGGATAAATACAACAGTGGCTATGTTTTATGTATGTATGTAATGAAGCCACATTTCTAATTCAGCTTACATAATATCAGTGCAAAGCTCTTCATACATAATCTAAAAATAAGTTTCTCTCAATTTATCTGCATGCAAGGAATTGGAAGAATTTTCCTTCAGCTATTTTTCTGGAGAAGTTAACGCAATTTCGATCAGAAGAAGACTTCAACTCACAATTAACGAATGTAGACTCTCGAAAGACCTACAGATCTGATGGCTATCACTTGCCGAAGGCCACCGTTGGACATATTTTCGCAGTTAGTGCTTGTCCAGATGTTAGAAAAGTTCTTAGCAATGGAAATTCTCATGTCCCTAATATATCATATTCAATCTGTACAATATATTGCCTAGTAATTGAAATTTAAAGTTTCTTCATTGATAAAGACAATTTCAAATATCGAGGGGAAAACGAAGAAGATATTACGGAATCTATATTGACAACTTTTGAATATATCGAAATTGATATCAACCGAAATTTGGAATGTCCAAATACAACAACAGACATTAACATAAATTGTAAGTAGATTTAGAAAAGTTCAATTACATAATCATTATGTTTTTGATTATAATCGAACCAGCAAAACTCAAATCTGGCCTTTCGAGTTTCGCAAAGCAAAGATTTCAATCAATCATTTGCAATTTAGAAAATTTAGAAAGTATAGAATATAAGAATATAGATATATATATGTATATACTTTCGCTAATAGTAAAAAGCTTCCTGAAGATTTTAAATTCGTGCATAGCTTTGTTAATCATCAGAAGCGTTTGAGTGGTTATGGATATCACCCAGGAATGGATGAAGTGACTAAACAAATGCTTGATTGGAACAAGAATCAATGGAGATTCTATGTAGATCCTTTGTTTTGAGGGATTTTCCCAATCCGGGATGAGATATTTTCTCGATATTTCGGCCCGGTGATATAGCAATTACATCAAGGTGGGCGCAAATCTAACAACTTCCGTTATTACTTTCTCAGGTAAGTTTCTCTTGTTGTTCATTCCGAGCAAAATTCGGAGCAAAAGAAGGCCCGAGGCACCGGGCCGAAATATCGAGAAAATATTTCATCCCGGATTGGGAAAATCCCTAAAAAAAAGGATCTATATAGTATCATGTCCCACTCCTCCTTCAGGTCTAAACTGTATCAACGGAGATAATTTATTTTACTGCTGAGTGAATATTTGTCCAAAAGATGTATTCTAATGGGAAGTTATCTGATATGCTTTACTTAAAAATTCTCTCCAACGACTATTGTCCTTCAATATTGAACCAAAGCTTTTTTAATTACTACATTGAGGGATACGGTTGTAGTCTTAAAATGATACAATCCATGTGAAGAATAGTTTTATGTTATAAGCGAGTATTTCAGAATATGATCGATATAATTACTTTCTTCGTATTGACCAAAAACATGGAGTTACATGAATAAAAATAGGAATAATTTCATTTATCAGATTACAAGTGCTCATTCTTAAGAGACTTGAAATTGTGCGCTGTAATTTTATCCCAAAGACCAACATTGGAAAGTTCCAGAAAGATAAGTTGTTTATTGCATCTGTTTCCCATTTGATTTGAGGGACCCAATTGGAATGTTCTCTCTTATCCCTTGTGATATACGAACATTGTAAGAGATATGACATAAGAATCTCTCTATTTTTTTTTTTACATTAATAATTCTTTTACATGTTTTCAGACATTTACTTAAACAGTCTTTTACAATATTTTTTCCGCAAAAATGTCCTTTAAGCAGATAAACAGATTCAATATTCCATAGCTGTCATATAATATTATAAGTAATTTGATGTAATGATAAACAAAGGATGTAGCGCCAATTATAATCCTGGTGGTGAAATTTCTATAGATTTTTCAGTTATTGCACTGCTCTTTTGCATGTTCGATAATTTATGAATCTTTGCATTTTTTTCCTTATTTTTTATAGTTCTTATTCACTTGTGATGATGGATTACTTCAGTAACAGGAAATACTTTTTTTAAAACAAACTAATAATTAATTTTTGAGTTGCATCTGTCATTACCATGTTATTTAAAAATAGTTTTATATTAAAATTACCTACCTACTACTGAGACAATTAGGTAGGTATATTTTCCATGATGTACTAAATCAAAGGATGCTCCATAGGCAACTATCATACCTAGAATAAAATTATGATAGGAAATAAAATGGACACAAATGTGATTAATTTAAGCTCTTGATTAAACTTATTAATTTAATAAAAATGCAATGAAAAGCTGTCATATGATTATTTCAATTTTTTAGAAGATTTAATAAAAAAATAACTAACCCGGAATTACGATGTCACTCAATGCTATTAGCTGGTAGTCGTCTTTCGTGCAATCACGGAAAGGATTCTTGCCAAAATGAGGAAATTTAATAAACATTGGCAACTAGAAAAAGAAAACGACAAAAAAATCTTATAAATTATCAGAACTTATATTTGGACAAAATAGGCAATGCAGGAATTGCAAAGTTATTAAATAGTTCACTTAACGTTTTTTACTTCCATTTGCATCCGCATTTTTTTCAGGAACTATCTGTTAATGTTGTATAACTAATATCTTTTTACATTAACATTCTTGGTGGCTGTAATTACACATCCATTTTTGGTATGAAGCTTCGGGCTTAAATAACAAAAATCATTCATCAGTTAATGGATAAAAAAAGTTTACGAGCTGTTTGTCTGACAAGAGATTAAAGTAAAAGCATTCCTTTGTATAATTATTCATCAGAAAACAGATTAAGCAAGTTTTTAGTTTACTCCGTATTTGTTTAAAGAAAACTTTAATGTCTTTTACTGTCAGCGCCTTTGTTTTTGTTGCTGTGGAGGTACGAACAATTACTGTATTTTTGACTGAGAGCCTTTTTTTTAACCCGAGTAACGAGACATGGTTGTGTGCTGATGATTGCTCCTTGCTGATGATCGCCATATTAGCGTAAAACAGCTGTACTAGGATGTCATTTAGTATACAATTTGGTCTCACCCTTTATTTTATTAACCTTTTTTTAACTTTATTATAATTTATGCTACAAGTTTCGTTAACCTTGTCCAATGGAACAATTATTTGTTAATTATATGCACCTGATATTTCCAAATGAAGGAAATTTAATTGTTACTAAAACTGGTTTCGTTAACTGGAATTTAATATTAGCCTTCAGAATAAATCCTCAAATCTTTAGGACGTATCTGATGATCTTGATCGAAGAATCATGAGAGTTAACGATTTAACGAAAGTTTGCAAAATAACCTATCTAATTTTTCAGTTTCTACAACATTACTCTCAATGAAGTTATTATTTTTTTTTATTTCTTGTTTGTTAACAGAAGAAATATTTTTAATTGAAAATTAGGAAACCACCGATTATTTAGAGGTTCAATACAAAAAAAAAGATTCAAATTATCTTCAAAGGTTCTCAGACTTTTGAATAAATTCTGTTCAGATTTACATAAATACACAATGTATATTATTTCTCATTAATAGGCATTTTTGAGAGTATAGAATATCGGATTACTGTCAGACAACATCTTTATGTGAAGGAATTTCATTGAATTAAAAAACTGAAATATATTTGCCAAAAAAGAAAATTTCCTACTAGTTTTTCATCATGAATTGTACGGACTAATATTCAGAATTCTTCAAAATTTCAGCATTTCATTTAATAAAGAGACATCTACATAACAGAGTACTGTACAAACAGATAAAAGATATTGAATAAATATGCTTGAATAATAGTTTCGCAAAAATTCACAAAAATATTGAAAAGAAAAATCTATAGTCAATACTTTTAAAATACAACCTGTTCTGGTTCTTCTTCCTCATCATCTGTTGCTATATACATCATTATACATTTTCCAGACTAGAAGAAAAAAACAATAATTATAAAACAATGAAATGCCGTTAAAGTGAAATAAAAAATATATTTTTATTTTTCTAAAACACAACTGTTAAGATTGTACTGAATATATAAATATATTTTATATATGTTGTAAATTTTGAATAACTATATATTTACCTTAGTAATAGCTGGTGAGACCAGTGAAAATATTATGTTATACAGAATTAAAATAAATGATAAATAACAAATTATCTGAAGAAGAAATAAGAAATCAATACTGTTATCTGAGGTCGTAAAAATCAACAGCTTTAAATGTCAATTCAAAGTTTAATATTTTCTGAAAAAAAGGTAAAAACAAAATTTTTACCTCCATTAAACTTATCTGATTAGTAGAAAATAAGTTGATATTTGAGTAATTACTTTTCTCTTACTTAACGCAGATGTTACAAGTTACTTGTTTAGTAAGACTTAATAATTAATCGTTGTATAGATAGTTTCTACTGCTGCCTGAAGTTAACATATAGTGATACACACAAAAAATAAACACTATCTCATACTTAAGCAAATTTGCAAAGTTTTTTATCTATATTTCAAGATACACAAATATATATATATTCGGGAAAAAGTTTCAGCTTTTTGATTTGCTTTTTTGTTCCAGAAATCGTTTTGTAATTTTTTTGTGTAAACATGTTTCAAAATCAAGCAAGATACAACTCTTTCTAATTCAAAGCAGTGCTTGTAATTCAAATGAGCTGCCGCTGTCTGGTTCGGAGCACCAGTTCATTTGAACATGCGTTTCTAAGTTTCCTACTGATAATGTTACTACATGAAACTTTGTTCCGAAATCTTAAACCATAACTGGGACTGGTAAGAAGTTGTCAAATTGAAGCTATCGCATTTTTGGTTTCCCTTGAATCAGTGATTTTTCCTTTTTCATTCTTTTCGTGCAAACCCCATTTAAAAACCCATATTTCGAAATTAAGAAAATGTAATAGAGATTGCAAAAGTTAGTCAGCAGAAAGTCATCGTACCATCTGTTTACTCCTAATATTAATGGGAATAAATGGCGCTTCTGATGCTTATCATTTCATCATTAAAATTCGCTGAAGCTTCCAGAATAATAATTGAGGTGCTTTGAGAATTGGTTTAGTGAATATCTTTCTATAACCGTTGAAATCATGTTGAAATATGTTGAAACAGTTGAAATCATGTTATTAAAGACGTCATTTGCTTATAGATTGATGTTTCCTGGACGTAACAGCGCCATCTATTGCTAAGATTCATAACTAAATCTTATAAACATAACGGAAATTCTGATTTTTGTATTTTCTAAACTTACGATTATATTTTTATGTTATTGCTACTATTTAAATAATTATATATTTTTAATAATAACAATGGGAGAGACCAAGTTGTATACAAAATGACATCCTGGTACAGCTGTTTCACGCTAATATGGCGATCATCAGCCAGGAGCAGTCATCAGTACACAACCAAGTCTCGATACACGGGGTCTATAAGATAAAACGTCGGAACAAATGTGGAACCCGCAAAAGCTAAAATTATATATTTTTTTTAATAACTTGGCTCTGTAAGGTCGATATAGAAATTCTTGATTTTAAAATACCAGAATTCGTTACAGATATTTTGCTTCCGTTGAATTCAGTCTTTCACTGAAGCTTCGAATGAATGATATCAGGCGTTCAGCATTCATTCAATAATTTCACTGATAGTGGCTCTAACAATATTTTAGTTAAGTCGTCCATTCACCACTAGTCCAGGGAAATTAGACATTGACCCGGATATTTGAAATAACAAGCTGAAAATTGATAGAAATGTTGAGAATAGTGTTCTGATTGATATCCCAAAATTCCCAAAAAATCCATCTTGGGGAAAATCCGCCATTTTAAAAAAAACCGCCGCCATCTTGGATATTTCGAGTTTTAAGCATAGCGACTGAACCGAGCGTCTGAATGTTTTCGTTTTGGCGTCAAATTACGTAATTCAGGCTGCATTACCTTCCGAAACACTAAAAATTAATAATTATAGACCAATTGTGGTTCTTGAGAAATAATAATAATTATGAAAATGCGACCAAGGAAAATTGATCTAAAATTATAATAAATGTTATTATAACATAAAAAAAAAATTAATCAAAGAAGACTTCATAACATAAGGCGTGACATATAGGCATAAGCAGCAATAGAAATACATTATGAAGGGTAAAAGTTAGGTAGCTTGTTTCGTGTTACCACTGGAGCTCGACTGCCTGTTCACTAATCTGCCTGGCCAAAATCTTTGACGGTAATGCATGATCTGAAGAAATATAACCTATATTAGCGTCAATTTAAGACAAGTAAAACAGTGTTCTTTAAATTTTGTAGGTATTTAACGTTTCTATGACAACACGTCTGCCAAAGGTTCAACGTCGTCATCGCTATCCGAGTCAGAGTAGTCCATACGATTTGTGCAGCCATGTCCTGGGCAGTAGCCCCACATACTTGTGCAAGGAAAACCGTTTCTTCTGCACCTTTATCTCTTCTCGCAACCACAGTTACAGTTGCCGAATATGATATTCAGTACCCCCTCCGGTGCTGGTTCTTCTTTAGTTGGAATGGGTGTCAGCTGACCTGCATGAGCCATCCATCCCCACTCTGCTTCCGGTAGGCGATCCCCATCCAAACTGGAACCTAGAATGAAACAAATTAAACATTGAACAGCCAGTTTAAAAGCTGTCGTTGTTGATAAAAACCCTCCTAACTGCATTTTTAAAACAAAACAAAAAAAGATGCACCAATGAGCAAGTTTTAAATTAGCCGAGTTTGTGCATGGCTCAACTGGCACAGTGTTTGGCTATCACGTAGTTCTCCTGCTTGGAAAAATTGTGGGAGACGGAGTACGCGAAGAACACGGTGACCGAGATGGTAAACGGCCATGCCTACACTCTAGCTGTCCGCGCACATCTTCTGATGCAGTTGTCGTTGGCGATCTTGATCATTTAGGATATACAAGACGCAGACTCTCTTCTCAGCGATCGCTTGAAACGAACACACTCAGACCACACACTGGAACGACTTCGGTGGATGACGTTTTGTCGTCAGAGTACATCGCCCAGGCAGCAGAGTTATTCGAAGCAAAGCTGAAAGGCCTCTTTTCGTCTGGACGGCTCACTGCGAAGCTGTGGGTGCGATTCTTTTAAGATGGCTGGCATCATGCGTCTGTTTGTCAGAGCTGAATGTTCTGGAGTTTGGGTTCTTCACTTGCTGTGTGTCCAAAGAATGATTCTGTATTTCCACTCTGCGGGACATCTCAGCTCGAGGATGTTATGACTCCCTTGGAGTTCCGGCAATTTGTTAAGGAAGGCTGATTCACTGTCAGGAGATCTGCAAAGTTCTGGTCAGGCATACGGACCGATATAACTATAGAGCAAGTTTTGATGAGAAACATGAAGACGGCGGGTGGGCTCACACGTGGACGTGGATTGACGGATAACGTCATTGCTCGATGGGTTTGTGCAATGCCTTCATCTGCACATGTAATCGACGCCACTGAAAGATTTTGTGGAGTCTTCGCCGAAACCTCCGACCAACATGTGGAGCTAAGAGAGTCTCGGCAAGTGAGAGATAAGGCAGACGTTCGCAAGATGGTAGACTGGCTCCAGTCCCACCATCCTTTTAACGACTCAACGAACCTTCTAATGTTCTTGTCTACCGGTATAGTAGCCGACGATACAGTTAAATGTGAGGAAGCTCCCCCCCATTGGTTTGCAAGCAATGAAATCAATCACAGGGCAACGATTCAGTAAAGTCCACTTAAAACGAAACAACAAAGTCATGACTTTTACCACTGAGTCTAAAACGGCCAAGATTAAAGACACAGTCGTCGAAATCAACCCTAACCAACTTTTTCACCGTTCGCTGTGTGTTGTGCGTGACGATGTTGACCTCGAGGAGTACCTGACATATGAACTTGCAGCAAGGCCTCCAGCGCTGTTTGACGAGATGTTGATGCGGAAAGGCACTATGTCTGGATTGATCAACGTTTTAGAAGAGATAGCGCCGTCCAAGACAAACTTTCCAGTGAACGCAGAGTTTACAGTCGATGGCGGGTTCCTCCTGCACCGGGTTGTGTGGGCGAATTTCAGCCACATCTGTCTCCAGTATGTGAAATACGTGGTAAATCAATGGATGTAATACCACTTCTGCTCCGTTCAGAAAAGGCACAAAGGGATCTTTCAAGAAGTTCAAGCTTGTTTAAGGGAGACAGTGTCGGTCTCAACTAATAATTCTAGGTTTGGATGGGGAATCGCCTGTCGGAAGCAGAGTGGGGATGGATGAATCATGCAAGTCAGCTGACACCCATTCCAGCTAAAGAGAAACCAGCATCGGAGCGGATACCGAACATCATATCCTGCAACTGTAAATGTGGTTGCGAGAAGAGACGCGGGTGAAGAAGGCATGGTTTTCTTTTCACAAGTATGTGCGGCTACTGCGCAGAACATGGCTGCACATCGTATAGACTACGCTGACTCGGATAGCGATGATGACGTTGAACCTTTGGCCGACGTGTTGTCATAGTAACGGTAAATAACTACAAAATTTAAATACTACTTTTTACTGTTATGAAATCGACGCTAAAATTAGGTTATAATTTTTCAGATCATGCATTACCAGTGAGTGAAAGATTTTCGCCAGTGAGTGAACAGCCAGTCGAGCTCCAGTCACAACACGAAATAAGCTACCAAACTTTTACCCTTCATAATGTATTTGTATTGCTGCTTATGCCTGTACTTCACGCCTTGTGTTATGAAGTCTTCTTTGATTCATTTTTTTTGTTATAATAACATTTATTATAATTTTAGACCAATTTTCGTTTGTCGTATTTAAATAAATATTATTTTTTCTCAAGCACCAAAATTGGTCTATAATTATTAATTTTAGTGTTTTGGAAGAGAACGCAGCCTGAATTAAGTAATTTGGTGCAAAAACGAATACAATCAGACGCTCGGTTCAGTCGCTATGCTTAAAACTGGACAATCCACGATGGGGGCGGTATTTTCAAAATGGCGGATTTTCCCCAAGATGGATTTTTTGGGAATTTTGGGATATCAATCAGAACACTATTCTCAACATTTCTACCAATTTTCAGCTTGTTATTTTAAATGTCCGGGTTCGGTCACTTTTTTGTCTAATTTCCCTACACTACACTGGCTTTACACGAATTCGCTTCAAGCGCCGAGTGAATGAGGACCCTTCGCAGGCAATTTTCTTAACCGTCTAAGCGGACAAATTTGTTGCAGTAGCCGTTCTATCCAGCGCTTCGGAAATACATATTTCATCATTCTGACTCTTGAAAGATTGAAAAATATTCCAAATTATAAGGTTTAGCTGTAATGTCTTCTCTCGTGTTCTGACAGTAACTAGCTATTGCAGAGACGCCAGTTATATGTTTGACGTCATGATTTCCAGGCGAATGGAAGTGATCAAATTTCGCCTTATAAGGCAATCTTTCTCAAGTGAATCCTACTGTAATAATCTTGACAAACAGTTTTGGTAATGTTTTAGTATTAAATTGAAAAACCATGGTCTTGTATTACGTAATTCTTTCATTAACAAATTTAAAATATGAAGATATTTATAAGAATATAATGTGAATACATTAAAATACAAATACCTATATTTGCAGTATATTCTTGTTTTTTTTTTTCATTCTTCCTTTTGCTGTAGATTATCAAAATTATAAAAAAAAATGTTTCTGCTTATCTCAAAGATTTTAATGTAATTAATCTTTACAAAGCTGGAGAAAACCGATCCTTGATAAACATAATCATAAAGTGGCTCAGAAGGTTTGTGCACAGAATAAGTAGACTGCTTAGTAATGCATTTGTGTTCAATAGCAATTTTGAATAACTTTCTAAATCAAAATGGTGCTCAGTCGAAACAACATTGACACATTGAACACAATGAGAAGTCATAATGGTTAAAGTATCATGCTGGTTATTTGTATACAATCTGGTATCTTAAAATAAAAACAATCCTACCTGTAAATCAGTTGGATTAATTACATTAATTGCAAAAACACAAAAACTGATTCCAAGAAGATCTTGAAAAATCCAACCGAACCTAAAATCAAAATAAAAACCAACTATGAAGCTTTAATTCTATGAGTTTATAGTTTGTTAAATATTAAACATGACTTTGTTTCTAAATATATCATTTACCTGTGATTCCTGTATATTATCCAAGCAATCATAACAGATATGCAAATTACAAACCAAGAGATGAATCGAACTTTCATGTGAATATAATAACCTTCTTTAATTTTAAGCCTAGGAAATCTGAAAGAAGAAGAGTTCTTTACAGTCCCTACGCTGAATAAAGATCCTCCCAGAATGCAACGTAGCTTCTAGATTGAGCTTTCCTGGCCGACCGCTAACATTGAAAGAGAAGAGAAGCGACCTCTTCTCTTTCAATGTTAGTGGTCGGCCAGGAAAGCTCAATCTATAAGCTACGTTGCATTCTGGGAGAATCTTTATTCAGCGTAGGGACTGTAAAGAAAGTTAAATTTAGCACTAATTATTTAGCATAGTCACATAAAAAATCCAATACTTAGATTAGATCTTTCATCAAATTGTACGAAGTTACATGCATAAATATTACATGATTATAGTAAAATCTTTTGAATTTAAAGCTCAATTTTTAAATTACTTGTAAAAAGGTTTTAAGTGATGGTAACCTTATGAGGTACAAAAATTTAAGAGTACATCAAACTTTTACTTTTTTATTAAAAATTAAAACAGTCTCTCAATGATCATGTTATAAACTGATTTGTTAAATAAAAAGTCGTGAAAGTATTTTTCTAAGAATTATGTTACATAAATTTGATGTTAAAATGATAAAAGCATGAATTAATAAATTACGCTATGTTGAGTAATCGAAATTAGTATAGGCCTATAGGAAATCACGGTAGCAGTGATAATTTTGGTTCTCTTTTAACCGCACAATAATAATTATTAAAATATAAATAAAATATCAAGTGATGTCGTTCCGGCTTGGCGAGTGGCATAGACGGCAGTCTGCCGTGTAGCCGTTGTGTCGGAACCTGGGTTCGAATCCCGGTGTCGGCATGGCTGTTTCTTTCTTCTTCTATGTTCGTCCGTTTCTCCCTGGGACTTACTATCTCAGGGTTATTCTGGACGGGATGTGAATCTCGTCCCCCCTTCTTGACTTTTTACTAGCTTCTCCCTGACGTTGTCAGGTCGAGCTAGTTCCGTGGTCCCTAATTGGCCAAATTCGATAAAGGAAGGAAAATGCAAGTGATAAGCAAACTGCCACGAAAGGCAAAAAATTATTCATATCCATTAAGGAAATAAGCAAAAACTTTATCCAAGCATTTTTTGAAAAATAAAAACCGAGTTTGTCACTGGAGAACAAACTTCAATTTGGAGCCTGAATGTTCAATGGAACTGTGAAAGCAGTAATCCTGTAAAGGACTTTGTTTCATAATCAGCGAGAGACAAATTGGAAACCATTGCCAAAGTTCCTTCAATGTGTTAAAGAGACTATTCTCCAAGAGTAACAATTGAAGATAACATTTGGAAAGAAATCATAAATAAACATACTTAAATGGCATAAGACACAACTTTAACAAAACTTTTACCATACATTTTCAAATGATAAGTAATTAATATTCTGGAAATTCATCAAGCTTTTAGGGTCGATTTGATTGACCTGCAAATATCACCACTTAAAGTAATTAAAGCATCTATAGTCTCCAAATCGATAATCGTCGTTCAATCATGATATATATACTATATAAATAAACTGTATTCTTAACAACTCTTCTTTAATCCCGATATTTCTTTTTGTTCAATAGAAAACTTCTTTCGGTTAAATTCAGGACAAGAAATCTCTTCAGTCGAGGAAGAAGAAAGATTTCTTGTCCTAACCAAGGCTAACACAATTAGTTTTTCACTGCATCTTCACGATGAAAATGAGTCTTTCTTGGACAGAATTGCAACCTGCGACGAAATGTGGATAATGTACGATAAAGGAACGCTCATCATCACTGGATAAGAAAGAGTCAACTGTAGAAACTGAACCGCCTCTTTACCCACGAAAAATTCTTTTGACTGTTTAGTGGTCCACGACTGGAATTACCCATTGAAACTTTCTTCCCGTAGGGGACAAACCATTACAGCAGGTGGTATACGTGTCAGAATTGATTGAAATGAACCAGAAGTTAGAAAAGATTTACAACCTACACTAGTTAATCGAAAAGATCCCATTTTGCTACACTATAATGTAAGACCACATATTGCAGAACACACTCGCAGGAAACTTAAGAACTTGGATATGATATCTTGCTTCATCCGCAATATCCACCGTATCTTTTGCCAACATATTTTCATCTATTCAGACGTCTGTATGGACAACTTTCTAAAGGGCAGGACATACCGCCAAGATTGTGATCTCGAAAAGGACATCGAAAAATTCCTGCAACGGATATGTGCAAGAAACAAATTGATAGCTTTAGAAAGCTTCAGCAAGATTGTTCAGATGAAAATGGAGTCTTCTTCTTACGAGTTTGGCCTACTATGGACCGCGGGAAACAATTGACTAGATGAATAGTCTTTTCCTCTCCTTCCAGTATTTCTTCATTCCCTCACTCTGCTTCCGCCTTCTATCATCTGACCAGATTACTTTGGTCCTCCTAGTTTGTTTATCCTGGAACCCCCTGAATCCATTAACTCTCATTCTAAACACTTTTCTATTCCAGATCTCTTCTGAATTAATCCCAACTTGTTGCATGTCTCTTCTAGTTTCCTCAACCCATTTAGTCGTCGACTTTAAGTTGGTGATATAGTTGAATAATAAATAAACTTTTAACCGACACTCAAAATCAGTTTTTAAAATTCGTTCACTTCAAAACGACTTTTCATATTTACACTTCGGTAAGGAGTTAAGAAAATGTTTATATTCTTTTTCATCATGCTAATTGATCCTTTAATGTCTTCAATATCACTTTTTTATCTCTATATAAACAAAGGCGAGTTCCTTTGACCGGTTGTGTGGTTGTTTTGTTTGGGCATTTGTACATTATGAATTTGTTAAAATTGCCAGAGTTACAGTTCAATTCATGAAAGAAGAGCTTTTTATGACGTAATTTTCTTATAGATTGATGTTTTCAGGACGGAACAGCGCCATCTATTGCCAAAATCCGTAACTGAATCTTATAAACATTACGAAAACATTGTGGTTTTTGTATTTTCTACAGTTACAAATGCATAATTATAATTATAATTGAAATCATTAAAAACCTTCCATTCTATTACCCTTGCTTGGCTATGCAAAGTTTGTCCTTTCTTGGTCACGCTTATGCGATTACAAAACGACGCCATCTTGGACTGACTGCTCGGAGTTCAAGTTGATGACGTTATGACTGGTGACGTTTGTTCCAGACACAATCGATCGCTACATAATTACCATATATGGCAAACCCTTCTTTTTTGAAAACTACTATAGTCATTAGAACCTGGAACGTAACTTTGTCCAAGCTTGATTCTCATTCGATTATATTTACATGACCTTCGATTGATTACAACTGCAATGAATTAGGAACGAGAGCAACAATAATCTAAATTATTTATTTTTGTTTTCGATAACTAGTGGAGATAGCGTTGAAGATAATGCGTATATGGATGGTCTGCTCATTTCTTATTTATATAATATCTCGTTTGTGGCGAGTCTTTTATAAATTATTAATGTTCTATCCCTCAAAAGTATTATTATTTTCTGATAAGTAAAACGATGTTTCAGGCTATAAATCTTCAGTTCTGAATTGTTTACTATCTTCTAGTGTATATATATTTTAACATTGAGTTTGAAATTCATAATTTTTTTAAAGAATAAATAACAGGCGCTAACTCTTCAGTTTAAGTAGTTATTTCATAGTACGAATAACAATGATACGTTAAGTGAGAAAGAATAGCAATAAAATTGCAATCAGCTGTATATGCTTTCTGAGTATCTACATCGTTATTATATCGATCTTTTTTGAACATCGAAATGTTTTCGCTATACTATTATTATTAAATTAAATTAGATTCTTCTTATAAAGACCTTAAATGTAGGTAATGTAACATATCTGATAACTTATTTGCACGAGTTCAAAGCCTTCCTTCCAATCAGTTCTTTGAAAATATTATGCTGGACATAATGCACCAATTAACCACAAATATATGTGAAATGTTTATTATATATATATATATATATATATATATATATATATATATATTCCTTCATATAGTAAAAGGCCGCGTGGCTGGCGTTATCACTAAGACATTGGCCTCTCACCTCTGAGTATCGGCGTTGGGTTCTCTTGTGGATTTCATGTAGGTTCTCCCGTTTCCCCTGCACTTCTCCCACCATACTTTCTCCGTCTTTCTCTCCGTCTGTCCTCATTTCCGTGGGATAGCACAATAGACCTACAGGTCGCAGTGCTTGGCTTCCCTGTCACCCACATTCACCACAATCACTCATATAGCAACTATTTTATTTTGATTTCGTTTTCATGATGGCAAGTATTGATATATAGTATTCATTTTTATATAAATATAACATTATCTCTATCTAACAGCCTACATTTAAATTAGTAGTGGCCCACAAATCATGTATAAGTGTCATAATTATTTCGAAAATTTTATTAATAAAGTTTTGTCTTTTTCATCCTTGTAACTTTCAGACTAGGTGGGAGAGAAAAAAATACAACGAGTATTTTTTTAGAGAAGGAATTATATTTCTTTTGAATAGTGATGAAAGATATTAAATTTTTTAATGATCGTTTTTTCATTAAAAAAGCATTCCCTGGCTCTAAAACTAAAATATTGTTACCTACATTTAATGCTAATCAATAACATATGAATATTACATTTAATCAAGTATCTCTTACGTGTTTCGTGCACTTTATGTTTCAATTCATCAGAGGACATTTTATAAGGTTGAAAAAGACATTTAAACATGAAGATTGTTCCTGTAATGTGTTTTGTTGAACGATATGTAGATATTTTTCGCCAATATGTGCGTATTGTTCAACATAGGAAAAATTGAAATAGCTGACCTCTTTTTCATTTTCTTTTCAATTAAGATATATTTTCCTGGATATTTTTGATCAGCTTGGGATCACAGCTTTATCTAGTAATTCCTGAAAAGGACTTGATTTTTTTTTAAAGTTCACTAAAGTAAAAATGCAAGAGAATGCCTTCAAGACGAGATGCAACGGTTTTTATCAAAACATTGTGTGACGACAGAACTGGAAAAGAAGGTTGACTAATCGTTACAACTGCGTATGCCTGCGAGGA
>JAFIDM010003189.1:6506205-6516666 GCA_023159025.1 Thereuonema tuberculata | reverse complement strand
CCTGCCGTAGTTAGCATTTTGTTGAACAGCTTTTGACTAAAATAGTAAAATGAAGTTAAAGTATTCGATATTTTACTCATTTTGTCCAAACTCTCTACTTTTCTGTTTCATATGTTTCATTAATTATTATTGTTTATTGGCTGATCATTAGTTTCAGATGAATTTTTTTTTTTTTGCTAATCTTTTTTAGCTGCATTTTTATATCAAATCCAGACCCTCAGAAATACAAATTAACGATGACGAATTTTTGGCGTTCTTGATTCTCGCTTTGCATTAATGGGATTCGTAGCTAAAAGTGCATATGGAGAAACGCGTGTTAAAAAATAACACACTTATCATAAGCGAAATAACTTTGCATATTTCCTGTAGTTAGGAGTAATGAAGACATCGTTTTCTATAGTCTTTCCTAAGCAAACTTCAAGACTGAAGTGTTAATAAATCTATCAAATTAAACTTTATGAAGATCAAAATACCATTAAAAGGAGTTGAGATGAGGCAATTGTCTTTAGTAATTAACTAACTTTTAAACTTTTTCATTAAGAGGACATTAGAGCAATCATTGTTACCCACCTGCAGTTTCCATAAGGACATAATTTCATAATCCGGTAACCAAACCAATAGAAACCAATTGCAGATGTTATACAGTATAGGACGATGGCGATGTAAACTGAAAAAAAAATCAGATTCATAAGAAATAGAAATTGAATTTTAGAATTTTCAAAAAAAAAATACTAAATTTAGATAAAGAAATGGAAAAACAAGTAGCTCTCATTTGCTAATAGGACATGGTTTTTCAAGGAAAATACATATAAATCCTAAGCCTTTTTCCTTAATTGCCAGTAGGGCTGATTCTATCGTTTCCAGGGAGAGGTAGATGTAGTTTCTGCAATCTTGGACTTTTCTGATTTTATTACTTGGAGTAATCAGTTTATGCAACAAAATTTTCGTTAATGAAGCGATAGAAAATTTTTTTCTGCCTTATTTGTCGTAAGCCTAACTAAAAATTGAAACTGAATTTGTGACAAACTATTCCAGTAGTTATTGCTTTTAAATGTAATTCTGGGAATTACATTCGAGTAATTGAGTCTCTTTAAATGTAAAATCTGTTATTTATGTCAGTTAGGCCTACTTCATAAATAATTATAAAATTTCGCCACATGTGTCCTAACAAGAATACACCTTTAATCATATTCAAAAAATGGATGATTATAATATATAATTTAACCATATTAAAAATAGAAACTCTTTTGAGGTTTGGAATTTTAAGATTATTGAAATATTATCATCTTCGACAGATTGAAGATACAACAGTCTGAAGTTTCGTACTTATCAAAACAAAATACAATGACTTCGATTCAGCTAATAACTGAACTGAAAAAGCCACCTTCCCCCCGCCAATCCCATAGGCTATCAACAATTTATTTAGAAAGAAGGAAATACAATATAATAACTATCACCTGCAGTTCCAATTTGAATTGCATATTTGATAAATAAATGATATCTTATAGAGTAAATTTGATACGTAATTATACTTTTAAACATTTATTTTTGTAATAATTGCACTACATTGCAGAAAACAGTTTTGTAGTTTAGACACAATACGAATTCGGCCGTAAGGCAAAAAATCCCCCTTAATAATTGGATAAACTTTTGGATAGTCACGCGGAAACTATCTGCTTTCTCTATTCGAAACTATATAAGCTTTCCAAAAGTATTGAAGGTTTGGCCTAAACTTTAATAACAATCTTTAATAGTTATAATAGAAAAAGAAGGTTAGACAACAGACTTTCAGAATAAAGATTGAAATCAGTTGAAGTAAACTTGTCCATCCGTTCTCGTGTGATTAAGAGAATATATTAAAAATCAAGTATCATTTGACGATCTTTCCCAAAATAAGTTTCGAAGCCAGGTTCTTAAGTTTTACAAAAAACTTTAAAGTGTTCTCTTACCTAATATGGAATAGAATAGAAATAAAAGGAGAACTGAAAGGAACATCACCAAAACCCATGAAAGTAAGCAAACTACATTTTCGAAAGCCGTTGGTTTCTTACGTCGAACGCCAGAAGAAGTTTCAGTCACAGTCGAATGATGCGAGGAGCTGCCCATTGCAAGTCTCTCATAAATAACTCTAGAGAAAACGTTTTAATGAAAACTTACACAATTAAAATATAAGGTATAAAAATGTAAAATTATGTAAATGATTATTTAAAAACTTTCGAATTCTTCATTGAGAAACTTACAACTGAAGTTGACTTTTTGCTTCCCAGAAAGAACCAAGAATCACTGAAGACACAGCAGTGACGAATATAAGAAGAGCGCTCAAGTTAATACTAACGTTAGGAAACTGAATAGAAACAGTGACATTGGAGTTGGCAGCTAGATTCTGAAAGATATTACGAAATTGAAAATATTTATAAGATTATGAAACATTAATCAATCGACATCAAAAATAAACATTTATTAAATTCAAACAGTTGAATATGATACGCTCATGTAACTTTAGATTGATTTAACATAATTTGAGAAGTATAGATTCTAAAGTATCGAAGAACTGCACAAGAACAGGTAAAACAGAAAACACTTACCACCTATTCTGAAAGATGCGAAAAGCAAGCGATTTGCCAGCAGTTGTTCTGAAGATTGTTTTAAATGTTTCTAAATGTGATATTTTAATTGTAATGGAATAAAATACATTTCTTAGCTGGATTATCACAAGGTATTCCTTAGACGGCGTTCATTTTCATCTAATGAACTACAAATTAACTGTTCTGTAGGTGGATTTTTATCTTTTTTCACATTCATAATCAGGAATTTAATTTTCCATTTTCTTTCATTATCTTCAGAAAATTATCGATTGCTGTAGATATTAACTTATGTTTGAGAACGACCATTTTTTTTAATTGTGAAATAGAAACTGAATCTTTAATTAGATTGTTATGTAAAAATCCTCGATTGAAATGTTTCAGTTCAGTATTATAAAATTCAAACAATTGAATATTATATATATAGATATTTTCAAAATTGTAAATTTCTATGGTGAACCTGATAAGAAATCATTTAGATTTTTTAGCAAATTTTGCTTCCTAAGATAGAGGAAAATATTAAAGAAAATTACTATTAAGTTATTACAGAAAATAAAAGAAATCTAAAAGTGCTTGAATGTTGTTCTTCATTTGCCCGTCTATATCTGTAGCTTTCAGTTTTGTGGTACAGCTATAGTAGATTTTGAAGTTGGCATCTTTTTCCTCAGGTGTGAATGAAATGGTTGATGTTAGTCAAAAGACGAAGCCTTATTAGAAGATTCTCCTAATTATAATAATTTATTGACATTTTATAACTTATGAATATATTGTTATATATGATAGGAGAAAAAAGACGATTCGGATATGCTAATTACAGTCCAATGATGCGATTCCATTAATTTAGTCTAGTTTTGCAAGAAACAGAGAAAAAATTAGACGAAAATTACCAATAATTCTTCTCCATCTCTTAGAGATATCACTACACTTGGAATTTTTATCTTTTTATAAGAGATCTTTGTTATGTTTGAGGTAAGTTTCTATGGAAATATAAAAGAAAAATCAATGGTTTTAATCCAAGAAATAAAAAGAAAATCTCAATAATAATAATACAAATAATCATAAGAAGAAAGAAATTTAATAAGGATAAAGAAAAAAATGTAAGATAAGGTAAATATTTTTCAAGTGACTTGAAGGACATCAGTGCTTAGAAATAAATAAATAAATAAATACATAAATAAATAAATAAAATAATTAACTAAATAAAGAAATTAAAAATAATTAAATAATAAATAATAAAAATGATGCTTTAAAATCAGAAAACTTGAACTTTATATCTTTTACAATTTAAATAGAGTTAGATCTGTAATACGACTTTGCAGTTAAAATATAGAGTTGCTATTTTGTTTTTTAATATGAATTTCCTATAATTTCATTGCGCTATTTTACTGTTTGCAGGACATACCCCAATTAGCTTCATAATCCTAAATGGAGCTCGGGGGAAACTTTGATGAAGATCTACCTATAAAATATTATAAAAATTCTTCCAACTGTTCTACAGCCATATTCGTATTGTATTTCGCAATATAAAACATGGCTTGCATCTAGATGAACTTTAAAGAAATTAGATTTAAAGTAATAAATTTTGGTAAGCCACGTCTATAGTCTTATCGCTGCTATAATATCATGTCCGCCACATAACAACCTGCTTAAAACAACAATACAAAACAGAAAGAGATTTGCCTGACTTTACTTGTCAGATTGAACAATATCCGAAAATATTTGTGACAAATTTCTTTAAAATTACATTGATTGCATTTTATAAATTACTGCAATAATGATCCAACATGTCTCTATTAATTCGATGGAAAATGACTTTTAAAAGATTTTGTTTTTGTTTTTTATTCATGATAATGTGGTTGACAGCGTTCTGAATAGTATATAATGTGATTTAGAGTTTATTTCTCTGTCAATGTTCTATTTCGAGTAATGGCAATTTTATTAGCTGCAATATAATTAAATTATGCTATCAGCTTGAGGAGATTGACTTCAATCTGAGAAGAAAACATCTACAGAGGCAGAACTGTCAAGATTCCAAAGAAGTTGAATTAGTACACTTTAATGAGTACAGATAATTTTATTATGTTTCAGACCGTATCGTACACTGAATCTTGGATAAAGATTTAAAGTTTTGATATTACTAGTTCAAGATTAAAACGAACGGACTTGAAAATTGGTTGCAGCTACTTGCCAATTGTTGACATCTGTTCAAAGCCATTGATAAAATTAACATTAAAGATTTTTAGCTGAAATTGTAGCTTATTTCAGTATGTAGGAAGAAAAAGTCGCCATCTGATTTGATTGTAAATACAAGCTATAATTATTAACATTCAATTTATAATAATTTGAAATAATTTTTAACCTGGTAACGAAATTCAAGAAAAGTATTCTGTTTTGTATCGTTAATTTCTCGTATATCAGGCTTCTTTGAAGAAACCTGCAAACAACGGTATTTTGTAAAGACTAAGAAAATAATAAAATTCACAATCACTTACAGCAGTATTTGATGATAAGAACTCTTTAGTTGAAATAATAATTATAAAAGCTCAAATTATAAATTTTATGATTAAATCGTTAACACAAATTTTATCCTTAATTGCGTTCTTAGAATTTTTCTTACATTTTTTTTTTTTTTGGTTCTAACTGAGCAGTTAATGAAACGAGAAAGAAAATTTTAAAGACCATTACCATACAATGTCTATCTTATAATTATCAACAAAAACTAACTGAGAAATTACTTTCAGTTATATTTATTCAATTACTTAAAATGACCAAAGTAATCAAATGATGAAATGAGAATGTACGACACATTCATCTGCGATCAATAAAATAAACCAAAAAAGAAACTTAGGTTATTCTATATTTAGCATTTCAAAACTACTTACATTCCTTTCATTAATTAGGATAAGTCCAGCTGCTCGTAATTTCTGCACATTTTCCATTTTGGTCACCCAAGAACACGATCCGTATTTTCCCATTACAATGTGTCCAGCGATCATTGTTGTATTAGAGTAAGGGTCTAAATTGCAACCATTCCAAGAAGTATTGTAATAAAGCGGATAAAAATGCTAAAAAATTAGAAACATCAAGATTCAAATACTGTACATAAATTGACTGCAATGATTTTCAAAGCTTATTGAAAATTAAAAGTACTTTTAATAAGTTGTTCTGTATTTATTCACTTTCATTTAAAGCACTTCTTCAATAATATAACAACGAAATTTAGATGGATATCGTGGATAATATCTGAGAAAAGATCTAGTTTGATCTCAGAAATTGTTTATCCATATCGTATCGAAAGGATGACTCGTAAAGAAGTCGAATAGTCCGATCAATCTCCTTTTTTCTGTTACGATATCATACTGAAGATCTGCTATATCACATTATAGATCTGTAAGAACTGCTAATTTTTCTTTTTTTTTACATTGCTAGTGAACATACAGCAAAATGGCTATATATTTCTTTTGTTCTACCCGAGAATTGAATGGAAATAATTAGAAACTGTTTAAAATACTATTATATCACCATATTCTAGTATCTAGGAACAGAAATTTAAAGTATTCAATTATTTAAATTTCAAAGTGAAATCTCATTCCTATGATTTACTTGAAGAAATAGATCACGTTAATCAAAAAGAAGATACAAAGGATCGGTCGGTTCGAAATAGGAGAATTTTTCATCCACATTTACATTTAAATTTTTTGATTTTCAAATATTTTAAAATCTCCATCACAATACAGACAGTTCAAACTTTTCTAGTATCAAGCACAAGAAGTATAGAAATAAATTTCAACAAGCCTTTAGTTGCTTGGTAATCCTCAAGTGAATTGCAATTCAGAATGAAATTATAAATGATCTCTAATCTCGGGTAAATCACAGAAGGGCAGTCGAAGTTACACGGTTCTCTTTTTGAATAAAATGACGACCTACTATTGAAATTAGTTAGCCGTTAACTAAACGTGTTTTTGAACTAGTCAGTTTTAATTATATAAAAATAATTTAATGCTATGGTAATTATCAGTTTCAATGCTTTGTTGACTTATTCCAAAAGAAGTTTTGAATTAAGCAATAAAAATGAGTTATAAGTGTGTTTTAAATGATTATTCATTCATCTGCCTTACTCAAAGATGAAGAAATCCCGATCAACTTGAGTTTTGTATCATTTTAGTCCCTAAATCTATTTCTATTTCAAAGATGAGGAATACTTACATCAGTTTCTACTTCAGACTTCGAAATACTAGAACTACAGAAGACATGTTCCTTTCCATCAAATCTAGTCTTAACCATTGAATCAGCAACAACATCCTTTAGAAATTTAGAAATCATAAAGAAATTACTTTTATTTGCTTCTATATTTGGCTTTTTAAAATGCATTAAACTTGAAATATTTTTAAAAAATATACTATGGTCAGTAGTTAAAATTTACTAAATTTCGCTTCATCGTATATAATTATAAATAAACCGTTTTAATATATTCTTTTCTTCTCAAGTGGCTTGTCAGAAATGGAGGCGCATGGAGACTGATTTTTTTGGTTAACATCAGAAAGGTATTAGGGTTCACTCCGTTCTTCATCCAATGGGTACCAGATGTTTTCCTGTTAGTAACAGCGTTCCAGCATCAAGCTAACCATTAGACTTCTATTCTACCCAATTTGCAAAGTTTTTGGAGCATCTAAATTACAATACCATTTACATGCAAGTTCTAGACAGGAAGTTCCGCTTACCTTACCTTAGTGTTCCACTTTTATACAATAACATACTTTTAACTATTAGCTCATCTCTTTTTTATGTTTACAACTGAAGCTTATATAAATCTTTTATGTGTAGAAACTTAACGTGTATGCAAGTAATGGTGTAGTTAAAAAAGACCAGACACACAATTATTTAAAAAAACATGAAAACACATTAAAATCTCTATGGCACGACCAGGTTTCGATCGGACCAGTCAGTCTTTTACAAGTCTTGTAAAGATCGGCTGATACGATCGAAACCTGTTCGTGCCATAAAGATTTTAATGTGTTTTCATGTTTTTTAAATAATTGTGTGTCTGGTCTTTTTTAACTGCACCTTAAATCTTTTAAATTTATATATTTTTTCTTGCAAACTATATAACTTATGTAAAAAGTAGGATATAATATCTCAAGACGATAACTCAGGAACTTATCTACACA
Organism: Thereuonema tuberculata; assembly: GCA_023159025.1. Classification (NCBI taxonomy): domain Eukaryota; kingdom Metazoa; phylum Arthropoda; class Chilopoda; order Scutigeromorpha; family Scutigeridae; genus Thereuonema; species Thereuonema tuberculata. The sequence continues at coordinate 6,508,916 of JAFIDM010003189.1, read as the reverse complement.
TTTTACATTTGAACTCCAATGAAACTTAATCAATTCATTGGTCATTTTCTCCAAAAGTTTGTCTGAAAACTTTTTTTGCTCCATTGGTATCTTACATCTTGTTAGACAATTTTAGACATGCCACACTGACAGGTTTGAATTAAAACAAAGTTTTAACGTTTGTCGTTTTTTTTCTATCACCTTAGATTTACAGATATTAAGAATATGTTTTGTTCAATTCCCAGCGTTTTTTATAAGCTTTTTATTTAGATATAGATATTCGTTTAGGTATTTCCCAAATGAGTCTTCGTGGGGCGCCAAGATATAGATTCCTCGGTTCAATGAGCTTTAGAACAAACTGAGATTAAATGATCAACACAATACTGGTCCCCTTTAGCTTGGGGGAAGAACCTTTAAATGGTTCCCATCTTCAGTAGCATTCACACACACCGTCGAAGTTTCGTGGCGGACTCTCTCCTGGCACTTTTTTTCCCCCTTTAGCCACGACCCTCTTGCGTGTCCCTCAATTGTTTCTTTAATTACTTTATAGCACGGGTTTGTCTCTGTACGATCTCCAAAACTTTTGGACTTCGGGACGAGACTGTCCCACTCCAGCACCGTAAATTAATTAAAGAAACAATGGAAGAACACGCGACAAAAGAGGACAAGCAAAGTGCCAGGTGGCACTCCACCACAAAACTCCGACGGTATATATGCGCCTTTTGGTGCATGAATCCTATGGCCAAAAGGGCAAGAAATAAAAAAGGAAATCTAAGTTTTCACCGAAGATTGAGCCCAGATTCCCCAGGCTGTAGCCCATTCCCTGTAGCACTGGACAACCACTTCTGTTTATTTTTTATGCCCATAACAATTTGAAAATTTTACTGTCTAATCGTTTTTTAAATACAAGCATTGAATTTTATAATAAAATGTTTAATTTCAGTTCAATAGAAGGCTAAGTACGATTAATTTCCAGACATACTAATAAATACAGTTCTATAATGCACGAAAATTTTACAATAATTTTTTAAAACATCGTTTTCGATTAAAGAAAATAGAAAATGCTTTTTTTTTTTAATTTTATTCATAAACTGCTGTTATTTAATGTCAATCTGACATCCACTTTATAGTAAAGTAATAGATATCTTTTTATTTAATTGTTATAAAAAGGAATTTTAGTCTATATCTTAGTATCATCCATTCTTTTGATAACTTCTTTGAATAAATACTTATAGTTATCGTATTATTAAAAGCAAATTCGTGTTTCGTAAAAATTTGAAAAGGACCTTTTCAAATTATATATCATTAATATTACTCCCAATTTCCACGTTAGCATTAAAACGAAGTAACAATTTGAAAGGATTTCAAACAAAGTAGAATCTCAATAACAAAGCAGATAAACAACGCATTCTTTAGATTGACTTATTAATCTATTCTAATCAAAAATATTCTCAAGAAAGAAATTCGCATAAAGATTTAAATTAAATGTTAAAATTTGCAAGATCTGAGTTGTGCTTCAACTCAAGGAATACAACACTGAATTCTTAGGAAAATTAAAATATATGAGATCTAATTGGCGAGATCTGAATAATCAAAGTAAAGTCCCTTCAAATAATAACCTACATGTTCTGATTTCAAATACCTTGTTAGAGCAGAAAATAACGGTCAGTGTTTTTAAGAAAATTAGAAACTTGAGAAACCAAGCTGCCATTAGAAAGACTGCAGAAATAGTGTTACTTTTTGGTAATAAATTATTCAACAATCGATAATTCGTATCATTCATAGAAACAGCATTGTTAGATAATAAATAAAGCATAGCTGCTGTAACATATACATACTAATTGGAGCTGTTTTATTGTTATTTTGACAAAATAAATTGCTGCCGTTGATATTTGGTTGCTGTTTAAATACCAAACAAATACAAACTCATTTGTTTAAGACACAGAAAAGAAATTTCGAATTATTCAACTTTCTTATTCAAACAACAACATTTAATGTTGTTAAAAGCACATTCTTAAAAGGAACATCTTATGTCTCTTTTGCTTGAATGTTAACGCTAGAATTTTGTTATTCATTAAAAATTTCTATCATAAAGAACGCCATGCTTATTGTTTATGGAAAAAAAGGACGAGAAAAACCTAATTTAATTAATGAATTCTTAAATATAAATATAAATATTTATATTTTTGATCCAAATCGTTTGATCCAAATTAAAGAGGTGTTTAGATCTCTCTATAAGAAAAAAACACTAGAGTATCGCAACCAAATTTCGTACACATACTGTCCTGAGAATGCGGTTTCGATGTCTAAAGAAAAAAAATAAAATAAAAAGCACGAGGAATTACTTGAAAATAGGACTCGACCAACAAGGATACCCAGAAATGTAGTTATGTAAGTTTTATTGTTTTTTAAACTTTTTAATCTAAATATTGTTGAGATATAGTTGCCTTTTAATTTCTCATTGCACTTAAAAATATTTTATAATATAAGAAAAATAAATTGGTAGTTCAAATTTCGGCCGCTAAGGATTAATTGTGGCGCTGCTGTCCCATTATTTGCATATTGCGACGTCATCGAACAACTTCCGCTTATAAAAGGAGTCACAAAGCATTTTTCACAAATCCATGAGTCATGAAGCTCGCCTTACCAGATCGCGCGTTACTTGTTAAACTCTTCTATCAACGAAACAGCAACGCTTCTGCTATACTTCGGCATTTCGGCAGTTAAAAGGT
>JAFIDM010003189.1:6478120-6497586 GCA_023159025.1 Thereuonema tuberculata | reverse complement strand
AATGGCGTGACCAATTTCATGCATGATTAAACCCGGCTAAAACAAATAGACTCATTTATTTCCTCAGTATTTAAGATAAACAATTAAAATAAACAATTTTTACTTAAATCTGATGCATCACTTCTTTGATGTAAGAAATGAGAATAAAAGGTTAAGTTTGAGATTCTTTTTTAACATTTCCGAATTCTACTTTTAGGATTTTGACGGAAAGATTTTTACCACATCTTATTACTTCTGATTCTGTCAAAATTCGACTCTTATGGAAAGTGTTCGTGAAAAAGTAAATAAATAACATAGAAATTAAATTAAAAATAATTAACGAATTCAGTAACGCCTGTCGATGATATGATGAATTACAATAAAATAAAATAATAAAAAAATATATGTTTAATTAAAATATATGTTTTCACTTTTTTATCTGGAGCACTTCTGTGGCTGTAATTGAATAATGTTCTTTTCTTTGATTGGTTTCTCAAAATTCCACGTGATAAAAATTACAAAAATTACTTTTTTCTTAGAAATTACAAAATTAATCTTCAATAAATTATTCCTTTTTTTAATTGTGTCACTGCCTTTTACCATTTTCATAAAACCAGAGAAAAAAATTCTATTCTCAACATAATGTAACATTATGTTACAACTAGAGATCTTTTTATTTCAAGAAGTAAAAAAAAAAATTATATTCTAAAAAGGTTTTAAACAAGTAGGCTTTCTCTAATTTTTTTCCAAAAATAAACTATTTTGATAAAAAAATTTGTTAATTTAAGGCAAATATTATTTTTTTTTTATTAAATACGAGGTTGAGTGAAAAAGTAACCTTAATTATATATTATAAAAACGTTTTTTTGTCTGTCATAAGACTTTACGTTTTTTCCAATTTTGTGACCAAACTATAAGAGATAGAGTGGTCATATAATTTAAGACAAACAAAATGCTACAAAAATCTTTCGAAAAAAGTTTTTGGTTTCCAAGATGGCGCCTTTTAAAGGGTCAAATTTTGACTTTTTCTCAATTTAAACGAAAAGTATAAAAGATGGAAGAGAACATTATATTGAGAAAATGTTGGCATTTGAAAGTTCTATCGAACGATATATCACTTATTCACAAACGCTTCAGCGTTTGCAAGATACATGCAAAAATGTGAATTTTTGGTGTGTGACGCCGACCCGCAATACATCCGAGTTATTCGGAGAAGCCACAACGGGCTGGGAAGTTATATATTCTCCGACGATCGCAACATTAATTTGCTAAATAAATAAAGTTTGTTTTTTGAATGTTATATATAATGCTATATAAGGGTTCCGGAGCGAAGCGACGGTACCCGGCTATTATTATTATATATTATAAAACGTTATTCTATCTGTCATTCTGTAAGCAAAATGCTAAATTACAAATTACTAAAATGTTACTAAAATAGAGAATCTATTCATAAAAAATGAAAATATATTAAACAACTACCCAACTATACTGATTGGCGACGTAAATATAGATATTTTCAAAATGAATAAAAACAATGCAGTACAGAAATACGTAAAACTTATGTGCAATAATGGTTTCAAAAATCGTCTTTATGAAACAACAAGAAACCGTACAATTCATGGAAATACGAAAACAAATATATTTTCATAAATAAACATGATATCAAAACACCAGGAATAATATGTAAAGAACGAATCGGATAAGATTTGAAAATGAGAAAATAACACATCCAAATATAATCTATAATGAACTAATCAATGATGTTAACAAAACAAAATTCATGAAAATCTATATATATAAAAAGAAAAGTCCTGACTCACTCGCTGACTCATCAACGCTCACCCCAAACCCTTGGATCTAGAAAGCTGAAATTTTGCACAGAGGTTTCCTTTATGATGTAGACAAGGAATAAGGCCGGATTTTTCGAAATTCGGGATAGGGAATAATCTGGCAAACTGACGATGAAGTGTATGGCGGCAACCCCAGGTGTGTGGCGCCAACCCGCAATACACCTGAGTTAAGTGGAGAAGGGCACAACGGGCTGGGAAGTCGTATATTTTCCGATCTCAATATTAATTTGCTAAATAATTAAAGTTTTTTTTTTTTTAATGCTGTATACGAAAGGGTTCCGGAGCGAAGCGACGGTACCCGGCTAGTATTGCCATAAAAATTTAAAATCTCGTTGTAGAGGATTCTCATACAGATATGTTATGTCTTGCCACTTGAGGAACATGCGGACGCAGATACTTTGGCCTACACGCCGACTGTGACGTCAGCAAATCAAAGCGAAGGTGACCGCGCAGTTAGAAGGATACTCCAAAGAGAAGCAGCCTGAAGTTATCCGGTTTTTGGGCAGTAAGGGTGAAAAACTGGCAGACATTTATAACAGGGTGCAAAGACAGTACGGGAATAGTTTGTTTATCGCTTCAGCAAGTTTACGAAAGGCACAGGAAGTTTAAAAGTAGGGTGTCAAGTACGAGTGATGCAGCTCGATCCGGCCGGCGTCACACTGTGACTATGGCTGACATTATCGCTGCAGTGGAACGATTGATATGCGAAAACCCGCAAATAACAATCCAACAGATGGCTGAAATAGTGTTCGTTTGTCATGGCTTGGCACACCACAAAGTCACCTCTAGGTGGGTACCAAGACAACTTGCCCCCCAAATCAAAGAATTTTGGTGTGGATGCTTTTGAAATCCTATTGCGACGTTGTGACGCTGATTGGAATGACGTTTTACGATGTATCGCCATTTGTGGTCCAATTGAATATTACCAGCCAGAGACTAAGCGAGCAAGCAAGGAGTGGTGACATCATCGCCGAAACCAAAAGCATTCTGCACAACTCAGTCGGCTGGCAAAATGATGCTCACGATCTTCTGGGACCAAGGGATTTACTGTGAACAGTGAATCGTATTGTGATCTGCTTCCAAGCCATTTGAAACCCACAATCAAGTCAAAACGTCTCGGTTTGCTCCGTTCTGGTGTGCTGTTGCAGCAGAATAATGCTCAGCGGCATACAGCTCGTGCGATGTTAGAAAAATCAAAAGATCTGTATTTCGAGTGTCCTCCATATTCACCAGAGCTTGCACCGAGTAATTATCTTGTGTTTGGACCCCTCAAGCAAGAACTTGGTGGCACGAAGTTTCGCACGGATGATGAGATGAAAGAGGCGGTGCATATTTGGCTTCACAGTCAACCAAAATATTTTTTTTTTCGCGGAATCCAGATTCTACTAAAGTGCCGGTGCATCTGTATTGAACGCAATGGGGGCTATATTAAAAAGTGATGAAGTGTTTTCGTTTACATGTGTGTATATTTTGTCAATAAAAAGTAATTATGGTTACTTTTTGACTCGCCCTCGTGGAATAACTTCTATTTTATTCGCTTATTTTACTGAATCTAACCTTTAAAAATTTTGTTTCAGTGAAAATTTAGTCTTTAATACAAAATAAATGGATTTGAAAGATTTTTCTTATAATAGCCGAATTTTGAGATAAACAGTTTGATCAAAAAACATATAGTTGAAAATCACTCATTTCAACACAAAGAACTCAAATCAACACGAAATATATTTCAAATAGTATTATTATTTGAAAGAAACCATTTTTTTCTCTATTAAGAGCTTATTTATATTATTTCTATATATATTTCCTTTCTATGTCTTATTTCCTTGTCAGGAGCTATTCTCTTTTATGCACAATTAGCAGTTCTTTGTTATAAATTTAATGGAAAAAATCCCTCATGTTGAGTAAATAAATATCTCATAAAAGTAATATCAGAATAAATTTTTCAACGCACTCGAAAATTTCAATTTCATTAGCTTTTCATGACTTCAGAAATACATTTACTGCTCAGAATTAAATGGAGATATTGCTTTGTCTTCTGTTTCTTAACATTCCTAACTGACAGGTTGAAATGAGGTGGAGCACCATCATATATGAAGCACATGTGGCGACGAGTGTGCAAAGGAACATTCTCCAGGCATGTAGGCAACTCATTTTCCAGGAAATCCCAGTAAGCATCGCCGGTTAGTTTAGCTGACAGAAACACTGGCCCGATGAGATGGTCACCGATGATACCAGTCCAGACATTTACCGAAAACATTTGTTGGTGCCGTGACTATGTGTTGACATGCGGGTTTTCAACGGACTAGTGGTGAATGTTATGAAAATTCATCTTCATCGTGAAGACTCGTCGGTGAAAAGCTCAGACTGCACCAAAGTAAGTTGAACACAGTGTTGTAGATACCGTGTACAAAAGACCACGCGTGGAGGGTAATCGGTGGGTGACAGACCTTGCACTCTGTATTTGATATGGGTAGAGAAGCTGTTCTTGGATAATTCCGTGCACACTTTGCTTGGATATGCCAACTTCTCTGGCAATCTTTCTAGTGGACGTTCCAGGAGTTTCTGCAATTTCATCCAGCACCTGTTCTTCAAAGTGTGTTGTTCTGATGTCTCGGTTTCTGCCTCTGTCGACGGTAGCACGAGGAAATGATCCTGTCACAGCCAGACGACGATGAATCGCTCTAAATGTGTTCCTGGATGGACACTGTCGTTACGGAAAGGCTTCCTGGTAAAGTCGTGCAGCTTCTCTGCAATTTCCATTTGCTCTTCCGTAAGTGCAATGGGTGTTGGCCATCTCTGTAATCATGATGTTTTCTAGAACAAGCTTCGGCGATTTTGACGTCTGGAATTCATTCAACCAGACTGCTCCAATTTGTGTGTGTGTGTATGTGGGGAGGGGGTTATTGAACATTTACATGTCATGTTACTGAGGAGCAATTTAATGACTCTTCAATACGACGTAAAGGCATATGTATTGTTTCATCGTTCACATTTTGGAAACAACGCATTTCCAGACCCATGTTTATATGAAATTTATTCGTTCTTTTGCATGATTGAATACAACCTTTAAGTTTGGCAGCAAGTTCCAGGTACATCCAGTATAGTACGTTGCGATACATTAAGAGATCTATTAAAATCTATATTTGTAACTTAGATTTCGCATATTTCTTTTTTTTGAACAAGAATTGTTCATCTTCATAAGCGCAATAATAAAATTTTCTTTAATTCAATTAAAAGATAACAGTTATGATTCGTTCTTATTTTAATATCTCTATTTTAGAAAAAGCAAATTTGACAATAAATCCAACCATCATGGCATCCTCAAATAAAACCTTTCTTTATTACCTCTTCACAGCCGTAGCCTAAGGATACCTCTTGTCCTTCGCGCCAATAAGCTCTGCCTACTTGAGAATAACACCTAATTGCAGATAAAGAAACAAATCTCCATAAAATAGAGGAAAAGAAAAAACAAATATAGAACTAAATAACGTTTAACAAACTTTAAATTTTCTATTTTTATCTCTGCTATTCGTAGATTTTATTCTGATATCTTGACTGTTATTATTTCAACTGAAATTTATTTTACTGTTAATTTAAAACTCACCCAGTGCTTTTCTTAAAATAGATATGAGGATCTTTGGTGGGCGATTCCAATTCTTCAAACTTGAGGCAAGTAAGAGTCTCCCATCGTCTTATAGCCTCCAGAATGACTTTTCTGTCTCGTTGTGCTACAAAAAATAAGATTAAGTGATCTCAAATGAAACCAAACAACTATTTACGCTGTATCCGTAGATCTAAATAAAAAGGCATGAAAAAAAATCAAATGCTGTTACTGCAAATTAAAAACAGTTAATGAATATCACGAAGCAAAGATAAAACATAAAAAAAAAGTACACTTATCCAATTTTGAATATTTTATACTTTATTTCCTATGAGCTGTGCCCCGCGGTGTCACCCGCGTTAAATTCGGCCATTCTCGTTAATGTTCGTTTCTCGTCGTGCGGCCTAGCTGCCCCATCGCTGCCGCCGCACCAGTTGGTTGACGTTTATGTTTACTGCTCCGCTCATATTGGTCGTAGCGTGATGTTACATAGCCTATAACCTTCCTCAATAAACGGGATATCTAACGCAAAAACAATTTTTCAAATCGGACTGGATTTTCTGAGATTCGCGCGTTCAAACATATAAACTCTTCAGCTTTATGTATTATTAGTATAAGATAAACAATAATGATACCGCAGCTTCTACAAACTTAACATTTTTTAAATTAATTAAATCCGTAATAACACTTCAACATATAAATCCAAGCTACGAGTATCAGTACTGGTTAATGTGTCACTTCAGGATTACATTACATATAATTATATTACATTATCATTTTTTATTTGTGCTTTTATTAATAATTTAAATAACAATTATACGACAATGATTAAAAGATCATTAAACGATCAACAAGTATATACGTTTTTGTGATTTTTTTTAATAATAATTCGCTTATACACTCTTTTCAAGCATTTACACTTTCTAATATACATTGTTTGATAACTATACAATTAGCTTCGGCTATAAGTTTAACCGTTAATTATTTTCTAACAGGTTAAGCGTGTTTAATCTGCAAGTGATCCCCTAGTAAAATATAGGTAATAAACATCAATAGTTATAAAAAAAGTAATATATATTTATCTTTATCAGGTTCTACAAAGATAAAAAAAAGATGAATTTCCAAAATCTAAAAATTACAACCTAGAAACCAAACGCTGGAATGGAATTTCTTCCACTTACCATTAGGTTCTAGACGGAATGGAACCAAACCATCTGGCCACAACATTGGTTTTATGCTCGTGGCTTTTCTTAGTCTCGGATCACCATAGAAAAATTCCACTTGCTCTTCCGACAGAATCATATCTCCATCCCACAATTGCTCGCCATCAGGAGTCACCGCAGGGTTCAAAGAGATCGGATCTGGAATCTGTTCAAAGAAGATTTAAGAGTGTGATTGATTTTGTTTGCAGCTTCTTATCATAAGTTTATTTTCAAAATGTTTAAAAAATTGAGATTGCTGCAAAGCTTTTACGTTATTGTTTTATCATGACTTAGAAATACCAGGATTTTATTTTTATTATTCTGACTTTTTGTTATCAGTGGCAGCTACAAAAAGTTCTTTAAAACAACAAACTGCAAATAAAGTTTGGTAAAAAATAAAAAAATTAAACAAAACTTTTTTCTGGAAAATGGTTGAAACTGATGCCTTTTGAAGTTGAACGATTTAAATAGTTAGAAAATAATTTTTTGAAATTAACATTTGTGTTTACAAACAGGCTTCAAAAAAATAATAATAAGTCTTGATAGCCTACCTTAAATGAAGGGAAATTTCATGAAATTAGTCCAATTTATATATTTCTAAAAAATTTATGGTAAAAATAATGGAAATAATTGACAGACTTTTAAATTTAAACATAGATTCCTTTGGAGATTTTACAGAATATTTCAATGGTTCCTCCAAACAAAAAAGTTTAGGGATCACTTCCTACGTAATCCGTAATATTGTTGGATGTTCAAATCGCCAAGTGGAGCAAAGTGATATTTAAAAAACCGATTGTAAATAAAGATTCTCTTTTTAAGTGTATTAAAGAACAAAACTAAAAACAGAAATAAAAACAAACGCCCTGTCCAATGGATTTAGGCCTATAATCTCGGTGTTTACAACCTATACAATCCTAATGGCCTTATTAGAAAACATCATATAAAAGTGCTACATGTATAATCAAAGTACAAGGATTTTATATATATATATATATATATATATATATACACTAGCAAACAGATCCGTTCTTCGCTCGCGTTGCAAAAAACAAATGAATGGTTATTTGAATGTTGTAACGTCATAACTCTATCACTTCAAATCTTTTCTAGTTTCGTAAAAACTCATCTGATCATTACAAATCTATAACCTGAAACCCCCCCTATTATGCACCATAATATTTCAGTTGCAATTGTTGCACAACACTATTTGTATCATTCCCATTGTCGCCACCGGCGTATGTAGTGCTATTCTGCAGAACAATCTGTTCGCTCCACTTGTTGCATAACAATATATGTGTAGTGCTCATTGTCAAGATAACAACTCCTGAAACCTAACAATAGTAACGGAAGCAAACTTTCACCTTTATATCTTAGAGCAAGGATTTTTATCCTATCCCGTGGGAATTTCAAAATATTCTGAAAATGGGTTTTAGTGATTGTAATTACCTACTTACATGCCAAATTTGAAGTATCTACTAATTATAGTTACGGAAATAAGAAACCTTAAAAGCGACAAAAAAAAATCCTCATTATTCCCGAACCCGTGGGAATTTCGCAAAATCCGGCCTTATTCCTTGTTTACAACATAAAGGGAACCTCTGTGCAAAATTTCAGCTTTCTAGGTCCAACGGTTTGGGCTGCGCGTTGATCTGTCAGTCAGTGAATGAGTGAGTGAGTGAGACAGGTCTTGTCTTTTTATATAGTTAGATAGCCGGACAGTGAAGTGAAATTTCGAAAATGCCAATGCAAAATTCAAATCACTGTTTCTATAGAGATACGGCCAAATTTATCTCCACGTCATCAGCGGCATAAGCAGCGAAAGCAGAAATTTAAAATTTAGAAAATTTAGAAAAACAAAAACGCAGTAGTTAAAGACTTTACTCTTTTTTTTCTTATATATAAATTAGAAATTAAATTAAGAATTAAAAAGAGCAAAAATCCTGAATATTGAGTTAAAATATATAATAAATAAATAAATACCTTAATAAGAAGTAATTATATATAAACTTCAAAATTAGGCATATATAATCGAACTGGCAAAACTCAAATCTGGTGATTTTATTCTTATATGCTATACTTTCTAAATTCTCAAAATTGCAATTGATTGGTTGAAATCTTTGCTTTGCAAAAGTCGAAGCACCAGATTTTAGTTTTGCCATTTCGATTATATTTGCCTAATTTTGAAGTTTATATATTATTATTGCTTATTTATTTATTTATTTATTTATTTATTTATTTATTTATTATACATTTTAACTCAATATTACAGATTTTTGATAATTTATATACAGTAGAACCTCATTATAACGGACTAATTGGGGCTGAAGGTTGTCCGTTTTAATGAAAGTCCGGTTTATAACAAATAATTCTATGTCGGTGTAATGCATCAGGTGTACATCAATGAAAGGACAATAGTTAGCTATAAAAAGTACTTAACGACATGTCTCAAAGGTTACTGAATAAAAACTGATGAGTGTGTGCGGCAATTTGTGGAATTTCAGACAATAACGAAATTAAATGATCGATAGAATTGAGAAAGCAAACGAAGGAACAACGCTACAAAGTTGCGAATCCTTCATTGTAGCGTTGTGCCTTCGTTTGCTTACTCAATTCTTTGAATCATCGGGCACGGTAAAAAAATTTTTTTCATTAAATGATCGATGTTTAATCACTTGCTTGGAAATGTAAAACTCGTCAGATAAACATATGCATCCTTTATTATTATTATATTTTTTAAAAAAACTGTCCGTTATAAGCGATGTCCGTTATAATGAGGTCCGTTATAATGAGGTTCTACTGTATGTAAGATAAAAAAGATCTCATGGCATCCGTCTATGGCACTGAAGAATTGTGAAAATTTCAAATGGAAACAAAAATTTCATCATTTCTGACCTTTGTAGGGTTAGTGCAATAAATCCATAAGGATAAAAGCACACGTGGGGTGTGCCCACGGCCCTACGCCCAGAAAAAAATATATATTCCTAGGATATTTTCATACGTCTCTAAAAGTTGTAGATATGATTTGGTAACAAATATGCAGAACCAAATCCTAGTCTCAGAATTGAATTTTATATTTCAGTTGGAAACCACCAATATTTATTAAGATAAGATAATAAAAAATATAACTGAAGGGTTGAGATATTTCTTACCGAAGAGGCCAGAGCCGGCAACAAAACAAGAACCAAGCAGGTAGATCTCATGGTTGCCAAGAAGGTCACAAGAGGATCAAAGAGGGACGGATGGAACAGCTTTTATAATTGGCAACTGAAAGGGTTATTGATTCAGAAGTTTCTTTTTAGTCTATTTTTTTCATGTTGGGTTATTGATTCAGGAGTTTCTAACATAAAAAAAAATAAACTTCTTGCAGCTGCAAAGTAAAAATCTATAAAATAATTATTGATATAGCCTATAGTTTAAGATTTGAAATAAATAGCTAAGGCTACATTTTTATCAGATTTTGTTTTTGATCAAGGTTTTAAATGATTTTCTCGAAAGAAGAAAAATCCAGTTATAGAAGAGTAGAAATATTGCTATAAAATTACGATTATTTCGCTGTCATTTTAAGATTGACTTCATTGAAAATATTTTGGGAAATCTTATTTTCCAAATATTTTATTGTAATTATTTTTCTCTCCAGATTGTTGCTGGGTTTTATTTTTAGTATTTTTATTTTAAGACTATCATTTTGTATCAAGATGCAGATGAAAATGAAAATAGTTTGTTTTTAAATCTCTTAAGCATCAAAAACAATGACCTATTTTGAAAGAATTGGTATATGGGTCCAATTTCCCAGGCCATGGAAGCCCCTCCGAAATACAGACTCCAACGATTCTCCATTGAGAAGAAGTTTAGGACCAGGTGGTCAATCCGTCTTGCGTTTAACTCTAGACCCAGTCCCATTTTGTAAAGGGCTGGGTGAACCTTAGGACCCATCGGAAGGAGAAACATCTTCCGTGGTTAAATTGAACCGGAATCCTCCAGCTCTCAGTCCAACGCCTCTATTATTACAACAATAACAGCATTATATTTATTATACATACTTCAATAGTTAAGAAACTGAAGTTATCTGAACGTTTCCCATCGTAAACCATCTGCAATTTGCAATTAAAATTCTGTAATGACTGACGGTAACCACGACTATAAATTAATTGTGATTTGTTTTAAATTGCTTGGAGTCTTTTTTTTTAATGTGTGATTTCATACGTTCTTTATATGGTTGATTTAAGGATAGGTTTCGTAAGTTTTTCTTAAGAAACAAAGTTAGAACGGATGCCCAAAAAAAGAACGTCAAAAATTACGAATAAAAGAAATTATTTAAATGAAAGAAAAGATAAAATATAAACAAAACATAAACATAATTATCCTAAAATAAAAAAGGAAGGATGATATACAGGCATGTAATAATTATAGAGGAGTTTCAATTGGCTGGTTGAAGATCTGGAAAAGAGTTATTGAGAAGAGATTACGGGATATTGTAGGTATTAGTTAAACAGTTTGGCTTTATGCCAAGAAGAAGTGCTACAGATGCCATCTTCGCCTTAAGACAGCTGGTGAAAAAATATCGGAAAGAAAGTAAAAATCTTTTACTCACTTTTCTTGATCTGGAGAAAGCCTTTCACAGAATGCCAAGGAGTGAAATATGGAGATGTATGAGAAATAAATTAATCCATGAGAAGTACTCGTAAATAAGGCTGGTGCAAGATATGTACGAAGGCAGTAAGACAAGAGTTAGATGTAGTGCTGGTATCAGTGAGGCATTGCACTGATGGGAATGCATCAAGGATCTGCTTTGAACCCTATTATTTTTGCGATGATCATAGATGTTTCGACTGAGGATCTGAGAACAACGGCTACAGATGTTTGCTGATGATATTGTGATATGCACAGAAATAAGAAAAAGTAGAGGAAAGACTGGAAAAGGGCATTGGAGAGTTGAGATATGAAGATCAGTAGAAGCAAAACAGAGTATATGAGATGTTGGGAAGCTGACGATGGCACAAAACTTGAGTAAATGTGACACTGTTGAGATATTTGGGATCCTGTATTCAAGCGGAAGGGGGAAATGGCTGTTTAACTTAATGCTAGAATTCAATCTGGTTGGAGAACTTCGAGGAAAGTTCCTAGAGTAGTATGTGATAAGAAACTGCCAGCAAGACTGAAAGAAAAAAATATATATTAGGTTAGAAATCCTAAAATATCGGTTTGTTTGATCTGCAAATATCACCATTTCTAGAAAAGTACTTAAAGCATGCTTAAAGTATGCAGTTCTGCCGGTTGAACGATCAACGATCCTGCATTTGGTATCGACTGGTCGTGAGGTTCTTTCTGTATTCTGTGTCTTGTTTTGTGAGTTGAATCAAAGTATGGAGAAGTAGGATATTCGACATGTGATGAGTTCTTACGAGGCTTAGCAGCAGCTGAAGCGAAAGGAAACCTATGTAGTGCTTTCGGGGAAACCATGTAAGCGAAAGGACAGCGTTGGTTCCAAAAATTCCGTGATGGAGATACACAACAACTTTACGCCATCTGGAGAACTTAGCAAACTGCTGTAAATTCCTCAACAAATGGGTATCCCATGAACTCACAGAAGGAAACAAAGCTACGCGTTACACAATTTTTTCTTCACTCCATCTTCGCGAAGAAAAAAAGCATTTCTTGAAATGAATTGTAACCTTTGACGAAAAGTGGATAATGTATGACAATAGGAAGCACTCATCATCTTGGCTGGATAACAACGAGCCACCGGCAGCAACTCGTAAACCGTCTCTTCACCCACGATAAATTCTTTGACTGTTTGGTGGTCTACGGCTGGAATTATCCATTGGAACTTTCTTCCCGGGGACAAACCATTACAGCAGAGGTGAACGTGAATGGACTAAAATGCACGAGAAGCTAGGTAAGATACAGTCCACAATGGTCAATCGAAAAGGTCCCATTTGCTTCACTATAATTCAAGTCCGCATACGGCAGAACACACCCGGAGGAAACTTCACGAACTTGGATATGAGATTTTGTCTCATCCGCGTTATTCATCGGATCTTTCACCAACAGATTTTCACCTATTCAGATATAGGGACAACTTTCTGAAGGGCAGGAGATACCTCCAAGATTGTGATCTTAAAAGGACATCGAAAGATTCCCGCAACGCGGGATAAACCATGGATATGTGCAAGAAAGAAGCTTAAGACAGTGTTGTCAAGATTGTATAGATGCAGATGAAGCCTATTTTGAATAATAAAAATTACACCCGACACTCAAAACAGTATTGAATTCGTTCACTCCAAACCGACATTTTACGGTTTCCAACCTAATAGAACGGTAGTAAAACACGCATTTTTGTATGGATCCGAACCTGACAAATGACCAAACATGGGAAGCTAAGGTAAATGCTGCTGAAATGAGAATGCTGAAATTTGTTTGTGATGTAACAAAGATGGATAAAATGAGGAATGAAACGATACAGTAGACAATAAAGGTTAGCGAGGCTTCACTAAAGATTAGAAATCCAGATTAAGGTGGTTCGGAGTGATGGAAGTTACGTATGTAGGCGGATGTTCGAAAAAGGAGCCACAAGGAAAGAGAAGAAGAGAACGACCACGTAAACGCTGGATGGACACCATGAAAGAAGACCTACGAAAGAAGACCTGCTGAGACTGAAAGAAGAGTTGTCACTTCAGAAGCAGAAAGGAAGAGAAGAATCTTCTGCCTAGAGCCCACAGGGGAAGTGGACTTTTGTTAAAAAAGAAAAAAAGATTTGAATTAAACAAAAGAACTTCATTTTTTTACTCCTTTTTTTTCCAATGTTTCAAAGTGCAGTTTTTCTGAAAACTGAAACTTTTTTATTTTGTTTTGTTTTTTAACATTGGAAAATAATTACGTCCTAGTGATTAAATCTTAATCATTGCATTAGTTTATTAGTTTTAATATTTTTATTGTTTTAATTATGTTGAATGTACGATAAAAAAATATGTTGAAGAGGAAGGAGGAATGGGAAAAAATTTAGGCCGTACTGATTGCAATTTACTAATTTAGTAACTAACTGCAATCTGTCTTCTGTTATGGTTTATGCATCAGAACTGTATGTTATGTTTATCTAACCATTTTTTTTTAGAATTGTTTCTTGTGTAGAGAATCAACAACTTAAATGTACCGGAATAAATCTGCAAATCCAAAAATATACATGATAACCAACATTTCGTCTTTAGTATCTAAAGACTTTCTCAAGGTCTTCTTCTTTACATAAATAAATAACATAAAAAGAAAAAGAAAATCTCGTTTCTTATACAAAATTAAGTACAACAAAGCAAATATATTAAACGAACAAGATAACGTTTAACAATTGACACAACCTCTGAGGCGTAACCAAATAATGAAAAACACAAAAATGAACCTAACAATGATTCATAATAATGATATATAAAACAAATAACAAACAGACTTACACCAATTTTAATAATCTGTTCAATCTTTTGCTATATTTGTGCTTTTAGTATGAACTTATATCTAATGTCTAACAGATTTATGTTGACGATCCCGTATTTTCGTGATTTCATGTAATTTACGAGAGAATAGTCTCTATCCATGTCTTCTCACAAAATATTGAAACATTTAAATGAATTATAATACGGGGAAATGCATGAGACTTTTACTACATTTTAATATAGTTTTAATAAATTGAAATCAATCAATAAACAAACAATAAATTCATTATGTAGCATTTTCCTAGTGACAGACATTAAAAATACTAATTCCTTGAGACCTTCTGAAGAGGCTAATGGTGAGATCTCGTGTTTTTCGTAATTCTCGCGCAAACGTGATCGTCAAAATAAATCTGTTAGACATTACCTTCATTTAGCTTTTTGCCTTTAAAATTTATTAATATTTTTTTCGTATTTTAAAGATTCAAGTAAAGTTAGAGAACTATAAAATGAGTTTCTTTAATCCACATATCAATTTATTTGAAACTAATATGAAACAACTTTCCCAGTTCCTATTGATAACAACTTAATATGCAATTTTTTTTATTATTTTTATCCAATACTTATTATTACAATTTTTATCTCGTTATGATATTTTTTTGCTGCATAAATACAGTAAAATTGAAAATTTCTCTATCAAAGAATAAGTTATTTGAATTCAGTAATCAAGTGAATTACTTGAGTCTTCATTAATTAAGAGTAAACCTTGAAAACGTTGTCATCAATAGCTCCTCATTTCTTCCAACATCTGTTAAGTCAAAAGGATGCAGACATTCTTTATTTCCTCAATAGAAAATGCTTTTCTCATCAAAAGTAGGTTTCAATTTAAATTGGATTTCATTTCAAAAACAAATCGAAAGCTGAAATTTAATATTTATGATGCTCTGCTTGTAATTCCAACTTAAAATTTTAATTATTTTTTCTGAAATATTTTTTCTCTTCTATCCCAGAAGTTTCACATGATTGTATTGTTGTCTTAAATGCAGACTCTTTTCTCACTGCTTAATTCTACTTAGTGACCTTTCTTAAGTAAGAATAAACAAAGGAATAATAAATATACCAAAAAAAGGAAAGAATCCTCCAACCGTACATTTTCTTCTTGTTTCCCCTTAGGAAGGAGCTACTAGAAGCCCTTTTCTGTATGTCTGTAACGCCCGCCACAGCCCATACAGGGAATCGGAACCACATGAGTCATACCTCATTGAGCTCTCGACGGCCTGGGGATTTGTGGAAAAAATCTGATTTCCGGTCCAAACCACTCCAGTTTGGCGACCAGATCAGGAAAATAACGTCCATTAGACAAAATTAAGACCTATTTAGAATGAATCAGCTGAGAACGAATAACTTGACCTTGTACCATTGTGACCACTTCCAGTTCAGAGTCGTGCGAAGTGGGAACTAGACCTACTAAACGAACTCAACGCGAACTTAGCAAAGACTGTACCAGACCTTTGAATCACAACATCTTAAATAAATGCCAATCAATAGTAATGTCACTTTTAATCACACAAGAGTGTGATAGATGATTGCACATTGTAAGAGATCGCTTTATTTCTTTGTTTACCACAAAATTATCAATTGATTTGTTTTGTCTTTTTCTGTAACTTTAAATTCTTTTCATTGTAGGAATCTTCATTTAAATCATTCCGTTATTTCTCTCACAATTCCAACTGTGACCAAATCTAGGATGAAACTCTGCTTTATTTTTACCACCAAACATTTATTTAAATACTACTTTGTTTTAAAGGTAGAGAAACTAAATTGCATTCATTAACTTTCCACAGTTCAAATATATCAGGAAATAATGATTATGAATTTCAACTTTTTCATAGATAACAATCCAAAGAGTGCTGAAGTAATATTGTCATTTTTTTTAAAAATAACTTTTAGTCTTCTGATCTAGATCAGCAGACTAATATTCCCGTTTTGTCTGTCCGTCTGTGAACAATTAAAATCTCATTAAATTATCAATAAAAATCCTATTAAATTTTAATGATTAAGTTGTTATGATTGCACAACAATCCTAACAATCGCAACAATTGCGTCTTTTGCATTCGCAACAACCACATTTATAGTGATTGTTGTGATTATCAAAAGACGCAATTGTTGCGTTTAATGGAAATAAACACAAGGAAATTAAAGCAATATCAATGATCAGAAGACGTTGCGAAGCATTGTGATTGGTTTACTAATCGCTTTCCCTACCTTGTTTTACTTAATTACTTTTTATTCTTTAATGTTTGTCTAATTTCATATTCTAATTCATTTTGCATTTTGCATTTTTAGTTAAGCTAATTAAATTATGTAATTGTCAGAATTTAAATTTGTTTCTTATTATTTCTATTCTCTTTTTAGAATAGACCATTTAGTATTTGTTTAATAATCCATACAACTTCTCGTCCCAATTCCTTCGAATTGCAGACTTCCTACTGTGAAACACTTTTGTTCCTGGTTTCATTAAAAAGCGGATTTCCTATCAGAAGTCTACAAATCAAAGCCTTTTTTTTTTGTTTTTGTTTTCAGGTGCAAGGATGCCATATTTAAAAAAAATATTTTGGATCTTGGAGTTTGAAAAACACATCAGTACTCCAGCTTTCACTTTAAATGATTTCAACCCTAGTTGGATCTAGCCTGGATTCAATTTCCGGTGGCATCTTTGGTTTTTCTCTTTGTTTCCCAGGGCAAAGTCGGTCCTCTACCCTCTTGAAACTTTTTATCCTCGCACCCATTTATCTCTTAAAGCGCATATATCTATTGAAAGAGCAGAAGATGGCTATTAAATTATTTTCACAAACTAATTAATTAACTACCGTTTAGTTTATTTTTAAACAACAACGTATGGTCTTAGTGGATTTTCAAAATTCAACTGAATAGCTACTCTATAATATGCATCCAAACAAAATCTTAGTTTTGGACACTAATCTATTAGTACAGGTCCACTTATTCCACAATCAACAGAGATCTGAATTTTAATAGTTAAACTTATAGCTCAAATTTAATCTAGCAGGTAGGATCTGATTTTGAGTTATTTTGATCACAGGGCGGATGGATGAGCAAATGGAAATTCTATTCTAAAAGATTTTTAATTATAATTTTTTCCTCTCAAACATAGTAAATATTAAACCAAACTCGTAATTCCATTTCGTACTTTTACTTAAAAAGTAAAAGATGCCTGTGTACAAATGTCAATGTCTGGCAACACAAGGGAGTTCTATTTTTTTAATGAACTTCATTCGATTTTACAAAAAACAAGATTTTTGTTAAATAACATTTATATTACAGAATGGACATTATTTGGAAAACATATTTTCAACTGTTACTGAAAAAAAAAAACCAAAAAAAAAAGTTAAGAAAGAAAAATTCGTTAAAATTAGAACGTACCGTAGACGATTCCGAGACGACGATGAGAATTACGAAGAAAAGCAACAACATAATTTTAATGAAGCTATTTTTTTTTAATCTTTCATTTCTTCAAATGAATTTAAAGTGGAATTTTCCATCTGATTCCGCTTTGATCTCATTCTTTCTCAGGAAAAAGGAGGAACTTTTGTTTCCGCGAATGAAATTTTATTTCTCTGAATTTAATTTAAGGAAATGGAACAGGGGAAGTATTACCTGTTTCAAGAATTAAATAACAAACTCAAGAGACTTAAAAATCACTAAATGATTGTGTTGATCAATTTAAATTATTATTCTTTTTACTTGCTTTTTAATTTAACTATTTTTTTTATTGTGAATGTAAATTGTTATTTTAAAAGAAATTAAATTAAATTCTTCATTCGGTTTCTGAAATATGGTGAAGGAAATTGTTGCGGTTTCAGAGAAATTCGATTGGAGGAGATAGAAGATTGAATTTGAAATTAAAGTAAACATTTTAATCATTTAGTTAGTGTTTAGTAATTAATCTTATAAATATAAGATTAGAGTTAGGGCTTAAGGTGAATGAAATTAGAATTGCAAAATATTTAAGAACAGAATCACAATGGACACGTTTTTTTTGCTGACCTTTTTTCTTCTGATCGAATTTTCCCCAATATTTCTGGAAAAGAAATTTTGCTCTATAATGGTTGCATCCAGATAGCTTACAAATATAGGATCAAAGTATAAGACTTTTAAAAGTATCCCTCGTAGAAGGATTTTCAAGAGAAGATTTTTGTTTAATGTCAACTGTTTATGCGTTAGATGATACTTTGCTCTTGGGATTGACTCAGACTATTACGAACATGATATAGTCTTAGATTTTCACAACATCTCAATCTCTTCATCATCTATTCAGCAGTCATCAACATCAAGACGAGTGTTGGAAAAGAACCTATGGCAAATTCGCAAACGCAATCCATTGACAATTTCCTGAATATCCCTGTTCATTGTTCATTTGAAAACAGAATTATATCTCAGAATTACATCTCTTAAAACCATCCAAAGACATCCAGAAATGTCTTAATGCGTCTCCAATGATTATTCAGTAGATAATAATTGTTTGAATAAGAGATGTATTAATAAAACGTCTGAAACTGCATCTTCCCATGTCATATCCTCCAAAATATCATCTAACAAATAAAAAGTAGATTTTTAAACAATACATATGGATATATTATATCCATATGCGAAGAAATTTTCAAAAATCTCATACTTACATCCTGTACGATACATGTATGCTTCCAAAGAAGAAGAAAGATGAAATGGTTTCATGAAACTACTCGAAGTTTGCTTTTGTAACAATCTGAGAATTCATAAATGTGTGAATGTAAGCAACTAAGTTTGAGACTGGCGAATACGAACACAAGAATTTCCCTGTTTTATTTTTATTGTATATTTATTGTTTTACTTTTAAATTTTGAATGTACTATATTCTTGTTCACCTTAATTACTGATCCCATGACACTACAACCCTCGTAGATCCTTGGCCTCCTTCACAATATCAAGCCATTTTGATCTATTCCTCGCTTTTATCCTCCCATTTCTGATCTCTAGTCTTGTGATATCTTCCACAGCATCATCCAGCCTTCTTTTCCGTGGTCTTTCGGAACACTTTCTAACCTCAGGTTTTCCATTATGAATCTTTTTTGCGCTGGTGTTTTCGGGCATCCTCTCTATGTCCTCCATGTCCTCCATGTCCTCTCAATCTGGCTCTTTTAATAACAGTAACTAGGTCAGGCAGTCCATGCTTATCCTTATCATCCAGATATTTCTGGTCAGCTTAAAAAGATATTTTAGGAAAAGGACATAAGGATAGGTTATTCATTGGATTATAAACTTGAATTTCCTATACCTTATTTTGATTTGAAACAACCAGATATTAATGCAAAAGGGTGTGTTTATTTGGTTAAATGTATTAATCATGTTTTTATATCGT
>JAFIDM010003189.1:6427674-6459368 GCA_023159025.1 Thereuonema tuberculata | reverse complement strand
AGCTCAAAGTCTACCTTTAACCCCGAAATCTTTCCACCCAATGAAGTAAATGAAAACCTCCCTCTCACCTACTCTTTCAAAATTGTTCGAAACTATCACGAATATACAGGATGTACCTGAAATGTCCTGCCAACCTTACAGGTTGTATTCAATGATGTAAAACAACGAATAAATGTCATATAAACATGGGTCTGGAAATGCTTTATTTCCAAAATATGAACGATGCAACAATACAGAGGTATTGGCTTAAAGTCGCTCAGTTTCACAGAAAGTGCTCGAGTCCTCCATCGGCCGCAATGCACACAACACAACGTCATTCCATCGACTGCGAACACGGTCGAAGATGCGCTTCGAATTGTATTGTACACATCCGCTATGCGATCATGCAGTGCGTGGGCGTCAGGAACCGGTATGGTGTGCACTAAAGCTTTAAGATAAACCCATACGAAACAGTCCAGAGAGTTTAAATCAGGAGAACGAGCAGACCATGTCTCGACTACTGAAGAGCAATTTAAGGACCCTACGATACGACGCAATGTAAAGGCCAGCGCCTCTATATCGTTTCGTCGTTCGTATCTTGGAAATAAAGCATTTCCAGACCCATGTTTATATGACATTTATTCGTTGTTCTCCATGGTTGAATACAACCTTTAAGTTTGGCAGTATATTTCAAGTACATCCTAGTTATTAATCTTAATATACAAAAGTGTTCTACCTTGTTTTATAGTAAAGACTGTTCATAGTTCCGTGTTCTAAGAAAGGGGAATGTAGATATGGTTTCTCTCATATTTAGCTCAAAAAGTGCAGGTCTTCTTCTGAACCAATCGAAGAATAGGATCAACAAAGTTCGCAAAAACCGAAGAAACAAAAAGTCTTATTTTAGTCAAAACCTGGTGAAAAACATTGTAGAAAGTTCTGAAAAACTATAATTTGATTCCATAAAATTGCTTTTGATAAAAAAAAAAATGATAAAATAGTCTTAATGTTGTCACAACTATTTCATATTAAGATCTGTTTCGGAATATTTCTTGTTTGATAATAATCAATATAGGGGAAGGTGTTGTACCTTTGACCAGTTTTCACTAAATGTATTTTCCAATTTTTTGTACTCAAGTAAATCCTTATCTGAGTGGATACATGTGATCTTCACGCATCTTGCCATCAACTGCATGTGTTTTATATATTATATTTTGAGTAGAAGTATTTTATTTTTATTTCACAAAAAAACTATACCTTGTGGTCAAAGGTACAACTACGTGTTGTACCTTTGACCGGAGGGTATTGTACCTTTGACCAGGTGGTAGTAGAACTGACAGTTAGATACAAGTTATTTAATTAACATTTTTATTCAGAAATGTATACATTTGGCAAATATATGCAATTCAAAGTAGAATAATAAAACATGAAATAAATTCTAATGGCTTAAGTAGCCTACTCCTGCCCGTTTACTCTATATTATACAATGAAAAATCAATGTCTATCTCCAAAAAATAGACATTCTTTTAGTCGAGCTGTGCCGGCAGCTGTGGTTGATTTGGTAGCCTGGCCACAATATTTTGTAGTTCTAGGTCGTTGAGCTGGTTATCTTCTTGGATGAATTTCACCATCTTCGGTAGTTTTTTCAAATATTTTTATTTATAATATAATCACATGCTTTTTCCTTTATTTGGGCCACAAAGTAATTCTTGGTTGTTTTTTTTTGTTGTTGTTGTTGTTGTCAGGTTGACAAGGACATAACTTTCTTCAACTAAATCTTTTTCAAAGTTTAATTCCTTCTCCAACTCATGGCATTCATCTGAAATATCGAAAACACTTTCCCCTGATGAATATTCAACATCAGACTCAAAGTCATGGACAAACAATCGATTGCTTACTTTCTTTGGATAAGATTTGGCAAAAAAATAAAAAATTGGCAAAAAATATTTAAATTTCCATCTTAAATAATGAATGTAAGTAAAAACATTTCCATATTATTAAGTAATGTTGTACCTTTGACCTGGTCAGAGGAACAACATCCTGCTGTGGTCAAAGGTACAACATCAGTCAAACTTATGTTTCACGCCATGCTACAATTTTTAGGTTAATCCAGTCATCTTAAAAGTCCTAACAATTAATCTATAGGCATATATGTAGTACTCATTATTGTTAAAATAACAATCAAAAGAAAACAAACAATGTTATTAAAGAAACATGCACTTGCAAAATACTTACTTTTCCGTGATGGAATTGAAAAATATCTTTCACTTCTTGCAAGTCAAAGATCTAACTGCTACTAAAGGTTTAAAGGCGGAAATAGTGGGAATATTATACATTAAACAGGAAAGCTTTTAAAATATGCTGATAGATGGCAAAACTAGCAAGGGTGGTCAAAGGTACAATCGGTCAAAGGTACAACACCTTCCCCTATTAAGTTCAATATATTAAGCTTTATTGTACAACTCTATGATTTGAAAACAAAAACTTTAAAATTTGCTAATTTTGGCGTTTATTACCGATGTGAATTGTTTATTCTTGTTCATTAATAATAATTTTAAAATAGAATGTAGTTACAAAAACGATATTAATTAACTCCATATATCTTATAAAAAATATTATGCATATTAATAGTATCGTAATGCTTAACATTACTGAGCAAAGAACGCACAAATAAAGTAATAAACTTATTATTTGTAGCTGGACTTTCAAGAAGTCCCTACTATACTATTTATAAGCCCTACTGTAAGTCCCTACTATACTATACTATAAGCCTTTATACTACTTCCGTCAGTGCGATCATAATACAAGATGATCGTAATTAAATTTGACCTATTCACAGCACTCTACAGCTGTGACCAATAAGCGAATTGACACTAAAATTTTTGTAGAGGCTAGTCAAAGAACGCGGAAAAGAATTATGAAAAAAAAAAAAAATATTCAAAAAATTCGTCTAGGGGGCGCTTTACAGTAAAATACAAGAAAACAAAAACCGCGGTAAATAACTAAGGCCAATCTGAAATGTCATTTTAAACTTCTAATTCTGCATTTATCAACATTTACGAATAAACTTAGTGAAAACAATGGCATTTTTGGAGCTGCAATCAACGAAAACGTAATCTCATTTGCCTAAACATCTATAATGCAACAGAATTATAGATATAAAAGTTATTAGAGCTAATGAATGCCATTCTTATTAACTACAATGGCTATCATAATTAATATTCAATGGTTATCACTTTACTGGAAATGCTTTAAATGTGAAGCTTTGTTTACATTCACCATGTTAATGCTGTGGCTGCTGATCGTGAATAAATGGTGTGACCCCTCTTATTGGACTCACCGTACAGCAATGTTTGCGCCGAGTAATTAGTTCACCGCTAGCCGAGTAATTAGTCGATCATTTCCTATTGCCTGGCCATCACGTTTACAGAAACTGAATCCTTGTGGTTTCTGGCTGTGGGGTCATTTAAAGAATAACGTTTATCGTAAAATGTTATAAATTTGCCAGACTTACGCCCAAGTGCACCAAACTTCAGTTAACTTTGATGACTGCAGTTTGGACGGAGCTAAAATTAGTGGGGGGCGGGTGCTGCTCCAGAAAAATTTTAGCCTTTGTTTTAAAATTGTCTGAAAGGAAACAAACATGTATAAAAAGAAATTTATCAAGTTTCTGAATAAATTTTCTTTTTATAAATGTCTCCTTTCACACAATTTTAAAACAAAAGCTAAAATTTATCTGGAGCAGCACCCCTCACTAATTTTAGCTCCGTCCAAACTGCAGTCATCAAAGTTAACTGAAGTTTGGTGCACTTGGGCGCTACTTGTGTGAAGCATCACGGGGGATCAATTGCGGTCAGTCGTTGAACTGTTCATCGTTTGCAACTTCATCGAGCAATATTCCTTGCCATCGCTAAACAGTCTATGAAGCAGGCATGTCCCGTACGGAACGAATAAATCCTTTTTGATTGTTTTTGTTGGTTAATGTTTATTTTGTTGTTTGTTTTTGTTTTTTCTTGTATTTTGCAATATACACAATTTGTTTTTTAATTTTCAAAAGCCAGTAACGCTATTTTATTTGCAATCTTCATTTTATTTGATCATTTCAATATTTTTTAATGAATTTATTATTATTTTTATTTTTATATAAATATATTATTATTCTTTCATAAAGTATTTCTTCTATAGGTAGTCAATTACACCACCTACAGTTGGGAAATGACTTTCGAAGATGGAAAGTTGATTAACAAAATGTACGGATGTAAAAGTAAGCATTTATTTATTTATTCATTCTAAAATCAGACGGAAAGAAATTTTAAATTCAAAATTGTGATTATCATTAAGTTGTAGCTTTGTAAGAGGTTTTGTCAGAAATTTTGCATCAAAAATATCTATTGTTTTACTTCACAGATATTATTTGGAACAATTGATTATTTGAAAGGATAATATCACGTGGTCATGTACATTTATTTTATTAGTCTTTAAGCTTGAACAAGGATTGAAGAATCATTCCGAAAATAAGCTTTATTTATGTTTAAATAAATAATTTATATGAAATGAAGTGAGTGAATTTACTGCGTGGTTATAATTGATTGGTTTGTCTTCTTTCAGATCGTTGTATGTTTGCACCGAGATGTCCCAGACAAGGATACGTGAATCATCAGTGTAAATGCATCTGCCCAGATGATATTGAATATAAAACATGTCAAGATCTATTCCATCTTCATGAATTTGTTGAAGATTAATATAAATTTAAAGCAATAAAGTTTAACATGTTTAGATAGAATTGTGTTTGGCATTAAATGAACATTCTAATATAATGATAACATTTTCTCAAAAACAAATTAGATTTTGAATATATTATTACTTACACAATGGTTTTTATCTTTCTAAACCAGTAATTTGTCAAATTCGGAGAAAAGTTACTTCAATTCAGTTTCTTCGTATCTTAAGCAGGGCGCACACGATGCAGATTTTGCTGTGCAACTCGTTGCAATTAGTTGCACAAAAAAGGTTGCAAACGACAGTCAGGGCGCACACGATGCAACATTCTTTGCGCCGCCGTTCGCCGTCAATTCTTCAATAAAACAGTGAGCGGGCAATCCCATAATTCATTGCGAACACGGCTTGCGAGGTGAAAAATTCAAAAAATCTAGGTTTTCAAACGCTCTGATACATTCTGCCGCATTAAATTACTGCATTTACATATAAACTGTATGTATGTGTGAAAGAAACTCGCAATACTCTGATATTTATTGTGTATTCGCTATTAGCCCATCTCAAGCGAAGGAAATCTGTTTCGACGCCATATTTCTCCCTTGGGCCGACGTCACGAGTGACGTATTCCAATTCTGCACTGTGGTTGGGTATTTCCATGCAGCTTTCGGAGTTTCACTCGGCAGATATCCTCGCGTTTGCAGCTTTTTCTCCATGCAACCCCGGTTGCAACTTTGCCCATGCAGCTCCAAAAACGCTCTAGGCCAAAAGTTGCACATGCTACTCGGCCCAAAACTGCATCGTGTGCGCCCTGCTTAGAAATCAATGACGTTATCGGTGAATTTAACTACTTACAGATTCCACTTACCAATAACCGAATGATTTTTTGAATGAATTAGTGGTTTTCATTGATGAATTTTCAAAATATCCAAACAAACACTTTTAAAAAATATTGTAGATTTCCAATAGTCTTCCAATAGACTAGAGAAACTTGGACGTATCTAGAACAGATATAAACCATGTAAGTACAGCTCAAAAAAAAAAAATATTAAATAACTACAATGGGTGTACGTTATGGAGTAGAGTCACATGGGTAAACATATGTTAACTCACAACTCTCGGTGGAATCTTGGTCGAATAAATATTAAAGATGGAAGATTGCGCTTTGTAATCTTGTCTCTTTAAAGACAGATTTCGTATCGAAGGTTCTCAGTCATCTAGAACAACGGTAGGGACTCCTGTTGGACATAAGGCGGATTGGGCTGATGAGTCTCTAGAAGGACGAAACGGCTATTCCCAATTCCTTCTGATAATTGATTCAGAAAGGCAATTTATTTATTCAGATGATGTTTCTTATTCTTGCTTTTTCATTTTCATTTTACAATCACAGCACATTAAATTTTTTATTTAGGTTAATTCACCTCCTTTCGAACCTTCTGTTCTTTGATTAAATGCCTTTATGCCTTCTAGTTGTAGGCTAAGGCTTTTTAGGTTGTGTAAAATAGCACAACATTTTATTTTCTTGCTTTCGGGGGGCCACTATCAGGTGTGACGGTGGCCGTCAGATAAGCTTGTGTCTTTCTGAGTCTTTCATTGAGGAAGGCGGATTGGGCGGATGAGTCCCTAGAAGGACGAAACGGCCGTTCCCAATTTCTTCCGATAATTGATTCAGAAAGGCAATTTATTTATTCAGGTGCTGTTTCTTATTCTTACTTTTTCATTTTCATGTTACAATCACAGCACGTTAAAAAAAAACTTTATATCGTGTAACTTTGGTTAATATTATCGTCCCTTAGTTCATCATGATTTAAAAGGAACACCCATTCAACGTAACCCCAATGTATAAGATGAATAATATGATTAATAATGTGAGCCCAGGAGAAACGTGAAGGGTACGGGAATTCTGTGACATGGAAATGAACCTCCCGGAGAACTTTTCTGATAAAAGGCTCTAAACTTACATGATTTGTGAGGGATGTCCCAATTCTATTGAACTACCTGTGCACGAAAGGGAATGTTTTTTGCACGACACATCCTGTTCAAATCCTTGGTGAACAGAACCAACACATTCTCAATGTTCGCTATTCAAGGTCACTATATCATCCTCCTATTCAATGAAGGAAGGTCCAATTATGCCATGGCGGGAAACGCCCACACTATATGGTGATCTCGTTATGAAGAGATTTCTTTTGGACGAAGTCATGTCTCGATAAACCAAGAAACCAGTTGGTTCATCTGTTTATACGATAGCATAAATGGAAATGTGAGTCATCCGAAAACCAGATATTATGGAGGAAGAATGATCTTCATTGGCATTGGCCAGCAAGTGTTCACAGAATTCCTGCTGAGAGAAATACTGCTTTGATGTTAAATACTGATTCACTTGAAAGACGTATGAAAGACACTCAATTCCATAAGGATTCTGAATAGCACGGGTTCCCAACTTGTGTTCCACGGAACCCTAGGATTCCGCCGATAAAATTTGGAGTTCCGCAGCACAATTAGTTTTTGAGCTCTAATTAATAGTTTAAAATATATATGAAAAATTTATTCAAATAAAGTTTCAAAAATTATTAATATTCTATAGGGAGAGGGGATCTGCGCATAGACTCTGCCAGGCCCACATTTATTGAAAACAAAATCCGTTGATGTAGTTGTGTTTGAATGAATCCAACACTTGCGTTCGATTCTCCCTCTACTAGTTGAGTCACATGCCCTTGGAAATATCCCGAATTAAAATATCATGGATCGTTGGTTGAGAGGAGTTTAAAAAAAGATTGGTAAAGCGGGTACTGACAAAAAAAAATATTAAATTTAATTTTTTACAACTTTAATAAGCTTCAAAACAATGAGCAAAATCAAATTTTACTAGATAATAAAATCTTGTTTCCACAACAAAAAGTAATTTTCACCTTGATTTTACGATTTTATTATAAAATATGTTATAACTATGTACATATAAATTCAATAATAAGTTATAGTATATATAGTAAACAAGATTTTGACAATCCAAAAAATAATTTTGGATTAAGAATAAAAAATAGATTAATTAACAAAATTTTTGATCAATTTTCATTTGATATGAAAAACATTGGAAAGATGTCTACGTTAAAAAAAATAATTTATGAAAAAAATAATACTGGGAGAAATTAAATGGGTTGGTTAAATTGGGTTACAATGGGTTTAAAATTTGAAAAAAAAAGCATTATTACTATTTCACAGATTTTATTTTGTATATTTTGTATTTTATATATTTTATGTTTTATAAAATTTCAAAATTGTTTATGTTTCTGTCTCTGTAATTGTATTTATTTGTAAATCTCAGCACCTACAACACAGGTTGTTTTTCTAACAACCTAGTAGGACTGTATTGTACTTTTTGTTAATAAATTGTTAATTGTTAAAAAAAAATATAGATATTGATGATTTTATGAAGACTATATGGAATAAGTTGAAAGAAATGTGTCTCATGCGCTTCTATTAATGTTGAACGCCATATGTCCTACCAGGTGGGCTGCAGAGTGTCAAAAGTTCAGTATTCTTTTTCTTGAGCCGTACTATATAAACATAAATTTTTACATAGATTAATGTATAGACCGTTATTGTTGCGACATGTTAATACCTTATCCACTTTTTTAGAACTGTTTAGGCAACGTCTGTTAGAACTAGAAGTAGATGTTGTTGATGGCGGCCAATTCCTAGCTTGTATTCCTCTCTCTTCGTTCTCTTGGTAACAGCATTGACTAAGTGTTTATTTTAATGCAGTTCAGTTCAATAAATTCCTCTTATCAGAATATAAATCAGTCCTAATGATTAACTTGTAAAATATGAACTTCATTATTGCTTAAGTTACTTTACTCTTTAAGACGATTCTTTCAGAAAATCGAAATCCCAGAAAATCAGATTGGGCTGATTATTCAAAGTTTTCTGAATAGGAATTGTTCTACTTTTTTGTGAGAAGGAGAAATTAAACTTAAAACTGGAGGGAATGTTAAGTATTAATCAAATAAAGTTATGAAGTTTTACATTTATCTAATAAGTGAACGTCCTCGATCGCGCACATCGAATAGCAAAAGCATTCTAGAATTTTCTCAGGGACTTATGCTTTTTGCATTGCATTTAAAATTGCTTGTAATAATGAATCACATCTGCAATAAAAGTTTGCTTACAAGGGAAGGCCATCGCGATTTCATTCTTACTTGAACGAATGTGACCCGCCATTGCACAATGTAGTGGTTATAGATGCTGACTGGTCACTGGTCAAGCGTGACACCTAATCAAAGGTTTGAAATTAAATATAAATACAAAACACGAACTACAATAAATATAAGAACCTCAGTGGTTTAAGGCGTCGAAATTAATCCATTAGTTCCTGTTAGATCCAAGGTTGCAGGCACAGCTTGCAAGTTTTTTTTATTGTTTTAATTTTATTATTTGCGATCATTTTTAAATATTTAACGTTTCGTCGCTGCCTTCTTGCTATTTGTCTTTATCTTCGGTCAAATCATCCTCATCAACGTAGTTATAGCAAATTTCAAAGGATTCATGTTCATCTGTGTCATTTATTAGCAATCTTTCGAAATAATCAAATAACAATTCGGTTTTTCGTTTTTCTAAGTCACTTATTAATTTTGAATTATCTCGAGAGTACTTTTGGAACACTTTGGATAAAAATTCATGAACAATATTCGATAGCTCCATGATAGCAAATGAAATGACACTTGATTTGCGGCGAGTATTTATTGCATTTTTGAAAATAGAATACTAGTCTGAATAATTAATTATAAATAATTATAAATAGGCATACGTAAACTTACTATAGCATCAAAATAAATTTAAAATACTAATATAATTTATTAACAACACTTTAAATATGCAAAATTGATGACAAAAAAGCAAAATTACGAGTGAAACAAAATTTGCAATCTGCCCCTGGAATCGAATCAATGGATTACCTTCGCACGCCTTAGACCACTGAGGTTCTTGTATTTATTGTAGTTCGTGTTTTGTAATTATGTTTAATTTCAAACCTTTGGTTAGCTGTCACGCTTGACCAGTGACTTATCACCACCTACGACCGGAACATAATGCAACCTGCCAAGTCTGAATTAAATCGCGATGTACGCAATCGGGGCCTTCTCTTGTAAGCATAGTTTTATTGCAGATATGATTCATTATTACAAGCAATCCTAAATGTAGTGAAAATACGTAAACCACTGAGAAAATTATAGAATGTTTATGCCATCGATAGCTAACAGTTTTGCGACGAACACCATTACACGACTACGAGTTTCAAAATAAGATAATCTGTTGAGGTTAAGATAACTAGAAATTATTGTCAGAGAAAATCATTAGACTCAATTTTTCTACTCATGTCCAATATTGCCTTTACAATCAATATGACTGCGATGAAACCATTACGTTGTAATGAGTGACAAATCGCGGTTTTGTTCAACTATCAAACAATTTGGACTCTGGTCCACTTTAGTGGAGCAACAGACAACAATAACAATTAATTTCTTTTCGGTTACTTTAGAATTGAGTTTAATGCTGCTCAGCTCTGTTATTCTATTAATAGGTCATATATTTGAAAAAATTATACATTCTAATTTAATTCAGTGGTAATTGGTTCGAGTACGATGATTATGCAAATGGAAATTCATAAATGAAATTGTATCTTTAGTCAGCCCAAGAAAAGTTAAACAAAAGTGGAAGCTACACTTTATTGTTAAATAGCACTATAGTTTTCTTAAGAAAAGCATCTATTGTGTAACGTACCTTTTTTATACATAATCGTTGATATAAATCCTGTGAAACTTTAATTTTAGTAGTAAATTTACAAGAACATGTATAAAAGTACAAATAAAGTTTCCAATGTAACATACCATCCCTTTATTCAGTTACCTTTTGCATTACTTACAATATGAAAAAAAAACATGTTCGGGAAATAAAGTTATTACAGAACCATAAAGTTTAAAAAAAAACTGAATTCGAATTCGGGTTTCTTCTAATAAATTCCTGAAATTAAACTTTAATTAAGAATTCTCCTGTTATTTTGAGATTTAGTGTGATTTAAGAGTTTGAGGTTTTTCTTAAACAGATACAAACAATAAGATCTATAGCGACAACAACATACAAGCAATAACCATCTATTTGGTCACCAATTCTGCTGTCTTACGTAATACATGCGGTTTCCAATTCTGGTGATATTCATGAAGGAACGAGCCTTCAGCATCTTCCCAACACCTTGAAGCTTGGTATCGACCACAGCGATATGGTACATGTTTCGTGTGCGATCCAACACAGCCTTATTTACAACTAGAGAAACAAAGAAATCAATAGAAAGTCATTTGAAAGTTTAAAATAAACATTTTAGTGTAAACATTTTACACTATTGATATCATAAAATTAATGTTTATAATTATACTGAACCAAGACAAGATAATTCATTCATTTGAAGAGGATAGTGTTGTTTTGTATCAAATTCTACTATCAAACAATTTCTAAAATATGGGACTATCTAGAATTGAAATAGTTATTATTACTACAATTTTAACAAAGTAAATATGGTAATGATTACTATTCTCAATGATTAATTTACATATTCTAGTAGTAGCTTAAAACTATAGTTCACAATATTCTGAATAATGGACAATTCAATCAATAATTCTCTGCTAAAATCTTGAAAAAACATTTAAACATTTTGAATTCGATCCATAAACATAATAGATATCCTAAGTAATTTGTATCACAAAAGCGAATCATTAAAAACTTAATTATACTAAATTCCAAAAACTGCTTTTTGATCTGCAGTTAGTGCCCAATCCACTTTTAGGACCATCAGTCTACAACGGTGCAGAGGATTTGATCTAATTTAATTCTAATTTCATATTCTAAGCTTATTAAGAGTAAACGTAGCTTTAATAAAAATACTTCTTGAATGCAATGTTATTTGAAATGAGAGTTTATGTCCATCCATCTATCCGTGAAATTAATGGAAAATTAATTGTTTATGGATTGCAGCTTTTAAAGTTGACTTTTATAAGTTCTCTAATAATTTAGATCCAATTTGAATAGCTGTGAATCAAAAGACTATGGAACATCACTGATAAAGGGATTAGAGAAAACATTAATTCATAAATTAAAAATTGGTTATTTTGGAGGGAAAATGAAATAAACAGATTTTTATACAAATGCGATGCATAATAAGAAAGCTGGAACAAAAACCAGATGTTGAAAGTAATTTGATCATGAAAATCCTAATGCCAAATTTAGTTAATTCAATCGTGATGTCCAATTCATTAGATTACAAGTTGGGCTATTAAACACACACAAGTGAAATAAAAAGCTTTTTTGCAGTTTTTCCCATGTCAACAATGAATTCATCAAAATCTTGAAAAATCTCAGTCTTCATGTGAATTTAATTTTCCCTTCTATCTCCCTTTGGCAGAAAAGATTCCCTAATTTAAGGAAGCCTCCTTTAAATGTACAGTCTGCAGAGGAAATAGAAAACTCAAAACTTATGATTGATTTGGACAGTTCAGTTGGCTCAAATACATGTTTATCCCATAAGCGTTCAATTGACTAACATCAATTCACTATTCCGTCTCTTCGAACTCTTCACTATTTCTGTCTTAAAACATTAAAACAGTATATGAGCTACTGTTAAAGATATTCCCCCAAAAATTAGATAACTGATCACAATCTCCACGCAAGAACCAATAAATTATGAAATCCTATGTTTCATTATTCAGAATAAAGAAACGAAAGTGCAACAATTTATATTTTTCTAAATGAATGACTTTGATGTCATTTCAGAGCAAATATTCCTCGGAAACAAATATTCTGTTCATTAAAATGAGAATTTTCCTACAACCACATATTACAATACAATCTTAATCCTCGCGACTCTCTACTACGATTTAAATTACAAGTTTTGTGGTCTTCGCTTTGAAAATTCTCTGAAAATCTTAATTTCTTTGAAAATTCATTGAAAAATTATGATTTTGTAGACAGTATTTTTTTTTTATGACAAATGTTAAAACATAAAACTGTTTGCATAGAATCATTAAGATGCTTTCTAAGATTTCATTATTTTTACAATTGAAATCACGGGAATCAACATTAACTATTTCTATTAATCTCGATATTAAGTAAATTAACACTGGTTTCCCGTGGGTTCATAATTTGGGTCCTAGGGAAAAGAAAATAAGGTGTTCTTTAAGTAGTCACTCAAATAAAAATAAAATGACAAAATCCAACTGAAATTCACTGAAAAAAAATAGCAACGACTTAAATGTAGAGCAACCGAGTTACGTTTTTCGATGGTAAATAAATTAGAAGGGATCTTTTGAGACGGTTTTGAACCTTCTATTAAGAATATTAAAAGTTTTTAATTACGGATAAATGAGTCAAAATTACTTACACACAATTCCCATAAGCAATGCTAAACATACCGCCAGCAAAATGCAAACCACAGAAAAACAGAAAAACACAAGAGCAATGGGAAACCCCATTAAAACACCTCTGGTGACAGGACCAACATCTTTGGCACCCCTGCAAGAAAATCAAAGATATATTATTATTATTACTGTCATTATTGAACTTTTATCATAGAAGAATAAAATTCTAAATCTCAAAAACTCAATTTAGAATTTTGTAAATAGTAATTTATTCATTATTTTTTAATAGAAACTAAAAGTTTTCTCTGAAATTCTGAAATTTTAATTAGCAGACATTTCTGCTTAAAAAAAAAACGGAATCATTGAAATTAAGCGAATATTTAAAAAAAAAAAAAAAACCAAGGCTGCACAAGAATAAATAATAACTCCTTTGTAGTTTATCATCAGAGGGAATCGAGAACAGCCATTTTGTCCTTATTGGGACTCATCTGCCCGATCCATCCTCCCCGATGATAAACCCACAAAGTCACGAACATAAGTGGAAGTCATCGTCGCCCC
Organism: Thereuonema tuberculata; assembly: GCA_023159025.1. Taxonomy (NCBI): domain Eukaryota; kingdom Metazoa; phylum Arthropoda; class Chilopoda; order Scutigeromorpha; family Scutigeridae; genus Thereuonema; species Thereuonema tuberculata. Next base: position 6,445,719 of record JAFIDM010003189.1, on the reverse strand, counting down.
CGACAATGACCCCCGAACCAAACAAGCAACTATAAAAATTATATGTGCCCTCTAATGATAAACTCCAAAGGCGTTATTGTTTATTCTTAAGCAGTCTTCGTTTTCCTTTTTAATAATTTTTCCTGCACTTTAACTTTATTTATTCAAGCGAATATTTCTATATAGATTTAAAGCGGCAATTTTTTTGTCAAGAAAATTTTGAGAAAGAAAAAAGTATTTTGAAATATACATATACATTGTATTATCATTAACCAGCACCTATTATCATAGACTTAAATAATAATCCAAAAACAAATATCAATTTTTGATTATAAAGAATACGAACAAATAGAGTGGAAAGAAAGAAAATCAGTGCTGCCATGTCATGTCTCCTTGAGGATATTCGAATTGTAATGGGAGTAAGAAGATTGACTGAATTACACCTAAATACAACTACTTACTCATGTAGGGAGATACTCCAAATAAAACCATTAAAATGCAAATTCCTTACAAAGCTTCAATTTAATTTTTTTATTTATTTATTTTTTTACAATTGCTTTTCTAGCTTCTAATGTAAAATTCCATCAATTGTTTCACATTCAGAAACGATCTACATTTCCAGGCCTACAAATCCTCTTTTTCTATCCAGATAAGTCAATTTCGTTTGTGTTGACTTCCTATTAAGTAATACCGTACAATAATTCCTTAATAATTAAAAGTGGAGAGTAATCAGCAGCCACTATCTGCTGTCATCATTTTTAGCCATAACTTGAACGTAATTTTAGCTAGGAGCCAACATCAATTTAACTGCCATTCCACTATTATTTATTTAACAGCAGTGAAGTTTTTATTTTTAACTTACATAAACTATACAATGTTGCTTGTTCTACTCACTCGTTAGTTCATTTCCTTTTCATTTAATGTATATTTTTTTCTTTATAGATAATCTGTGGACGCTTTCTAGTGAATTCAGGATTCTTTACCAGCAATATTTCACTAAACTTTTCATTTCTGACGTCCTTTTCTGTGTTGTAATTTCACTAAACGTTACAAGATACTAAATCCATCAACTCCACATTTACTCCACGATGATTTTATCTTAGGTAGATTTGATGGAGGCAATGTACTAATTTCGTACTAATTTCATATTAGGCCTACTGAAGTTAATTTTTTTAATTTTATTAGTAGGTTTTTTTTTTTCGTTATTTCTTTTTGGAAAAGGCATCCTGCATATGTGAAACATTCATGTAAATCTGGGGGCTTTGTTTTGAGAAACACCCACTGCCTCATGTTATTCTCTGTATAAGTCAAACGACTACTATTGGTCACGTGTTACAGAAATCCATTCCCAAAATTACTTAATGTATTTCTTGTTTTTGATTTTCACTTGATGATTATCTAAGTACACAGATAAGAACTTGCTTTAACTTTGAGATTTTCTGTTATTCAAACATCAACAAAAACAAGTCAATCAGAAGCAAATTTCGTTTTTTGGAAGATTATTAACCTAAAGATAATCTTAGGTAACCTATGATTGATACTGAAAATTAATAAGAATAGTTACAGAAAATGCCTAAAATTTTCAGGCCAGTTAAACATAATCAAATGTTTTTAGACATAAGCATTATAGATTTACTGATTAGGAAGAAATATTACTAAGAACTTCTTTGTATTTTGTTTGTTTCCGAACAAATGTCTAGATCTACTTCGATTTTGTACAAAAAAGTTTCTAATACAATTGGGAAATGTTCATGCATATGATAAAATGAAGTAAAAACATTTAATTTTTATACATAGCAAGCAAATCTTCACAATAGAGCTATCATTTGGCAAAAGTATCGAATTCATTGTCACTATCCAGATAATCTCAATCTTAATAACAGATGAAATCGAAAGTGGATTCTGATTGTATGAGATTAAACTCAGATCTGTACAGATAAGAAATGTTTAATAGCAATATTTTGGGTTAGGCCATGTTCATTTTCTATTTCAATTCTAATTTCAATATATCACTAAGCTATATGTGATATATAGCTGGTGGGATATATAGCTATATGTGATCTTCTAGTTATTAATCGCTTCTGACGTGACTTGGAGGCATCCGATTGATGTTCACTTCTCATTGACTCAATCAGATACCTCAGGGCTTAAGTCAGAAAAGCAGAAGAAGTCCGATTAAATTGTCATAACAGTTTACGAAACGTTGTCACATATAAAAGACAGCAACTTCTAACCTGATAGATTGCTATGAATGTAAAACCCAAGAGAAATATTTAAAATAACCTGGCAGTAATTACTTAACAAATTTATTTCAATCATTTACAATTTTAACATTCTTTGAACAGTATCTGTTGTTTTTATAAAAGAGCCCTAAAGCCTACAAAAGAAAGTTTGGTTATAACAATTTTCCAACCCTAATTTAATTGAAAAAGTTAATACTGTTTCAATACTTACGCCTGATCTGAAGGTATCATTATAAACACTTATTATTTTTATATTTCAAACAAATTACCCAAGTTATTTTCATATGAACATACACAACCACATAAACCCTAAAGATAACGAATCAAAAAAATGTCTCCTATCATTAAATGTTAGCTACAATTAGAAAATCACACACTCACGCTTATTGATAGATGTCTATTGTTTTAAAAAGAATTGCACTCAAATGATTGTAAAGCTCCTGCATTGTTTGCAAGTTATTGTTTATTCTTTACTCAACAGTCTTAAGAACTTATATAAAGTATTTGAAAGATGCAGAAAGATATTCTAAATCTAAGACAACATGGAAAATTTTAATGAATAGTTTGATCTTTTGTTTTTGTTAATATCATGAAATATTCGTAATGAAATCAATAAGAAAGATTGTTGGCAACTTTTAATTATTGATGGGAAGTTTGATGGTGACTGCCTAATGTCCCATTCTTTAGTGATTACGAAATATTCAAATTATACAAATCATGTAACGAACAAAAAAATCATATATAAGTGCATAATGATGGTTTTGTTGTTATTTTTATTTCATCTGAGACATCCTAGAAGAACATTAACCTAAATAACTGTAACATAATGTTAATTAAAAAAAGCTTAACATGACTCTACTTAAAAAAAGGTTTGACTTACTTGACATTATTTAAACTTGACTTAAAAGCATGACTTATTATTTAAAAGCTTGACTTTACGAGATCACATTCTCTTCACTATAAAAGAATGCTCACAGAATGCTAATGTTCATTATTTTCAAATAGTTTACGCCTGTGAACTAATTGTGACTTAGTTGCAAGTGACGCCGAAAAGAATAATCAACACATTTCAAATTTTTGTCTTTTTATTTATTTTTCGGAATTCCTAATATATATTCCTCCTGATATTGTAATGGACTCTCAATGTCGATTCCATTATTAATAAGTCACTAAATGTCAATTTCTTTTGAATTACCTCTGTTAGAATAGGGTCAGTTTCAACTGTTTACAACACAGGACCTTAAATAACAGGGCCCCCCAAAAAAATACGGCTGTGGAAAAAAAAATGATCTAACTATTTGTTCAATACAATTATTACAAGCAAAGAGTTTGAAAATAATGACATAAATTATTGTATCACTATGAAACACTTCATTTTGCTAAAACTCTCGCCTTCAATGTTTGATCCATTCAAAATCAAATGTGATGTCATTGTTGTCGTTTTTTCTTCCATTATTAATGTAATAATTAATAATTTCTAATCTTAGAATTAATGTAATAGGTTAGATTTAAATCGTACTTAGTGTCCCACACGAAACTAGGACTATAGAAAGATGGAAGCTCCGGCGAATTGTGGTCTAGCGAAATGATAATCAGCAAATGCTCATCCAGGTTAAACTGGGAACGAAACACAATCGTGAGAATGAGAAAAAAGTTGGGTAGACCTAAGGGCCTTGTATAGAGGAAACGAGTCAGGGGAAAAAAAAAAAGTCTTTCTCTCGGATCGAACTTGGAAAGTGAATCCATAGACTTTGATTCTTAAGAAAATCTACATTTTTAAAAAATAAATTCTTTGATTACACAAAAATATATACGGCACCGTTTTATCAGTTAATATGAAAATTTCAGAGGCTGGTCATTTTTAAAATTGTGTAATCGGGAGTTAAATAACCAACAATTCATAATTCACTTGCTTTTCAAAAGCGTAAATGACATCATTTTATTTGACACAACCAATTACAGTAGATATTTCCTCCACCTGACTTTCAACTTGAAAACAAAGACCGGATATTTAATCTATCGCTATCAGAGATTGCACAAGATTGCAATTTCAAAATCAGTTCCTGCTTTTTGTTTTCTTATTTGTCTTTAAATTAACTATGTTTTGCAAAATAATGATTAAAAAAAATCAAAATACTTAAACTGAGAGTGACATAAATAACTCGAATAAAAAGCAAATTTAGAAATTTAAAATAATCTTTCTACTGATAACTGTTTATGAGTTCAGGAAATATTTAAGATTAGGATTTTGTTTACTTTGAAAACCAGTTTCACTTCTTCCATATTTCTTCATAAAAACCCATCCTCTTCATTTCCCAAGAAACTGACTGACGCACAAGATCTAACAAAATAGAAATTCAAATCCCTAGAGCATTATTTCATTGAAGAGAACCATGAAGATATTGTTGATAATAATGGCGCTGTGGTGCGAATATGCAAAGGTAGGTTCACAGACAGTATTCTGTCTAAAGATGCCGAGAAATTGTCTAAAGATCCTCTCGTTACTTTTTCTATTTTTTGTTAAACTTAATTCCACTGTAGATATTAACTAATGAGATGTAGGATATCTGACAGTTCTATTTATCCTTTTCTTCATCGTCCATCTTCTTATTCTTGTAAATAGGAATTAAAGTTATATGTATGTGAACATGAGAAAGAATAAAAATTGAGCGCTTTTAAATTGGAAACTTTGCTTCACATTTGCCTTCCGTTACACTATGAAGGGCAGATGGATTACAAAATTACCGATAGGTTCTTCAGCTTTTAATTTTAGAATGTATTCTGAAAGCAAATTAGATTTTGAAAACTCATTAAACTTGTTTCGAGGTTTTTAAAATTTTTTCCTTTAATTTTCATTAACATTTTTATTCAATGTGATTTAATTTTAATTCTATCCTTTAAGTTTCTAGTTTATTTAATTATTCTACTGATGCTTTTATCTCTTCATTAATTCTTATTAATCAAAGGTTTATCTACTGCTTTTCTGTTTTCAGAGTCGAACTCTTACTAACAGTCCAGATGTTCTTTACGAAGGTGATCTGGCTTTAACTGAACTTCAGGCAGCCACTCAATATTCAGACAACTTAGGTCGTAAAACAGTGTTAGATATTAGAACGACTTGGCCCAACGCTTTAGTCAAATATAGAATCCATCCTAGTGGTAAGCGAAATTTATTTTTAATCATTTTTTCACTTAAGCTAGGCGAACATTAACCAACTTGTCGGTGGGTTGAAGCGGTATGCCTGGCGTAACGTGTTTGATTCGACGAACGTGCTTTCCGCGAATCCAACCAAATAGAGTGAAGGCTTGAAATACGTCACTCATTCATAGTTAGCTCCGCTGATGTTCTCAATTCAACTGCACTGAAAAACCATCAAAAAGCTATTATTGTAATAAGAAAGATCATCATTTTTTACACTGTTACGCAATCTTTCACTGAAGTATAGTAATTTTATGCATTAAAATACGCTAGAAAACATTTTGAAGAAGCTTCGAACGATATTGATTTATATTGTGCCTGTTTTTCATATATGAATCAAATATCGAAAATAATTTTAAAGTTTTGAATTTGATAATTAAGAAAGCCTTTAATATGACAAAATGTACATTCAGAAATTAACAGAAATTTAACAAGATCCATCCTGAGATATTTCTTTTTGAATTTCTTATATTTGTTAAGATTAATTATTCAATTCGTTACTAGCGAGTAATCGGCGATCCCAGAATTCCAAGCGAACACAGCCTAAGCTGTGAAATTTTGAAAAAAATCTTGTTTTTAAATACTGTCTGATTTAGTCTTATGAATAAAATTAATCTATTAAATGAAAACTTTATTTCTTTTTGAAAGATTATCTCGATACTGTGATAATAATTTTGTAATTGCTCTTCGTTCAGATGAAGACAAAATTCGCAGCAGACTCTACGAATTGGCGTGATGTCACCACTGACGTGTTCCAATGCTTCACTCTCATTGGTTGTGATCTTGGTCGTTTCTGAATGAAATAGAACATTTCATTCGACCAGGTCGAGCGATCAACAGTACCTCGAGAATTGTCAGACTTGGTCTGCTTACAAGTGCTCTTGCTTTACTGTGTTCGATGGCCTTTAATAAGAACATGAAAAAAGAAATTAAATAAATAAATAAAAAAAAAAAAGTTATTGCCACCAGCTGGCGTTGGTGCCCAAAAAAAACGTGTTAAATACAATGCTAATTTCTCGTGACATTGCAGCCAATCACACATGTGATGTCTTTCTGTAATCACTAGAAAAAATCGTGGCTATCGAGCTTTTACTAAAACTCTTTCACTAAAAATGGCAGTAATGCTGCCGGTGCAATTTGCTAATATGGTCGTTGAAACAAATAAGGAGGGGATATTCGAAATTCGCTAAATGGATTGAAGAAGTTGATAAAGAAATTAAAAAAAAACAAACAAAAAAACAGGAGAATTCGGTATAGCTTAGGGTCGGCCTGTGGCCTGTTGCAGAAAGCAATGGGAAGACGTCTCATTTACTGTTGCAAAAGTCCAATCGTATCTGGAGCTACCCATCTCGGCAACTGCAAGTTCCGTTGTCAAATGTTTGTAAAATTCTACGGTCCATCCAGAAATGGTATCCTTATAAAATTCAGAGTGCACACCCACGTGACCCTCAATAGCTCAACGAATAGCTTTGTGATTTCTGGCGAGGATACAGCTCGACGGTATTGAGCTTCGAAGACCGATGAGGCGCATTTTTCTTTACAAGGAGCAGTGATAAGCACAATGGACGAATACGGAGTACGAATACTGTACTTGCTGAGCCCTTACATTTCGACTATGAAATTGTACTGTGCGGGTTATAATCTTTTTCGATTATAATTGGACTACTTTTCTTTGAGGAGATCACTCCTCAAGGCCCCATGCGTCGGCCGGTGAATGGACCGACTGGTCATTCATTTGTTAACTGCGGAACTGACTTTTGAGTTTTGTGCGTATATGTCCGTTGTTTCCGCTCTCTAGCATGAAAATTTGGAAACGGACGGAACAGGACAACACAGATATTAACAGTAAATATTTCTATTTGTAATAAAACAGTGAAGTTCAAATAAACAGTTCATTACAAATTAAAACAAAGAATAAATGCAACATTCAATTAGAACTTACTCAGACTGCTTATTTTAGAAATCGTAGACAGTGATTTTTCCAATCATTTCGACAAGAGACGACGACCTCACCGATTCGCTTCCATTTCTGAGTTTTCTTTTTCTTTATTTCTACTTAAAAACCTCTCAAAACATCATCTTATCTTTGCTTACAATAGTAAATCGAGCGAGAAAAAGGATGCCGATTCTTCTTTAAGCAACTTAAATGTTTTGTGATTCGCTATCTGAAAATGTTGCTCCCGCCCAGTGGCGCATCCACAAGTTTGTAAGATCGTAATTACTTAGAATCCATTACGTTTTATGCAGCATGGGGCGCAATTCCATATTTCACGTACAGCTACGCAATTATTACAAACTATATTTGGAGAGAACAGAGTAATTTCTCGAACGTTTTCTTAAGCTTGGCCACACGATACCCCGACCTCAAACCATGTGATTTTTGGTTATGGGGTTATTTGAAAAGCCAAGTTTACCAAGCCCCTGTAAACCGTTTGCTGAACTTGAGACAAGAATAACCCAACATGTTGGAGCCATTCTACGAGACAGGCTTCAACAGCTGAGGATATAAATTTTGCATACGAACGGTTCACATTCTGAGCATCTTGATTTTAATTAAAGTTATTTAAATTTAATTCAACTTGGTATTTTCTTTTTTTTTTTTTTTGAGCACCAACAATAGGTTGCACTTTTTTTTGTTATTATTATTCGAAATTCTCTTCCCCTTGTTCCTATTAAGTTATCCACTAATTCTCGTTGTGATCCATTGAGTAGATCCTACGCTCTGAGTGCTGTCAGTTTCATTATATGTCTTTCTAATGGTTATTAAACAATCTCATACGAAATAAGCGCCATTATCCCGATTTAGACAATTAAATAAAATTAAAATTATTAAATAAATAAAATCCAAGAGCGCTTCATATAGAAAACCAACTATCTGCTGTCGACAAATCGTTCCTACAGATCTTCTCTGATCGCTTGTGATAATTTCCCACTTTCTCGTTCTCATACATCGAAAACTAAATCATGATAGTAATTTGATTCAAATGGAGGTCATTAGTAATCGCCATTTTGAATGAAACGTATTTGTATGGATTTGAGTTATGATAGTTTTAGGCGTAGCAGATGCTCACTTTAGGAAAGGTACCTGAACATAGAATGTCTATATTTTTTTTGTTCTTTTCATATTAAATTAAGTTCAAAACTGCCTACTTTTGAAATAATGTTAGGCTTTTTAGCGACCCATCTGGGAGTTATTGTGATAGCGACCAAAATCGGTAGCTATTGGGTTTGCCCCTTCGTCCGTCCGTCTGTGTCGTTCCCGCCTACAACTCCTAAACGGAAGATCGGATGGACAAACGGATTCATTATTGTGTTCAGAGGCCTAAAAACTGTAGGAATGAGGTATTTTCAAGGGCCAAGTCCCCTCCCCCTTCGAGATATTTGGCATTGTTTTCATTGAATTTCTGCTTTAACGTAAATGTTAGAAATGCAACCATTTCACTCAATTATCAGCTGTAGCTTGATGGGTAAGTTCCCGACTATTATCCTGAAGATTGTCGGTTGAAACCCGCACATCTTACATTTTTTTTTTCTCTTAATTTTTTTTTCTTAATATCCGCATGTTTTTTTGTTTTTTTTATTTTATTTTTGTCCTAACGTTTTTTATTTTTTTTCCTAAGGTTTTTTTTTTTATTTTTCCTTACGTAATTTTACTTCTTTTTTTTATTATTATTATTTTAAATTTTTTTTATTATCATGGATCATAGCCCTTAAATTTAGGCTTTAGCTCAAAATTATATTCATTTGTTCTTTGTTTTGTTTTTTTGTTAATTTTCAAGATGAGATTTGTAAATAAGTAATTTAAACAGAGGTGCATTATAGATGGTATAGCATGTTTATACATCGAATTAGTCTTAAAAACAATATTCAAAAATAACATTTTAAGAAATATGATTATTTCCTTTTTTTTTTTTTTTTTTTTTTTTAGCCCAATGGTATAAAGCTTATATAGAAAAAGCCATCAGAAATATTCGAAATCACACGTGCATTAATTTTATTGAAACCTACGATGAAAAAGATCTTCCGCAGTTACTCTTTAAAGACGAAGGAAGGTAAGGAAAAAAATATAAAAATATAAAATTCCAATAAAGCCTAGTACACACTAGTAGACATGTTGCGTGATTTGTCTAAAGACCGTCTAGTTACGGGTCTCGAGATACGGTCTATAGACCGTCTAGAGACACCGTTCTTTGTCTCGTCTAGCGTCCACACTACGATGTGAATTTCTCAGTCTCATCTTCGCAGCCACCATGGAGGACATTGTTTTGTGTGGAATGATTTCCTGCTTAGTGCTAATTACAAGTGAAAGAACGCGAAAACGTAAACTAAAAATCTATACTGTCGAACATCTCAAAAATTTTTGAAAGTTATCGCAATAAAAAAATATATAATTATATCAAAAACAAGAACATACTAAATAATAATCAATATGCTTATCAACCTAATAAAAGTACTGAATTATTATTAAATAATTTCAGTGAAGATATAAATAGTAAATTAAATGAGAGAAAAATTATATATATTGCTTTTATAGATTTCAGAAAAGCTTTCGATAGCATAAATCATAGTCTGTTTTTAATTAAACTAAATAAAATGGGAATAAGAGGAAAAATAAATGAATTATTAAAAAATTATTTAGAAAATTAAAAAATTATTTAGAAAATTAAAAAATTATATAAGTAAACTATACAATGTTAAATCTGGAGTTCCACAGGGGTCTAATTTGGGACCGCTATTATTTAATATCTATATGGATTCATTAAGTAATTGCGTGAGCCTTTCAAATATTTATATCTATGCTGATGATGTCCTTGTTTTGGCGGAAGATACAGAACTATCAAATGCGTATAATGAATTGCAAATAGATTTAAATAATGTAAACAAATGGGCAATACAAAACCATATGACTATAAATATTAAAAAAAACGAAAATCAAGATAATGAAAAATAAAAATAAAATTATTAATAAAAAACCATGCCATACGTTACATAATATAACATGTAAAAATATTGACAATATATGTCCAATAAATAATTACCAATGCAATTGTGAAAAAATTGAATACATAACTAAACAAAAATTTTCATGGAATGAACATTACCAATACGTCATAAAAAAATTAAATACTTTAATATATCTATTTCCACAATTTGAAGGAAATAATTCCTTTCAAACAAAAGTTAATTATTTTTAAATCTTATGTAGATTCAATTTTAAACTATGGCCTAAATTGCTGGATTTTCATAAATAAAAAGCAAACTGAAAATATAAACAGAATATTATTCAAAATATTAGATAAGGTTTTTATTAATTTCAAAAACAAAAGAATAGATGAAAAATATAGTATTAGGAAAAGATTTAAAATACTAACAATAGAAGAAAAATTTATTTATAATATAATAATAAAAAATTTCTTTCCTATCTTTTCTACCTCCGCCACTGTCACATTGTGCTTTGCAGCCAGAGATTCCAAGGCCGCTTTTCTTTTTACCCGGTTTTTGTAGTCGGGACTCGTAGCATCCCGCAAACAATAACATGCATGGTAATCTTCAATTAGTTTTAAAACTTTCTCGTTAGACCACATGTTTTCAAAGGAACTTTAAAACTTTGGAAAATAATTTTAAACAGCCGAACCACACCACTCGGTAGCTGGAGAAAGACTGGGACGTGTCTCGCCTCTAGACGCCGAGTGACGTCCACAGTGTCAAAATGTTGCGCAACATGTCTAACGTTGCATGCTGTCTCCCATTCCGATCGGGAGACTTTAGACCTGCGATTTTTGGTCTCGCAACAGGCCCGTAGACGGGGATTGGTCTATAGACATGTCTTCGTAGACAACCTGAGACACGTCTCAGAGACCAAAATCGCGCAACATGTCTACTAGTGTGTACTAGGCTTACGATAAACAGTCTTCATCAGCTTCTACTTCTGTCTTCCATCTAGTCTTGGTTACTAGCATATTCTTTTCTTTGTTTCTTAATTTCTTAACATTTTCGGATTCTTTATTAAATGAATTAAGTTCTTAAATAGATTTCTTCAAATGTTTTCGACCTTTTAGGTAAAAAGTGGGGTTGGAATTACATTTTTATGTTTCTTCGAAATTCATTGAAAAAAAAAATCTCCATTTGGAAAATCATTTCGTTATTTCTTATTTATATACTTTTCTTGAGTTATTTTGTGCAGTCTATTGCAAAACGGATGTTTTATTTTTATGATAATAAAGAGCCTGTCAAGGGGAAAAGAATAAGATTTCTTTCCAAAACTTGTGGTTATTTAAAAGATCCTCTGTAAACGGATTAGTTGTTTGGTGAAAACATTAAAAGTGCACATAAATAAACAAACCCACTCGCACCCTGAGCTACCATGTCCTTCAGTCCCTTATTAGGCTCTTTTTTAGAATATGGCTGAAACAACTGTCCCAGATTCTCGACTTGATAGCTCAAGATGCAAGAAGTCTCTCCATTCCCAACTAGATCCCATTTTGTGAATCGTTTTATTCAAAATCTGCAGCAGCTAATACGAAATTTTGCATGCCAAACGTAGAAATCCATGTAGAAATGAACAAATAAATTTTCAACATTTAAAACTTAAATTTTATAAGAATAATTTGTTTTCAAAAACTTGGAAAAAGTTATAAGAAAGTCCATAACAAAAGCATCATTAATTCTGAAACAGAAACAAAAATTTATAAATTCTAATAATCCTATAGCGCCGTAGTATTAGTCACTTAAAAATGTCTCGTTGTACACTCACTGGACGAACTGACTGTTTACATACCCACGTAGAAATCCATACATTAAATATGCACAATCATATTTTTAACACTTAAAAACAAATATTTCTTGAGTTATTTACGTGTCTCTCCATTTGAGTCTTTCCATTCCCAACTAGATCCCATTTTGTGAATCGTTTTATTCAAAATCTGCAGCAGCTAATAATACGAAATTTTGCATGCCAACGTAGAAATCCATGTAGAAATGCACAAATAAATTTTCAACATTTAAAACTTAAATTTTATAAGAATAATTTGTTTTTAAAAACCTGGAAAAAGCCATAAGAAAAGCGCCATTACTTCTTAAACCGAAACAAAAATTTATAATTTTTAATAATCCTACAGCGTCGTAGCAGTAATCACTTTTAAATACCTTCAATCTTATATATATATATATTTATTATGCAAATTTTAGGAAGTGCTTTAACAGTACGTGAGTCTAATCAAAGCCCGGCTTCTTGCTAGTTTCGACATTTTTATTTTTTTCACCAAACTATACGAATGCACGTTAATTAAATTCTTTAGTTTAGTTCTTCTTGCGCAGCATCATTTCAATTTTTCTCTATTTAAATTTTTATGTAATATAAATTTTCTTTGTTTTTTCTTTTCCAGATGTTATTCATATGTTGGCAAAGTATTTGATGATAAACCACAGACACTTAGCATGAGCAAACAATGCACAGATGTGGTAATTATAAAGATATACAAGTATTTCCTTAAAACCAAATTAATATCAATAGCATTAATATTACTATTGTTGTGGAATTTCCATTTCCCAGACAGCAAAATCATTGTCGTGCAGTGTAATTGCTTTGAAGTTATTTTTCGACAGTGATTCAGTCTTTTCTATGGTCGGAACTTCAATTTTTTTGTGTTTTGCTATCCTATTGTTTTTTTTTTTTTGTTAATGTTTCGCTGAATTCTAGGTATTTATAGCATTCTTCTGACTGCAATGAAAACAAGTGTTGATTTTTTACTGTGATATTAAAAGTGTTTGGTTCTGCTATTTCCCCATGGAAGATATTAAATGTTGCACATTTGTCTAACCCAAAATTCATCTTAATATCTGAGGTGATAAAGGATGTTCTGTTTAATATTCTAATTATTATTATTACTTTAAATACAGTAGTCATAAGAGATGTAACATTACCTCTCTAACATGAATTTTCAACCATACACAATGACATTAATTTCTGTAAAGAAATGGTAGTTGTCCGCCAAAATTTTAGTTGAAAAACCAAACAGCTTTACAAATTTGTTTAATTAGTAAATGTTTTAAGGAATTATAAGGAATCGACTTTAAGAATATTGCTTTAATTTAAATTTTCTTGTATTGTTTTGTGGTTTTGATAATTCTTATCACCCTAACCCATAGTAATCAGAATTAATGTTGATTTTCTTTATCTCTTTTCAGCCTCTGTATATGGTACATGAGATTTGTCATGCCTTGGGGATGTACCACGAACACAGAAGACCAGACCGGGATCTCTACATAAGAGTTTTTGAAGAAAACATTGACGATAAATATCTCTACGCTTTTTCAATTAATGAAAATATGAACACCTTTGGAATACCTTACGATGTAACATCTGTTATGCATTATTACTCCACCGTAAGTTAAGAGTAGCTTCCGAATGAAAATGGCTTCTTTATTTCCTTCAGTTTCTGTTCTTTTAATCTGTGATAGGAAATTTCATTCCATTTAGTAAGAAATTAATTTCCGATACTTGAATTTCACCACTGAAAAAGTTACTGAATTGAGGAAGTTGAATTCTTGCGGAAGAATATGCTGAGTTTAAGCTTATACATTGCTTATACATTTAGCATTAAAACTTTATTCTAATGACTTACATATAAATAACTGATATCTTAATACTTTCCATATTAAGAGTCTAATTCTTTGGAAGACAACACTTTTCTATTGAACATTTGCTTTCTTTTGTTTGATTGTATATTACAAAAGAAGTGGATATTAAACGACCTGCCTCGATTCGAAGTGATCTTATTGTTTCTAACTAGTGTTATATTGATGTTAACTAGTAGCAAAAACTAGTGATGTTATTTTAAGCTTATCTTATATTTAAAACTATGTTGTGTTCTACTGCAGGCTGTAGAGCTCCTTGGGTGCGTGGGAGGGTTAGGTTCCAGCGATTCTCTAGCAACGGAACTGGTTTAGATCGGACGCCCGCCTGCCTTTACTTTCCAGTAAGAAATCCGTACCCATTTGACGAGGTGTGGGTGAATACTAGGGTCCGTTTGGAGAAGAAACAATCCTGAAAAACTCCAAACATCTACGGGAATGAAACCAGGCTCCTCAAGTCCACAACCCTGCGCTTAAACCACTTGGCAACTGGATCCACTTAATTTTGCTTTTATTATTATGGAAACTGATGAGTTTGAGAGAAAACCATCAAAGAAATATGCACTTGTAGATCAATATGTACATGTTGACATGTTACTTCTTTTATATTACTTTTATAGTAATATTTCCTATCACAGATTAAAATCACAGTATCTATTATTATTAATTTAATAATGTAACCAACTCGTACTTAAATTGATGCAAATGAATATAGGAAAGTTATAAGGCAAAAGTTGCAATATTAAACGTAATCCATCTCATACGACGCCATGTTCATTAACAAAAATCAGAATTAAATACAAGTCATATTTATTTCCATTGATTGTAGAATTGTCAGAATTTAATACTTCTTGGAATGAGTCAATGCAGATCTCGATCAATCTTAGTGGCAGAACTAGTGATAATTTAGGACAACAGTCTGCGATTTTGTTAGCGATTCTTGTCACTTTGTCAGTCTGTACTACAGCGAATTCTTCAAATACATTTTTGGTAAAGTAGAAGGAATTAAAATTAAGTACAAATTTAATGGGAAAAAGAATTTTCTAAAGATTTTCTCGTACATTCGAAATGCAAAGAAACAATGAATGTAGAAATCTATAATTTGTTTTGCATAGTGTTATCTTTCCCGTAGTTATGGAAATAAAAGAATTGCTGTAAAATAAAAAAAGAAAATTGAAAGATTTCTTCACTGCACTTTAATTACGAAATAGCAAAAATGTGGCTATTTCCAATTGCCTCATTCAAAGAGGCGTATGTTGATCAAATTCTTGATTCTTAATACTTTTGCTGTCATTATGAAATATCTGGTGTAATTCACTCTTTGTATTGAAACTTCTATTTTCAGGCTTTCAGCAAGAATGATGGTCCAGCCATGTTACCCAAAGATATGAGTTTAGTACCGTACATGGGATTTTCCTCTACTCTTCGATTTGGGGATATGAAAGCTCTTAACTTACTTTACGGCTGCAATACAGGTAAGAAAACATTGGGACTGAATCAAAACATGCAATACTTCTAAAGATAAGATTTTTATACCGAACCTACAATTACAAGGGGGCAGCTTCGAGCCTAATCATCCATTCTCTACTGGTGATCACAGAATCGTTGGAGCCTATATCTTCGGAGTCTATCCTCGTGAGCCATTAAAGGCTCCTAAATACGTACATAATACCATTACAATAGACTGACTTTATTTATAATATGAATAGAATATACTAGAATTAAAATCAACATAATAAAATCGTGGGTTATGTCGAAAATGATTAGTAAGAATAAAATATTAAAATTAAATATTACCTCAAATTATGGATTTGTTATAAGTCTTTTAATAAATAGAATGATCACTTCTCAGGATAACAGCACAACTGACATCAATATCTTTTAATATACAACTCAGGTACTAAGAAAATAATCTTGCAGAAAGTGTAAAGCAGGATTTGATTCTTTCTGATATCTTGGTCATTGGTTAAACAGCCCTTTTTCTTAAAATTTGGAATTATGAAATTAGATGAAGTTATTTTTGGTTGATATTGAAAACACTTACAGAAATCCCTCGTTATCCGCAAAGTTTAGGTTCAGGCAAAATGTCACAAATAAGAAAACCGTGGATAATAAGTCCAGGCGTTTCTATAAATTCAAGGGTTGTGTGTAAAAGCTATTCCCATAGTTTAGATACAAATATTGCATAATTTTGTAAGTTAAGAGATAAGTTAATGATAAAACTAGAAACTTAAACATTTATTAAAATATGAAAATTTATTTGATAATAAACTATATTTAAAGAGCACTGCAATACGAAAGTTAAACTGTAGACATGAGACGAAAGAAAACTTGTTAATGACATTTGCTTTCTCTTCTTTTCAACCTTTTTCGCGAATTTATTGTTTAAGATTTAAGCAAACTTCTACAGTTCTTTTTAAATGTTAATCGTTTTTCCATAACATGATTTAAATCTAACTCTTAATTGACTAACCAAATATCATTCAGTGGGTTTTATTCAGTACCGCATTCCTATCTGGACTTCTGCAGTCTTTCACAAAAGGCATTATTTGTGCGGTTTTAATTTCATCGAGGATTTTTTATGTTCAGAAGATAGTCAGACATATTGTAATTTTTCCAGTTTTCTCTCACTGTTACATCTGTAAACTAAAGGTTTTTCCATTCTAATGTCGTGTGTTGTAGAGCTTATCTTCAATCTACCGAATACTACATCGGACGTCTTGATAGCACAAACACTCGATTTATTGATTCCATAAAAATTAGCAACTGAAGCAAACCTTCTCCAGTCGTTAGTTTAACAGTAATCCGATCTTCTTTGATAGTTTCGTCAATTGGAGAATTTCACAATTGAACCTTTATCTCAAGAAGTCATTTTGCGGGTTTAAATTAAAACAAAAAATAATTAACAAGCCTCAGATCACGAAACTATAAACAGAGAATATGCAAACCACCTGTACTAATCCTCGGAATTGACGTCAATCACAACATAATGCTGTCTTCTGGGAACAACCCGTATACAACCAAGACCTCGGTTATCGTTTGTAGATAAAAAGCTCTACAACTCACGACATCAGAATGGAAAAAAAGGGAAGCATCCTTAAATCTGCGGATTTAATTGATGGCCGAACCAACACCAATTGTAATCGTAATTGATGGCCTTCTGAATAGCATCGTTTCAAGACTTGTTTAAAAAAACAAAAAAAGAAACTTTTTTTTTTTTTTTGCAAGCTAAACTTCCGTAACTTTTAACAGATGACACTTCACTTGATTAAAATTTCTGCAAAACTTCCACATTCGTTTTTATATCTGTTATCTGAATATATTAGGTGATTTTTCAGCTAAGTCAATCATTTTCAGTCAATTTTTTTTTTGCGACACATTCCAAAGCAAATTTTCTTTGATTAACTCCAATCAATCAGTCCTTTGGAATTAAAGTTCAGAAATCGAAGACTTTGCCTAATTGTAATCTTCCCTCTTAAGTTTATAAAAGGTGTCTTTCAATTCTTTACGTTTAAAATATAATTAATAAATACACAATAATTATGTTACCTATTTTAAAAGATCCAATAAATTTTAAATGTAATTCAATTTAAATTAAAAGCATTCAAGTCAACACACGGAAAAACATAAATACACTTTAAAACAGAGAATTTTTAAACATAATTTATAAAAAAAATTTAAAAACATTATGTATAGTTTCAATTGCATTTGCTTCGTTTTCATCAACGAGGTCATATTATTTCTAACTCTTTTTCTTTTTAGAGTCTATTTTAAATCAATAAAATATTTAACTTATTTTATATGTTCACAGTTATGTTATTTATTTTATATTTTTTATGTTATTTAACTATTTCTTTATGAAATTTCTTGGTTGTTCATTTAATGTCTAAATTTTTTTTTTGCATTGGCTGGTTTAAATCTCCTCTGGGAGCCAATCACCAATTCATCCACGGACGAGATTCGAACAAAGAAATGAATTCATTAGAAAAG
>JAFIDM010003189.1:6411160-6422674 GCA_023159025.1 Thereuonema tuberculata | reverse complement strand
TATCGAAACTGAAAACAAAGAAACACAAAACGATGAAAATAAACATGAATATTTCCTATTTTAATTAATTAAAAACATTCTTTCACCTATCCGATGCATTGACTAAATGGTATTTATATAAATTAATGCTATTTTTTTCGTAAATAAAACGTAGGCATGATGACAATTGAGAAGTGTAAATGTTCCGTGTGATGGAAGGCGTTATGGTAAGTGTAAAGCGATACACTAATCACTCGCAATCTACCCTGACATTGCCTGCGTTATGGCTTGCATTTATGGCGAGTGGAATGGTAAATGTAATACGGCCTTTACTGAAGTGTTTTTGTTTTCATGTCTCGTAAAGATGTTCATTTTATTGTTAAGTTGATACAAACTGTTTCTAGAGAAAATAAATGTAATTGTTGTTTACCAATGTTTTATCTTCTTATTTATTCTCCAGATCACTGTCCCGAATTTAGACACGGTTTCCAAAGTTGTCCACGTGAAGGGTTTCGTGACCCCATGTGTAATTGTATCTGCCCACACGACATCAAATGGAAAAAATGTCCCCGTGCAAAGAGAAATGAACCTTGCTGTGATATTATTTTCTCTCTAATTTCTTGAACAACATGTAAGTGAAAGAGTCCAGCAACTGTACGAGTGATGTACAGGACGAGTCAAAAAATGTCAAATGAAAGAAAAGTTTACAGTTATATGTCCTATTATTACCTTTGCATGGTAGACGCTCTCAATACACAACAAGGACCCAAAAAGAAGAAATCAAGAGGCTATGTAATCTTATGAGTCACAGTTAAATCATTCATCAGGACAGTTTTTATTAGGACACATTGACACACTGGATTTCCCGCCATGTTTTGTTTTGTTTTTGTTTTTTGTTTATTTACACATCAGACAAAAAAGTACAATAAAAATGTTTTAATGTTTTAGCATTTCTTCTTTCATTTTTTTAATTATCATTAGAATGTGGGTGAGGTTTCTTTTTTTCTCTCTCTTTTTATCATAAACGACCATCGTTGGATTCCTCACATCCGATCCCATTCAATCAAAGCTTATATTTTTATAAACGAATGAACTATACTTATAGAATACGATGATGAGGTAAAATTATATTTTACATATAATATTTAATGACGTCAAATATTAATCATATCGTCATAATCGATATTTAATGCTTTTATTAGTAAGAGTATGCTAACTATAGTTCTCCTATGTTACTTTTGGTTCAGTCTGTATATCCACAAATGAGTTTATTTCATTTATTAATATCATCTTAAAATAAATTTTCAGTTTTATCACATTTCTATCATTTTTAGATTAATATTTGTATAATAATTAAAAAAATAAGCAATACATACTTGGGTATAAAGAATATCACCCAAAAAGCTGATGCAGATAAGTTAATTATAAGTTTATAATAATAATAAATATTAAATTAGTCTTCTCATCTTTTTTGGTTGAGTAATTAAAAATAAGGAAATTAAATTTTAGAATATTAAAAAAAAAGTTCTTTATTTTCGTTTAATTCATTAGAATTCTTATAGATTGCAATATTAAAAGTTGATATTATACCAAAAAAAAAAAAATAAATTAAAAAAAAAAAACAAAAAAAAGTATTTTTTAAAAAAAAAAGGAAGAATAAAAGAAAGAAAATTACAAATATTCTCGAGGATTTTTTTCTTTATTTTATGACCAACTTTCTTTATTTTATTGAAGTTATTAGAAGTTGAAGTGTGCCACTATAGGCCTGTGTGACCCTTGGGGTCGCGGGAGGTAAGGCTCCCGGCGTTCCCTGACCAACGGCACTAAGTTGGGTCGAGGGGTCAGTCCAACGCCCACCCGCCTTTAACCCCCGGGAAAGAAACCAGGTACCCATTCAACAGTGGACTGGGTAGACCCTAGGACCTTTTTGGAGGAGAATGGATAGTGGAAAAATCCCCGCCCTCCATCGAGGCCGGGGATCGAACAGCCACCTTACAACCAGCATGACAAGTTATTTATTCATTGAAAATATGAATAAAGCGAATAAGTTTAAAAGTAGTAATTTAAAATTAGAATATATACAGGATGGTTATAAGGAAAGTGGCCTTTGTCAAGGAAAAATGATGTACACTATATGATGTATGGCAGGCCGTGTTTGACCATTGATTTTTAAATTTAGAAAGTTAATTTTAAAAATCTACGGAATCCTTCATCTACGTTTTTTTGTTTTGGAGTTACTTATCGTGATAAGTCAATTCCTTATCAACAAACCTATTGATAGCTTTGGCTTGAATTTGCAGCATTAAGAAAAAAAAGAGTAAGAGAAAAAAAAATAGTACACGAATTCGAATTGACAACGAAACTTTAACCATCAAGCTACAGCTGACAACGGAAATTAACTGGTTGCATTTCTAAATTTAAGCTAATAGCGGAAAATCAATGAAAACAATGCCAAATATCTCGAACATGGGGGGGGGGGGGGGCCTGACAATAAATCTATTCCAACCAGTGGCGGCTCGTGGCTGTGAAGTTAGGTGAAGAGCAAGTAGAAAAATAATTATATTATAATATATCATAATATATATATTATAAATTATATGTATATTATATATAATATATAATATAAAATATTATGATAACTTCCTTCTTATCTAATTATATTATAATATATCATAATATATATTATAAATTATATATATTATATATAATATATATTATAATATATAATATAAAATATTATAATAACTTTCTTCTTATCTTCGTCTTTCCAACGTGAAAATGATGTTTCTAATAAAACACACACTATATCTTAAACAGGATTCATATTTAAAACAAGCGCGCTCCGATAGAATTTCTTCACTGGAAGAAGAGAGCATATAATATCTTTGGAACTTCACCCATGGCCTCGCTCTACAGTGGGTGACGTCACGGTTGTCATAGCAACCATCGCCTCGGTTGGCGATCTAAGCTCCGCCTTTGAGGTTGAAAAACTGAAAACGAGGCCTACTTCACTTGGTCGGTCAGAATCGCACCGCACTCGGTGCCAGAACTCGGCGGCGCGGCACTTACAAAATACAAAAATACGTTTCTATTAAAACCAACATACGTGATAAGGAAAATAAATTTTTCCTTATAATAATTATTATATTATAAATAAATAATATAATTTTATTATAAATAATTGGTGAAGTGCCACTTCACCTACTCTCTGAATAGCCGCCACTGATTCCAACGTTGTTTGGGTCTCTGAACACGATGGTGAAGTCCGTTTGCCGATCCGACCTTTCGTTCCTCCCGAGTTGTTAGGGGTTGGCCCACACGGACGGACAGGACAAACGCAAGAGGTACAAATGTTGGTCGCTATCACAATAGCTCCCAAATAGGTCGCTAGAACCTTATTTCTACATGAATTTACATTCCGTAGCCAGTATTGGTAGATTTTATTGCAAGATGATTTTTTTTAAAGGCATTACACCAAAATTATTTATTTATTTTGTAATTTTCATTTTCACACATATCTAGAAATGGTGAACGGCCGAAGATATTTAGAAATGGCATCTCCTGGATTTTCCTATTTCAAAATCAAAGACATCTTGAAAACTTGAAGTAAACATCTTAATAATGGCTAATATAATCTAAGCCGCCTAAAGAATGGGTACCGGGTTTCTTATCCAGGGATATAGACGGGCGAGCGTTGGTCTGCCCATCCGAGCTCATTTCAGTCCGGGGTTATTGAAAAGCGTTTCCTCCAGCGCCCCCGTGGGATATTCATA
Source organism: Thereuonema tuberculata (assembly GCA_023159025.1). NCBI lineage: Eukaryota > Metazoa > Arthropoda > Chilopoda > Scutigeromorpha > Scutigeridae > Thereuonema > Thereuonema tuberculata. The sequence continues at coordinate 6,418,922 of JAFIDM010003189.1, read as the reverse complement.
TACTTATAATGTAATCTATAAGCATCTGTAATTTCTTTGAGCAGTTCGACTTGTGCAGTAAGAAGTCAGCGATTTTCAGTAAGAATCAAAATTAAAATTTATCAAAATGATTCTACAACAGACTCGTAAATGGGATGTACAAATTTTACTTTTCAATCCTTACTAAAACATAAATATCTTTCAAACATTGCAACCTATTTTTTATCAATGCTTTATTTTCCTTTTAAGTTAGTAGTGAAAAAAAACTCCACGTTTTAAAGGAAATTGACGAATCTTTCTTCTGATTGTTCTTCTTTTGTAAGGAAATACAGAAACCAAAATGATAATAAATTTAGTTGATTTACTAAACAAACTCTTTGTTATCTTATTTTAGTTTTCCTGTTCAAAGAATGATATCACTGCCTTCATCTGATTTCCGTTCAATTGATTGAAATTTTCCCCATGAATCATTTATAGTTTGTTATAGTTATTATCGGATGGATTATCCTTGATGTCTCTCTATTCTACAGTTCGATGGAGATCCAGTTCATAAAAAGTAACTTCCTACCTTTGGTGCTTTTAGTGTCATAACGAGCGTAATGTTCAAAAGTCAGTCACATAATTATAATGAGGGAAAAACAACTAGACAAAATTGATTAAGAATTTTTCAAATTGAAAAATTAAATAATAATTTTGGTCAACGATTAGAAAATAAAACAAATTACAATTTATTTTGTCAATTAAATTCGAAAAATTATAATTTGGAAAAAATTAAAAATATTAAAAATATTAAAAATTAATTAATATCTGACGTAATTTATGAGAAAATAATTTTACATTTTTAATTTATATTTTTTTTTCTATTATATTAATCAATTCAGCACCTATATCACAGGTATTCTTCCTATAAGATTACCTAATAGGACTGGCAAACATTAAAAAAAAAAAAAAAGATAAAAAAGATGGAATTCCATCGTTTCCGACAAGTGTTTCGGAAACTTGCTATTTTCCTGTCCTGATAAAACTCTTTAAATGATACGAAGTGACGTAATAGGAGAAACTCATTAGAATAACTATCAATGAAAGTATGATTTATTAATTTGATAATTCTTATAAATCATTAAGTTAACATTAAGCCTTCTTTAGAATTACCCTAACGTTTCTATTCTTTTATCACATGATCAATGTCAAGAACTCTCTATTTCTGTTGTTAAGTAATTCAGGATTCAAGGAGAATGAAGGAAATATACAAAATATACCGAGATTACGGTACCTGGCTGTTTTGGACTACAGTCGAGTTTTGACAAGATGGCCGCTTGGCACTACTTTTAAGATATGAATTTTAGTTTTCAATTAACTAGTGAAAAGTAGTTAATGAGGTTTGCAGATAAGCATATTTAAAAATGGTTTTGCACGATCTTTTACTAGAATAACTAACCCTCATCTGACTAACTGCGATTTTGAGATAACAGTATGCACCATCACGTATCCCTGCGCGGATATATCCTTACGACGACTGTGATTGGCAGATACCGTATTCTCTGGTTTAGCCAAAATAAATCTTTGAAAGATTTCTATTTGACAAAATATATTAAAGGTCTAATGAATGATAGGCAAATATTGAGGTAAGAGGAAATTTCAATTTCAATCTGAGTTCTTACCTTTTTTTATAAGATGACATCCATCAAAATGGTCGATCCTATTTGTAGCAACTGAAAATAGAAGAAATACACAAAATTCCACAATTTCTTGTTTTTAATTTCGAAAATACTTTTTCAATAAACGACACGAATTTTAACTCAATAACTTAAGAAACAATTATTTAATATTTTCTGTATATCCTCTAAAATTTATTCTTTTTGCTAGAAACATCTGACGCTATTTAAGTAAAGAAATTAATTTCATTAAATATTCTAATTGGACAAAACAACACAATCTTAAGACTCAATGAACTCATTTTTTAAATAAATATCTAATTAGATTTAAATATCATTAAGTAAAACTGTAAATTAGATTGGTTGGGAGTTTAACTAGATATTTATATTTAATTAAAATGAAAGCTTGTTTATGTGGTTAATATTGTAGCTGTTGTTAGTTTTGGATAACAAAGAAAGCCCGATGTTACAGATTACTTTTACGTATTTACTTATAAAGGATTATGACACCAATAAAAACGGAAATTTCAAAACTGATTATTTTTTTTATGGTCTTTTCGCTCCACAATTACTGGAATTAATTAGAAAGCTCGAAAATATTAAAACAAGGATTTTAAAATAAGTATCTGAGTTTTTTGCTCGTTTCCTTTAAACGGAAAAAACAAGGGAATGCACATATTCGTAAATTTGTTTGCTTTAACGCATTGAGCCATCATCGACATCAATCTGGGACAGCTGTTTTGTCCTTATTAGGACTCATCAGCCAGATTTAGCTTCGATGATCAAGCTGATGATGATGAGCTTCGATGATGAGCTTCGATTAGAAGAATTTAGGTTATTTTTGCAATATTAGAATACATTACCTAGTGTTCAATTATTCTGAATATGTCTGGAATAAAAGTTGTTATGTTGAAGATGAACAAAAAACAGATGATGTAAAATGAAAATGTTTAATTTAGAAAAATCAGAAATATTTCATTTTCTCCACCCACCCATCCTGTATGAAATGGTGATGGGTTTCCTTACGATTACGACGGACCACCGTCGGACTGGCCTTCCAAATTCCATTTTATTTCGATGTTGATCGGAAATAAAGGAATGTCCACAGAATGTGATTGAATGATTATTTGCCTAAATAAAAGAGAAATTGTACCCAGAATCTTTGACAATCCTGATTTTCCATTTTTTTTGTATCAGGTTTATCTAAATCTTTCTTCATTAAAGCCCGATTATTTATATAGTTTTTTGAAAAGTGACTGTACAGCGCTGGGCCCTAGTGGAAACCCTGCTTGCCCATAACGCTAGCCTTGAAATGATCATTTGTGTAACATTCATCTACACAAAGTTACGATGTTTCAAATTACAGTAATTATTGCTTTTTAACCGCATTGTTTTTGATGATTTTAAGCTTTTTATAGGCGTTCTGGCGTAGCCTAGTGGTCTAGACTTGGCCTCTCACACGTTAAATGTGTTCCCTGGGCTCGAATATCGGCACCGGCTTGGATGTTTAATTTCCTTTCCTGTGTTTGTCAGCCTCTTCTTCACTTTATCTTCGGGCCTGAAGTCATTCCATAATGGCTTCTGAAAAAGGCAAATGGGAAACCATCTCAGTATCATTTCCCAGGATATTACAGGTAGATCGCACTTAGTGGAGGGGAACTTGTTATATGTACTTCCATTTTGTACAAAATTCAAAAGGAGTCTTTCTTTTAATAATCTTCATTTATAATAAGGTGACCAGATTTTTACATTGGCAAAGCGGGACACCATTGACCGGGGGGGGGGGGGCCGGAAAGGAAAAAAAAAACGGAATCTCCAGTTCGACAACCAAAAGAAAAAAGGAATCGGGACTTTTTTAAAACGCCGCAGGACGCGGGACAAATTGTTAAAAATCGGGATTGTCCCGCCAAAATCGGGACGTCTGGTCACCTTATTTATAATTAAGTTTTCTGTGTCCAAGGGAACATGGATTTCGAGTTATTTTGATCTGAGAGATATATTCAACTGAAAATCACATTTATTTATTTAATTTTAACGGTATTAAGTCACATTACATTAAAATCTATAATACCTTTGATAGTGATGAATACGATTATTTAGAAAAAAAAAAAAAAAGCTTTCTATTTTGGATCGAAAATTTTAATTATCTAATTGCAATTTTAAGATAATTAAGCATTTGGTAATTGAATCCTGCTTAATTTACTTTCGTCGTAAATTAGAAAACACCGAAGATTAACCGGAAATGAATGAATTCTCTCCGATTTTCGCCAATGTGGAAAGGCTTCAAGGTCATTGGCTGAGTTTCCATGACGTCATGCAGGATCTGGAACTGGGAATTCCAGTCATGCCTTGAGACGGGATTTCCTGAAGAATTCAAACAGAATAAGTAAGAAGGTTTAACGTGCATTAATATGTAATATGCTTTCACGCATTGAGCAAACGAATTTACGAATTTGTGCATTCTCGAGTTTTTTCCGTTTTCATAATTCAAACAGAACATCTGTATAAAGTTAATCCTCTTTTCAAAGACACGTTCGGGATGACCAATTAAAATGATCGCAAGAAACAAATAAGGAAAACAGAATAAAGAATTGATCGAATTTTCTTTTTATGTAAAAACTGATTTCAAAAAAATTACGAACCCATTCAATAACAATAACAATCTAAACCCTAATAACAATTTATCATCAACGGAATTCCAGCATTTTGATTGGGGAGTCAAAAGTGAATAATGCTTGTCTACTAATATTTAGTTTGTTTTTTTTTCCTCAAAATTTTTAGGAAACTGCCCCTCTCCCCTTTGCCCCTCCCAAATTCCACCTATGATCAAAATTAAACAAAAACAAAAAATCACAATATAAGAACTATTTTCTAAAGTATTTCTAAATTTAACTAATAAAAAAAACAAAGAAAGATTAACATTTTAATAAAATTAAGGCTACATGTAATATTACATCTCTTTTCCTATATTTGCTTCCTTGTATTTTCCCGACATAAAAATAGACTCAAGTATCTAAGCCAAAAGAGACGAAATGCCTTATCAATTATCATTTTCTCTTTAATTAAATCTGTGTAGGCGGAGAGAAGCAAAGTTCCGTCAGTTTTATCTTCAAAATCTTTTGGCTAATTTGTAGGCTGTTGTTGCATTGTCTGAAATGATTGTCCACGGACGGATGCTGTGAAAATAAAAGATTAAACAGAATAATAAAAGATCTAAAAGTTGGAAAGAGGGGATATGATATCAAAAGATATAAATAAATAAATAAATAAATAAATAAATACATAATAAGTTTTTACGTGTGCAAATTTAACGTTAAAATAAAAATAAACTGTGAACACACAACACATCTAAAACCTGAACCTGTATACCTCTTTTAGTATGTATGATTTTAGATGTGTTTTACAGTTTATTTTTGTTTTCAACAAATAAATAAAATAAATAAATAAATAAATAAATAAATAAATAAATAAATAAATAAATAAATAAATAAATAAAAATAAGTAAATAAATGATAAATAAAATCAAGAAATATATCAAAACTTACTTTATTTAATATGCAAGGAGCGCATCACGTTTTGTTTTGTTATAATAATGCAAGGAGCATGTCACGTTTTTTGTTTTTCTTACACGAATATTCCGTATTTATGATTGTTAATTCATTTTGTAGTTATTTGGGGAAGAAGAAGATGGCTCGTTTCCCCTTTTATGTAAGATGTAAAAAGGCTTGAAAAGGAGACCGGTGAGGCTTTGAAATATAGTCAAGGTGAATTTCTGTTATTAAATAAATAAAATGTTCAGTAACAAGCTTTTATTAGTACTATAGCTGTAATTCTCGTAACAAAACATTTAATAGTACGGAACTTATTCATTAACACACAATATCAATAAACATTTTTTTTTTAAATAACAAATGAATAAATTTGCTGATATTTCCAATCCTCTCCCCCACTTTTTACGCCGCTGATTAACCATATAAAACAATTAGAAGATCAAAGTCAACGGTGCAGCCATTAACAAACTCTGTGGCTTTAAAATTAGCATCGAGGTAAATACGAGACGAATTACAATTCCTCCTCTCATTTTAAAACATTCATATCTAAAATATCTGGGTTATTTTTAAGTGGAAATTCTTATCTTTTTATTTAATTTTGTTAATTTTCCTTGTTGCTATTTACATCGAAAAAACAACAAACAATTCAATTGACTCACCGCTTTCTCTCACACAGAAGTGACTAATTTTGCTCCAAACTCACTTTCATCTTTAATCCTTTCACTCTCCAATCAGACGAGAGCAAATTAATGTTTGTCTTTAGTTCTTCCTGCTTTGACGTTGGTTTCGGTTTCACAATTCGTAGCAACGCTTCGTAGAGTAAACGTTACATCACGTAAGTAAATCGAATACTTCATTTAAATGTTTTAATTTAGAGAAGCAGTATTTAATTAGTTATTCAGGTGTCCTTAAAGAATTAGATCTGATGCAACAACATTTGATGATCGTTTTTCATAATGTCAACAAATTATTTATAACCGCTGTAATAAATTCGAATAGGCCTAAATGCCAAAATTATAAGTTTGGCCTTGTAATCTAAATTTTACGTTAGATTTTAATTTAGTAAATAACTTATCATATCGTTTACAAGGTAAGAATGCAATTACTTACTTTATAAAGAAATGTAAGTGCACACTGTTCCCTAAAAGCAATAGAATTCCAGTCATAAAACAGTCTCGGATTACATCTCTTCACCCTCCTGTCAACTTTCTTCACACGGTTTAGGAAAAGCCTTCAAGATATCCTTCCGCACAGAATCATTACATTGAACTCGTAAATGATTACAGGTAGCATAATTTACTACAGAGACGTAGTTAAATCAGAATTAGCTTCATAAATTTAAATTAATATTTATTTTAGTAAAATAAGTAAAAATTTAAAAGTAATGTTTCCCCTGTGAATTAAAATCTCAAATACTAAGTGAAGGATCTAATTTACTGTAGTATCGCTATTCAATGAAAGTGATTCTGAAGAAATATAAAATAAAATAAAGAATCTTTTGATTCTGATGTGATTTTTGTTAATTACCTTTGAATTTATTTATTTATTTAATTTTTGTTTAATTTTTAAATTTATATAACTCGAAATTATAATAGGGACTCCATTCCACCCACCAACCCTAGGGTTGAGGAGAGGAGAAGATATAATTTCGGAGAGAATGAAATAAATTTCCTTTGAAAGAATCTTTACTGCTGCTCGTGAACTACAACTTATTACTGTTGAGCCACTTGGTCTGTGACCTTGGGCTACTGGTGGGAGGAGCAGAGTTCAATTCCCTGCGGAGATTGACGATTTTCTCTGGATGTTTCAGTTTGATCCTTGGGTTTACCCAGCCCTCTATGGAATGGAAACCATTTCTTTCCCGAGGTTAAAGGAAGAAAGGTATCGGACTGATCCGATGTTCGCGATGGACTATTAGAGCCTACATCTTCAGTAAACTGATGTCCTTTCAGTTACTGCCTTAAATTTAAATCATTGCTTGCCAGAATCCTTTGACTTTTTGAGGGACAGGAGAAAGTATTACATAATATCCATGAAAGTAGAGTTTCTTTGTGAATTGTGAAAAATAAACAATTTTTTTTAATTAATTGCACGCAATTAACAATTGACAGAAAACAATTTCGAATGTTATTAGTTAATGAAGAACAGGTTTATTGCTTTGTTTTCCATTTTTTTTTTTTTTTTTTTTTTTTTTAACAAAACAAAACAAAAAAAAGTTTTAACTACTTTTAATTCACTCTTTTCATAAAGAATATGAAATGCTATGAAATGGGATCTATTTCCTTTGGCGTCAGAGTAGAGAGCTGTGATCTTGTGCAAAATGAAATCAATACAGTTTTAAGAGTGATTGATTCTTCCGTTGTAGTAAACCTCAGTGACAAAATTAACCATGTTTTCTGCACATTAATTCTATATTAGAGTTGCTTTATGAATTTAAAATATAAAGTATTTGTATTAAAATTAAAATTGGTATAATATTACTTAAAGTATTTGTAAATTCTTTTAAAGAGATGTCATCTATGAAACTAAAACTTACAAAATTTTATATTCTATTTAAGCAATATTTATTTATTTATT
>JAFIDM010003189.1:6365973-6399606 GCA_023159025.1 Thereuonema tuberculata | reverse complement strand
CCCCCCCTGGATCTAGAAAGCCCTTCTCCAACACTCACCACCCCTGACACCCACACTCAGCAGCTGCGTGAATCATGGGCTCGTCAGGAACTCCAAGGCAGACAATTTCACGAACTCAGCCAGCCTCATGTCGACAGGGAAGCGTCGAACAGATGGCTGACAAGTGGTGAGCTGTTTGGGGAGACCGAAGGGTTCATGATCGTGATACAGAACCAAGTATCCACACACGCAACTACAAGAAACACATTCTACACGATGCAAACACACATGACGACAGATGCAGGAAATGCCAAACTACGCATGAGACGATCAACCACGTAATATCAGGCTGTCCTCTTCTCTCCCAAACAGACTACCTCCAGCGACACAATCAGGTAGCGTCGATCAACTGCTAATATTGATCGTCCATCAACAGATAACATACACACACTCACTTATTAACACGTACATACCACAAAGTGTGTTAGAGTTACCCATAGAAATGCTGTACCGGGACCGCCCCATTCACACAGACAAAACCATACATCACAACAGACTTCACATCACACATGTTTATAAGGTCAACAAACAGACCTATCTCATTGATATTGCAGTGCCTATCAGCAAGAACATGCAGAAAACTCATGCAGAAAGATCAGTAAATAGACCGACTTAGCACACGAACTCCAAAAGCAGTGGAGGCAGGAGAGTACGTGTTGTACTCATAGTCCTGTTCACCACTGGTCTGGAGCCTCTAACATTGCACCACAGCCTCAGCACACTAGGACTTCACAAAAACACTTAAACTCCAGAAGGCTATCGTACTCAACACAAGACGGATAGTCAGGAACTTCATGGACATAACCACCCATTACTAACATCCGTCACCCCCTTGCACACTTTTTTGCGACCCAAAATCGGTACCTTTTGCTTTTGTCCTGTCCGTCCGTCCATCCGTGTCTGTCCATCCCTAACAACTCCCGAACGGAAGGTCGGGTCGACAAACGGATTTTTACCATCGTGTTCAGAGGCCCAAACAGCAGGAATGGAGAATTTTCATGGTCCGACGCCTCCCCATGTTCCAGATATTTGGCATTGTTTTCATTGGATTTCTTGTAGTAGCTTAAATACAGTGTTACCTCCTTTAACGGACACCCTGAATAGCGGACACCTCTAATTAGCGGACATTATTGCGGGTCCCAGTCCCTTACTATAGGACATTCCATGTTATCCACCCCGAATAACGGACACTCTGAATAGCGGACAGTTTTTTTAAAAAAAATTTTTCGATTAACATTTCCACAAACACATTTTGGTTGTATTTACATCGGTGTCCCATACATTGATATATTTTATCGGTGTCCCCCAAATGCATTGATACATTGTATCTGTGTTCCATGATTCAATGCACGAATCTGAGGCCTTTTTTTTCACTGCAGTTGCTTTGAAAATGTCAATACCTCATAAAGCTATCCTATAAACGTGTTGATTAAATTTAGTGCGAATTAAAATGGCGTCAAAAAGGAAGAGATTGGCACTGAAAGAAAAAATTGATGTTCTTGAAGTTTCTGAAAAACTCAGATAAGTGAACTTTTGTAGGACAAAGATGAGATTAGAAAAATGTGGATGATTGAATTCAAACGAAAATTCGAAGAATTTGAAGTTTCGTAAAACTGAAACAAGCAAAATCGACGAAATGGTGGTAAAACGGTTCCGTGTCGCTCATGCAAAGAACATTCCTATAAGCGGTGTTTTGTGCTTCAAGAAAAAGCCAGAGAATTCGGTCAAACTTTAGGATTCGACACGTTCAAAGCATCAAATGGATGGCTAGAAATTAATTTTCTATTTACTGTAATTAATTTTGTCGTTATTTTAAGTAAGACAAACGGATTAGCACTCATTTATAAAGGAATATAGTAAATAATTTGCAATTGTTCATATTCTCTCATATCGCAATGGTAATTGTAGAAATTTAATTAAGATTGTAAGTAATTTTTCATTAAATGACATGCTATAAGCTAAAAAATGAAAAAAAGATAGTCCTCCCCAATAGCGGACACCTCCCAATAACGGACGAAACTTATGGTCCCGTGACTGTCCGTTATTCGGAGGTAACACTGTATTAGAAATGCAACCATCTCGTTTCAGTTGTCATCTGTAGCTTGATCCTTAAGGTATCTGACGCACTAAGGTATTTTTTTTTTCAATGTCCGCTTAAGTTTTTTTTTTTTTTTTCTTATTTTCCTAACTTTTTTAAATTTTTCCCTAACTTTTTTTTTTTAATGTACTTCTTTTTTATATTATTATTTTTAATTTTTTTTTATTATTACGGGTCGCTATTAAATTTATGTTTCAACATAAAATTATATTCACTTGTTTATGCTTGGCAACATGTGCTTTGGTTCTTGACCCGCCATGTTTTCTTTGCTGGGGAAACCCTAGTGTTGTAACTTTAATAAATAATAATAATAATACAATGGCTCATTCATGATAATAATAATATAGTGTAATACTGTAATACAGTACTTTGGAGGCATGGTCATAAGGGTAAATATAGACTCACAAAATCGAATAAAAAAGTAAAGAGATGGTTTGCTTATTCGCCCGTAGAAACAATGAGAATAGTCCCTAGCGGCAACGAACCGCTAACATGATGCGGCATTGTTTACATACGCAGAAGAAACTAGTTCTTGAATTTTTAATTGAATTATTTAAATAGAAATTATCCTTACGGAGTGCCTTGTGAGCCCGTTCGTAAGTACGGAATGCCGGTAAGTCGGGTCGTCCGTAACCGAGGGACCGCCTGTATATCAATGAAGAATACGAAAATTCATCTTTTTCGCATTTCTTAGATTTGTAATAATAAGAAAAACAATGCGGTTAAATTTATTATACAAATTAATGATAAAATATTCTAGTCAGGAACTTAAATTGTTATATGAATAAAATATTTTACTTTTCATATCAGAGATTTTATCTAGATGATATGAACGCAACAGCGATATTTTTATTTAAATAAATTTAAATCTATTTTTTTATCTCTGATTCTCAGAAGAAGTATATTTAGGTCTTGCAGTTTTGTGGGATTTCATAGAGAAAATAATAAATGTACATATTTTAAGTTATTATTTCATTTCGCAATCTCCTTCAAGATTTCAAATTTTATACATAGTGCTTCAAAGCCTTATCTATTTTAAATAACAAAGTGGTGAAAAACTGAGTAAACATTATCACACCTCCAAGATATTTAGTTATCAGTGAAGATTTACTATCAAAGAACATACAGGAAGCATAAACAAAAATATATCAACACTAAATACATTGAGTTTAATGATTAATAAAAACATATTTCAGTCAATCTATTTACTGCTGAAAATAATTTGATAACTTCAAATCTACTGTAGTCGTATAGATTTAGTTTAGTTAGTTATTGTAATGTGATCTAATGACAGATTGCTTCATGAACTGAAAAACATAAGCATCTCACTCGATGTTCACTACATTCTTCGAACCACGTCCTTTCCGGTCCAATTTGTTTATTGCTGACTTAGTTTCGGAAATGCTAACTATTGGATAAGTTGTAGGCAAGTTTAATATCTGTTCCTTGAAATATTTTTCCAATACGTCTGTGAAGTGTCTGTGAAACGGGTAGGTTGCATCAGGAATCTTCACTATTTTTATTTTTTTTGGGTTCGGGTTGTATATTTTGACTAAACTATTTTTGATTTCATTTGAAATGAATTGTCCTGAATAACCATGCTGTAAAAATTGTACAAACATGTGACAGTTAAAGATGTCCTGTGTACTGCTGAGATTAAATGCTTTATAATCATTAGATTCTTTTTAAATGGAGTGGTGTAGAGGAAACAAATGTATTATTGATTTTGAAGCGATTGCTTTTTTAAAAGGTTGAGTCAAAAAATATTGATTGTTGTTGAGTATGGAGAGATCTAAGTAAGTCATTTCTTTATTTTTGTTTTCTATCTCAATTGTGAACATTATTCCTGTTGCTAAAACTTAATGTCATACTTTTATAGATAAATCAATACATAAGAAAAAAATCCAACTTCCGCAATAGACACCAATATTTCGTCTTTTATTTTCAAAGACTTTCTCAAGGTTTCTTACAAAAGAAATATAAAAAATATAAACGCGATAAACATTGGAATGAGAAAACTTTTTTCGAACCAATACAATTAAACAAATAAAAATACCACAAAAACCTTTTACGAGAAATTAACAAAGATACTTTAAATAATAATATAAATTAAAACAATATTTAATAAATACTTAAACAATTGTAATTGAAATGAAATATTAATTGAATATCAAAATTTCTTTTAATCTTTTGTTTCTCATTAAAGATTCTCTGTAAATATCTAAAGACATGTTATCCACTTTTTGTGATTTCTCTTTATTAAAACATACACAACAATTTATTAAACAAGATTCCAACGTCAATCTCTTGTTTTCATCCTGTACGTTACATATTATGTTTACAATTGGGTCCGGATTATGACCATGCATAAAGCAATGATCCGCCCACTCTGATACATTTTTATTCTTATAACGGAATGCACGTATATGTTCCTGTATCCGTTCCTTAATTGTTCTGCCCGTGCTTCCGATATATATCCCCTGACAATCCCTACATTTTAGATCATAAACAACACCCATTTTGTGTAACTTTTCAGTTTCTTTTTCTTTTTTATTTCTGAATAAAATATTATCTTTGTAATATATTATCTTTGTATTATTATTCTTACATGCTTTTTTCACACTTTTGTTAATTTTCATTCCAATAGGTAATATAATAGTTTTTAAATTAACTTTTTTCTTTAATATCTTTAATCTTATATTTTTTTTTTGTTTTTAAATTCTTTAAAAGTTTTCTCAATAAATTCTAAAGGGTACTCATTTATCTAATAAATAAAGGAAAAGAAAAACACCACCTGAACAAAAGAAGAAATTGCCTTTCTGATTTTAGATTATGGAGAGGAGTTGGGAACGGCCGTTTCGTTCTGCAACGGACTCATCAGCCCAACCCTGCCTCACCCTAACCGAATCAGAAAGGCAAGATCTTCTTAGTGAGAATCCCTGTCAATCTGGCAGTGGTCCCACTCACAACAAAAAGTGACTCATTTATCTGTAACCTATTTTTTAAACTTTCAATTTTCTTCTTTCCAAAGTTTCTTATTCTCTGTATATTCTGTAATTCTTCTTAAATGACCCATGATTATTCCTTTTTTAGTTGAAATACGATGGTTTGATGTAAAATTTAAAATATGGTTACTTTGATAAGTAAAATTTGCTTTTAGTATTTAAATAAATATTTTTAAATACTGGTGAGATGAGTTGCGGAGTTTATTTATAATTATCTCAATGTATTGCATTAGAAGTCCATGAAAATACCAACATTATGTTTTATGATTTTACTGGAAGCCATAAGGAAAGAAAACAAATCTAATATAAAAAGATAAATCTTCCCATTCCTGTCTTTATGAAATTGAGATTTAATATTGTATAATGTAGAAAAACGTAAGTTGCTTTGAGATAGACGTAAATAGATCTTTAACATCAAGGGAAATCACATAAGTTTTCTCCGATGGAGAAAGTGTTTTGAGGTTTTCCTTAAATTGTCATTTGCTTTAAAGCCTATTGAATTTTTTTGAAACTTTCTTAAATGCTTTGCTATGAATTGAGAGACACTTTTAATAATGGAACCCGTGTACAATTTATTATCGGTGTTGTTTTGCAAAGACCATCGGAATCTCTGTCTTTATGAGTTTTGGGGTTTATTCTCAAAGTGGTAGGATATTTGTCGTCCCTTATAAATAGGTCATCGGCATATTCTTTGGTGTGACTGATTTTATGGCAATGGCTCTGATATGTTTCCATAATTTTCGTTGTATCGGCTCTTCAGTTAAGGGTGAAATGGAAGAAGTATTATTATCATTGATGTGCTTATTTATCATATGCTTGTAGTCTTTTCTATCTAATATTAAGTCTTTTTATCTTTATCTGAATCTGTTATTATTGTATTTTTGTCATCTTTAAGTTTCTGAAATGCATTAATTTCTAATTCAGAAATATTGTTAGAAATATCATTAATTTCTGAATGAACTAACTTCTTTTCTAATTAGGTCTTTTTTTTCCATAAGGGATTAAACTATTTTGTAATACATTCTCTATTATTATTTTGGCTGGATTAACTTTAATATGGGTCATGTTAAGAAATTAACCATTTGTAACATTTGCTTATCAATGTTAGATATTTAAAAAAAATTGTTTAAATAAATAAATCCTCCAATAATATTTAACTGTCCTGTTTACATTTCCCAAAAAACAATGATTTTTGTTTTTTTTAATTATTAAATTTATTATTAATTTTTTTCCTTATCCTAAAATTATCTATATTACTCCTGTGACCATCTACTTTATTATTTTTTAAATCTCAGATCTCACCATGGATGAAAATATTCCTTCGATTGAAAATCACCCATCTCTGTGTGAGCGATGGTGTCAGCGTGTTTGCTCCATCTTTAATAATATCACATTGGAACCTGTTGTGATTTTGGCGTCGACCGCTGTGGCGCTGCAATCGGTAACCAAACACAATCTGTGGCTGTATAAGATCTGTACCACCAACTTCCATTACTCAAATGACCTCTGCCTTAATCTTACAGCTAACGAAACAGCACAGGTAAACTGTTATTAAGACAACATATTATTTTACAAATATTTTTCAAATTTTATAAAAGCAGCAGAGGTTTTATTATAGTTCTTTATTAAAAAATTGAAAATCTTTAGGATGTTAAGTTTTTTGTTTGTTATGGTATCTTCAAAAAATTACTCATTTTGATCATTTAAATACAATATTAATTCCGTTTTAAAACATCAGATTGTTTGTAAGCAAAACCTTTTTTTTTTCTGTTTTTCATTTTAAATATATCAAATTGACAAACATGATTTCAAGTTGTTAAAGCAAAAGAGTTAATGTTTCATTCTTGTATTTAATAAAAAATAAATACATTCGGATGAAGGCATTCGAAACCGTTCACCACTTCTACCATTCAGTTCCTTCAATGTGAAGTCTGGATCTAGGACGTAGGTTTGACGGCGCCGCTCTCAGAAGTAGATTAGGGCGGACCTCTAAGGAAAGTTGTAGGATCCTCTGGTATCAGATCAGGTTACGGTCTCCTCTGGAAAAATCGTAGAGATTTGCCACATACATATATGGTTTACAGTGTATTCAAATGCAGTAATAAAAAAATTACATCATATAGATATGTAGCAATTGATTATAAGGCAATATATAAAAGAAAAGAAAGTCAGGACTACTTAAACAAATAATAAAACTTTTCATCTTAATAAACAACTGTAAATAAACAAAACAAAACAAAAATGTTGAAGCCCATCTTTATAATGGTACTAGAGGTGCCTCCAAAATGCAGGAAGGGTCAGACAACTGCCTTAATAACAGTCTTACAATCTCTGTTTATAAATAAAAGAAATAAATCAAAAGTGAATGAGTACGGTGTAAAGAAACGTTTATGTGAGGTTAGAAAAGTATTATCAGTGCATCATTGAGAGAGTAACTTACGATAGTTGGGAATGATTTTAAGTTTTATGGCTGTGTAGTGTTACCCTTAGCTGTACAGATCTTTTGTCGGGAAGAATTTACGATAGTTGGGAATGATTTTAAGTTTTATGGCTGTGTAGTGTTACCCTTAGCTGTACAGATCTTTTGTCGGGAAGAATTTACGAGCTGAAGATAGATGGTTAGAGGTCTTTCCCTTGATGATATTGTACTGAAACAGAAATAATAGATATCTGAGATTAATTGAGAATAAATATAGATATGTGATAGAATGGCCCCTCAATAACTAAAAGAAAGAAAATAAAAAACAAGAATCAAATGTGGAATTCAAATCCTTGGATAGCACTCAGGCTACCATAAAAGGTATTTGACCACAAAGAAAAGAAAAGAAAAAAAAATAAAGAAATAAATAACAAACCCTCTAATGGGTAAAAGAAAAAGCAATTAATTCAAATAAGAATGCCTTTTTGAGTCTTGCACTGGCTGATTAGCTCTGGCTGAGGAGAGCCCAACAAGCTCGAAACGGCCGTAAAAAAATCGACTCAAAAAGGCATTCTTATTTGAAATATAGATATGCTTATGTGAAAAGAGGTGTTATTATAAGAATGATTTGACTGGAGTAAATCAGAATGGACGATTGAATTTCTATATTTAGAAAGTGTGATTCATAGAGAAAGTGTAATGATGACGCAGGAAGGAAGCGAAGATTTGATATCCTTAGGTTAATATACATGGAATTAGAATTTATCTTAGGAAGATAAAATGGATATTTATTCTTTTTTTTCTTCTGGCATATGATATTATATCTGACACTTGGGTTCGACGTGACAAGAGACGTAGAGGCACAGTTGAGACTACGTTTGACTCCAGAGTGTTTGTGAAGTATGATAGAGTATAAATGGAATTCAGTAAGAACTAGAGATGGTCTAGAGTTTCATTAATATTGATGGAGTGTGGAAGGAAAGATTCAAAAAAGAATGGTGAAATCAAAAGATTGAGTGTTAGAGCTTTAGTGCTTTTTTAAAAGAAGAGAATATATGAAAAGTAGAACGAATAGAGTGGGCAAGAACAAGAAAATTAAGAGAAAAATGAATGTATAGTTTATTTCAATGAGTAGTTTTATTTTTTTTCCGTCTTTTTTCTAGTGTTATTGAATGTCATACGAGCATATGAGCTTGATGTCATAAGTACATAACACCCGAAACAACAAAAATTCAAACTAATGAAATTACTAAAATATTGTTAATACCTATTTATATAATGTAGACAAAAACACAAAACAATAAAATATGCTAAACCAATGTTATTAAATGAAAAATTTAATTTAATAACATTGGTTAAACATATTTTTCTTTATTTTGTAATACATTTATTCCTTCTCCTAATAATTCTTCTTTGTCTTATCTTTCTTATCTAGGTTGAAGTTCAAAAGAAATATGCTGAATATAATCTTTATCTTTCATTGATAAGGATTATCCCCCATTTCTTCGTTACCATTTTGATGGGAGCCTGGGGTGACAAATATGGCAGAAAATTCCCAATGATTCTTTCTAAACTGGGATTTTTTCTATATTCGTTGAATTTGTTTGTTTGTAGTGGTTTTAAACGTATCCCGACCGAATACCTGTTCATCAGCGACTGTGTGGTTGCAATCACTGGCGGCACAAATGTTTTCAACACTGCAATGTGGAGTTATTTGTCCGACGTGACGTCATACAAAAATCGGACTTTTCGATTTGGAATAATGGAGACAGCTTTAATAGCGCCTCTTGTCTTTGGTCTTTTAATCGGTGGAAAGGTTCAAGAAACATGGGGCTATCTACCTGTGTTTGGCACCAGCTGTGTTCTGTATTTCCTCTGTCTCATATATTTATGCGTCTTCATAACGGATACTTTGCCTGAGAGCGATAATAGCCTTTGTCAGAAATTCGTAGATGCCATCAGTTTATCTAATTTTGTAGAAAGTGCTCGTACCTTTCTTAAGGAACGTCCAGGCTATTCCAGAAGATACGTACTCCTATTAACGCTTGCCATTTGGATGATGTCAGTGCCTCAAGACTCAGCAGGTAAGTAAATTCTATGAATCCAATTGCGAATTCTATTGACATAATTGTTATTTAAGCTATATGAGGAAACATAATAATATACAAATTATTGATATTAAAAGAGGACATTCATTTCACAGAGCAATACTTTTCTGTTGAGTTATTTACTTACAATACAATAGAAAAATCATCTTGAAAAATCTTCAGCTAATGTCGGATTGTAGTCTGCTGTCTGCAAGATCATAACAAACCGTCTGTTCTGAAAAAAATGTGGTAACCGGTGTTCATCTCGACGGTTAATAGTCCTTGAAGACATTTTCCGTATCATTGGATGGATCATTGTCTTTCTTGCCAAAGTAAGTATCCATTAAAACTTCCCCCGTAGCACGAACTTTGTATTGGTAAGCTGGCAAGAACCAACTATTATATTTATTAAATATGTCTATACTTTCACCTGTATGTATTACGTACTGTGATTAGTCCAAACCTCATAAAGATGTGGTCCATCAGCGTATATATAAAGAGATAGATAAAGGGATAGAATGATTCTGAAGAAGTTAAAAGATTCCTAAAGATAAGTATAATTGCAAATTGTGCTCCATCCTGAAAAAAAATTGCAAAGGAATATATTAAAGTTACTGCCTCAAATCTTTATTTTCTGATTAGTTTGGTGTTGAAATATCGATATTTTTATGAGAAGTAGAATCCTATTTCTAAAGGATATGTGAATTTTATTTTCATTATGCCTTGGACAGGTAAATAAAGTTGGACAGGATGAATACAATTCTTGCTAAGCGATCAATTGAAAACATTGGAACCAATTGAATGGATGACATGAATATTATTAAAGAACAAATTAAGTGAAAATGATAGTTAATCTATTTTCTGTATTTGATCCATCTTCATCAATTATAAATCTTAGTATAAATTGAATCAGAACAATTTTAGGTTTATCCCTTATCCCTATACAATTATGAATAATCCCTTCCCGATTCAACATTCTATGAAAATTATTCTTATCTTACTTAAGAAAGGAGTTTAAATTACTATTACCTAAATCTATTACTAGCCCTCTATTAATTTTTATTTCCCTATTCTTTCTAATTATAATAAACAATATCCTAGGTCTATTACCATATGTTTTTACCAGAACAAGTCATATGCTTATAACTCTTTCATTAGCCCTCCCAATTTGAATATCATTCATAATTTATGGATGAATCATAAATACTAACCATATTATTTATGATTCATCCATAAATTATGAATGATATTCAAACAACATTTTTTAAACAATAAAAATTTGTTTATTGATAAATGATCAGAAAAAAAATATATTTTTTTAAATAAATAAGTTGCATTCATTTTTTAAAAAAAAATCTATATTGTATTGGACAGCAAGGTATTTGGTATGTTTGTATTTCCGCTACACTACTAAAATAAAAGGACGCCCAATGGGTCCTTCGCAATATTTACATTAGGGCATTGGTTGAAATTTTTGGATAAAGATATTTTCGTTTTTTACAATACTCAGACTATCTCAGTAATACAGGTAATACAGATTGATTGTATAAAACAATGACGATGCAGCAGTGGTGTGCGGAGTTAGTTGCAATTGCTTTTCCCCATTGTATCTGAAAAAGGTAGTTAACATGTACGAAGGTTGGTTTTTTTTGGATAGTCATCATTTTGTTTTTCCAATATGGATAAAAAAAAAAAAGACTCAAAATTTTGGCATTGATTAAAAATCCATCAATAGATTTCTTAAGAGAAAACAAACAAAAAACAAACAAAAAAAAACGTTACGAAAGAGTATTAAAAGCCTATCTACAATTAGTAGGTCCTTACTACCGGTAGCAGTAAGGGCGCTTGGCTGCAAGTTGGAGGTGGTGGGTTCGATCCCAGTCGTCGAAGGAGGGAGGAAATCTTTTTTCCAGGCTCCATTCTCCTCCAAACGGGTCCTAGAGTCTACCCAGCCCTCTGTAGAATGGGTATCGGGTTTGAGCGAGCGTTGGGCTGACCACCTAACCTTCAATAACCTCTAAGTCACTGAAACGCTGGAGACCCTGTGGGATACCCCTAACCTATCTACAAATGACGAGTTTTGCAGACACACAGAAAATCTGAGATACTCAATTATTACTTAACTATAAAAAGACATTTTCAGAAATATAAAAGTTTTTAAAAACAAAGTAAAATACTAAGATTTAATCAATCGAATTCTACTTGTCTGTCTCATCAGAAAATCTCAGTAGCTTTTTTTTTCCTTGTTGAACTTCGAGGACATTGTAAACCTCTCCATTCTATATTCCGGTAATGCCTATTGATGTAGTATCCCATCAATCTTAGCAAAAACATGCAATTCGAAGTATATTTCATCATTTAGATATTTAAGTGGGATAACATAATTTTTTTGTGATAACATAAAGTGTTTTAGTGTTTTGTTTTGTTTTTTTTTGCTTTCTTTATCATAGAAAAATGAAGAATGCACACTAATAGGAATTACATTAAAATGTAGATGTACTTTACGAGTTATATATTAAATCAAATAGATGACTTCCTACTCACTATAAAGTAATTGAAAGTCAAATTTAGGTGAACATGTAGCAAGAAGAAACGATCAAAATAGCCAGGAGAAATTTTGAAATGAATGCTAAGAAATGAGAAATCATTACATGCAATAGATAGAAAAATAACTGAAATTCTGAAAATGAATAAAGATCATTATTATTAATGTAATTGAACGATTTCTTTCCGTTTTTATTTGTTTAGGTGAATCTGCTTTTGGATTTCTTTTTGCTCAATTGAAGTTCCACATGAACCAAATGGATTTCAGTAAATATACATCTGTAGGAGTGTCATGTGCTTTTGGAGGTGAGTAAGAAGTCAAATATTCATTTTGAATATCTTTTATTTAATCATTTAAGCTTTGAAATAGTTAATATCTGTTAACGATAGACCATCGTAACGGATAGTTTTGATCTAAGGAGCCATTGGTCACCCATTACAAAAAGTCCATTTCTAGAATTTTTCACTGACAATGAAAGGATATGAACAACATTGAAAAGTTTCAAATCCTATATTCTTAATCTGTTGATGATTTTCTTCCCTTCCACTAACTCACCCTCACTAACTTCACCACTGAGTCATCTTTTCGGTCGTAAATTTTTAGTGACCCATTTGGGAGCTATTGTGATAGCGACCACAATCGGTAGCTATTGCGTTGGTCCTGTCCGTCCATCCGTGTCTGTCATCCCTAACAACTCTCGAACGGAAGGTCGGATCGACGAACGGATTTCACCATCGTGTTCAGAGGCCCAAACACTGCAGGCAGAGACCCAAACACTGTCAACCCCCCCCCCCCCCTTGTTCGAGAAATTTGGCATTGTTTTCATTGGATTTCCTCTATTAGCTTAAATATTAGAAATGGAACCGTCTTATTTCATTTGTCAGCTATAGCTTGATGGGTAAGGTCTCGGTCTCGTATACCGGAAGTTGTCTGTTTGAATCCGTATATCTATTTCTTTTCTGTTTTGCCTTTTTTTCTCTCAACTTTTTTTTTTCTCAGTGTCCGCGAGGATTTTTCTTTGTTTGTTTTGTTTTCCTAACGTTTTTTTAAATTTTTCCTTAGAGGTTATTGTACTTCCTTTATTTATTATTATTTTTAAATATTTTTATTATTATGGGTCGCCCTTAAATTTATACTTTAGCACAAAATTGTATTCACTTGGTTTTCATTATTTAAATGTCATTATTGAATTGTAAACGGTTGCTCTGTTTTTGTTTTATTTGAAGAAGTTAAGATATTCCAAATAATTATATTACAGCTGTTAACATTGTAGCAGTGTTCTGAAGTTTCTTCAAAAATTTGTCGACTGATTTTGTAGCTTGTTATTCAAAGAACAAAGCACTTGAACTGCTGTGTGTTTCTCTTTAATTATAAGATTCATTGAAAAATCCCGGCGATATATAAATATTCTTCAATGACTTTTGAAAGTATGTATTATTGTTATCAGAAATTTTGATGTTAATTTTATATCTTTCCAGGTCTTCTTATTCTCTTACCAATTCTAACTAAAGTGCTTAAGTTCTCGGATATTGCAGTAGCATTGATTGGAACCGTAGCGAAAATAATAAATCCAGTCATAGTGGCTTTTTCTTCGGAAGTATGGATGCTCTATGCAGGTAAATGGCTTTTCAATTATTACTCGAGGTTAAAATAAGCAGTGTTTGTCTTATTTTTTTAAATACTTTGTTGTTTTTTAATAACAGTATGCTACGTATACATTTATATTGGGATACATGTAGATTCATAGATAGTTACTCTTTGGTAAAAAAAAAATCGAATCAATCCGATAAAATAATCTTTGAAAGTCGGTTTCCAATGCAAATATCTCGTGGCCAGGCAGTGCTTGTGAGAAAAGTTTCAACGGCGAGGTACGTTGAAGAGAGCTCATTTGAATTGTGTGGTGTATTTAATGACTGTCAGATGATTCCTGATAACATATCGACTGTTTGATCTATTTCAGTTGATGCTAATGATGCTTCTGTTATGAACTCGACGAAAAATTTGAGAGAGGACGCATCTTTGGACTAAGGGAAGCAGACTAATTGTTCCATTTTAGCTTAGTGAAGCGAAAGTGGCAGTGATGGTTGCAGTGGATACGTTAGCGTACTCTTATACACCGAGAAAGTACTATTCAGCTCACGAGGACGATTGGTAAAAAGGATCGTCTGACAGTTAGACAAGCCCGAGCTATTCTAGATCCTTCTTTTCTCCCCTTCCAACGAGGTGAAGGAACTTTTAGTATCATCCTGTATCTTCAGGTACATTGTGAGACAAAACTTCATTCTCTTCACTCTCTAAAGAATTTCCCATTAGCCATCTGAGGTTACTCCGTACCTACAGACACTTAAAACCTTTCAGAATACTGGTCTTTTGTGCTGGGACATCCTCGGAAGGTCAATTCAGAGCCTGACTTTATTCTTTGTCAAATATTTAGCTTCCATGTGGAAGAAGGAATCCAATTGATGACAGGTTAGTTTTTTGGAAACAAAAGGCTTTTGACATCAACTGCTCTCCATGTTTTGATGACACCAGGGTGAAGGGGATCACCGCCCTGTAATTCCTCCGCCCTCTAATTCCGCGCCGGTAGAAGCTTTAGACAGCCAAAATTATAAAAAGAATAGATAAATTATAGACGGGACCCAAATGGCGCTCGATTATTGGAGGTCGGAGTTTTTTTGTGCTGAATTCTCCTCCAAACAGGTCCTAAGATTTACCTTCTGGCGAATGGGTACCGGGTTTCCTTCTCGGGACTTAAACCAACCACCTTTATTGAGTTCCGTTGTCACGAGCCTTATATCCTGTCTCTCCAAAAGCCACTCAGCCCTATAGTGAGATATTTAATTAAACGGGAAAATAACCCAGAAACACTTCTGCACTCTAATTTCAATAAATTTAATGTAAAATGAAAAATTAAAAAAAAAACTTTAAGTACTGTATTCAAGTACTGTAAGGGGGAATGTAAAGCCTAAGAATAATCTTCTGATCCTCCAACGCTCTATCACTACTGTATGGAAGGCTCAGTATTACTTATGTCAAAATAAAACACGTCCATTTAGGGATGGCATCATATTTGTAACTTCAGTTTTTATAAATATTCTCTTTTTTATCTTTTAGCATCATCTTTACTTGTATTCTACCCGTTCTGTTTTCCTTCCATGCGCGCACAAATCTCCAAACTTATTCCAAAAGAAGAAAAAGGTAATGGACTCGTTTATTTCAATTTTGTAAATATTTTTTTTTAATGCAAAAATAATCATAATTATATGAAGTTTTAATAACGATAAAGATTTGGTGATGATTAGAACTACTATTTCAGGTTAGATGTAATTCGGTAAAAAAAAAAAACAAAAAAAAAAAAACCTATGTTTATTCCTCAGAGAACTTTCCAAAAATCGTCTGTATAGTCTTTTCCTATTTAAGAAATAGATAGAGTACAAAACAGACAAATTGTATAGGCCTATCTATCGATAATCCACAAAAGACTACTAATTTGTATAGGCCTATCACACGATAAAGAAAAAATATCATCTAAGAATTAACCAAAAACAAACAGAAAAACCTCATTATAATTTATGTCTGTTATAAGGAAGTTTTGGCTACGAAAATACTCATAGGTTTATCTAAATAGTGATACTTATTTTGTATATCTTATGATGTAATTCTTAATTTTGATTTTTTTTTTATACATCAACAAATTAAACGTGCATCATTACAATCTATTTCCTTCCGAAAAGCAATAATATTCTACGTATCTTATTATAAATCATATTTACTTGAATAAAACATCTTAATTACAAGACGATATTTCGCAAAGGTATCTTTCTTTGCTTCCTCAGGCTCCATTTTACAAAACTTTAAAAGAAAACGGTTATTACAAAGGTCTTTTTAGCATCCTACTATTGCTAGCATGTTCAAAATACTCAGATTACTACAAAAATAATAAGTTCAATTCTTAATATGATCACCAAGTACAGATAATTATCGCTTTGTAGTTATGATGTTTTATTAAAGTTCATACGATTTATAATCTATTTCCTTGTTATAGAATTCTTTTTATACATTTCTTGATTTTAAACTAGACGACATTTAAATTCCATCCCTTGCTTCTGGTCTTTAAGCCAACAATTAATAAAGAGTATTAATACAGTAAAACCCCGATTATCCGAGTTTCCGCTTTAACCGAACTATCAAATATTTCTAGGATTTTTTTTTTTTTTTTTGGTTCTACATTTTCCATTTTTAAAACTACAGAAAAAAATTCTGAACTTGATCTCATCAATCAACGAAGAGGATATACGTGACTGGATAAACGCTGACGAACAACAAGACATTACAGATGAAACGATCGTCAACAATAATCGAGCGATGATGATGAAAACAGTTACGATGAAAATAGACATATGAACATCTCCCATATAGATGGACTAAAAGCTATCAAAAGTGCTATTGAATATATAGAACAACAAGAAGAAGCGACACCAGCAATCCTGTTATCCTTAAAAAAAATGCCGAAACATTGCTGCAGAAAAACGCCAAAGTAACGTAAAACAAAAAACAATTAAGGACTTCTTTAAGTAAAAGAACTCTTTAATTAACGTAACAATATGAATTGCATATGTGTATCTGTATAACTTTTGTATTTCTTAAAATATACATTTAAACTTACACGATTTATTTTATTTACAATTTTCGCTTTAACCGAGTTTTTTGGTTATCCGAGTTAGTCTTGGTCCACATTAACTCGGATAATCGGGACTCTACTGTAATAAAAACGTCTTTTTCTGAAATCATCACAGAAATTGTCATTGAAAGATGGCTTTATACAAAATACATCCAAGTATAAGAATTAGAAAATTAAGAAATCATGGCTTTCTCTTTCAGTCGTGCTGGTGTCAAATTAGTCCTAAAATGAAAAGAAAAAATTGAAAGAAAATATGCCTTAAATAGAACATATTTTAAAATGTAAGAATCCATTTTCAAAATAAGAAAAAAATTTTGAAAGTAAATTGAATGAAAAACAGTTTCACAACATTAACAGATTTCGCGAACTTTTTCAGTCGACTGAATGACACGTGGGAAATTAGAGCAATTTCAATTACGGAAAGTTTAGATTCATGTTTCTGTTTTGTTTTGTTTTTTGTTTTTTTTTTGGGGGGGAATAGAAGCATTCTGCAACTGTCGTGGTTCTTACTTAATCTACCTTAATGAAAACATAGGGCGTAAAATTCCCACGTTATTCCGACAATTACAAAATATTAGGAGATAAAAAACATGCTATTTTGTAAAATACTTATTTTACATGAAATTAAAAAATAAAAAGGCCAACACACTTGACTAATTTTTTTAAAAAAACATTTAACACATTAAAAATATACAATGGGTACGACCGGTTTCGCCTCCATTATGAGGCATTAACTAGTGACAACAACAAATGAAGAGCTTGGATATTTAAGTGCTTCTTTCGTCTCCTGTAATCATGTGGGTAGGACAGGTGGTGCCATCCATCGGAGGAACAAAACCTGCTGGCGCCCTCTGTGGAACCTGCGGTAGTGTCGTCTGCTGCAGGACGTCCGCAAAGCAACGCCGTAAGGGAAAACCTGGAAAAAAAAAAAAAAACAGAAAAAAGAAAACCGGAAAAATTATTGGGATGGATTATTATCCATGTCTCTGCTTCGCTTATCGAAGCCATATTGATAGATGGCCGGAACGGAGAGGCAGTCATTATAACAATGATTATTGGTTAGTATACGAATGGACTCCTTACATTTGCGGAGAAAATGTCCGATCTCGTTACAAATGATAAGGGGATGAGACCAATCTGTCCCGTACTAGCGACATGAAGGTATGTTAAATAATTATCATCTTTATTAGTGATAGCGGCTTTGTGCTGCGCTATGCGGCTGTTAATTGGCTGTCGTGTTTCTCCAAAATAAAGGCACCGAAAACCCAAACATTGAAGGGCGTAAACAACCCTACTCGGATTAGAACGGTATGGGGTGGATGGTCCGGGACTAAGAAATCTGGAAATACTGTTATTGGAAGGAGCAGTTAACGAAATGTCATATGAATGTAAAAACTTATTTAAAGTGGGAAAAATTATGGGATGGTAAGGAATGGAAACATATTGGACTTTTTTATTTCTGGAGGGATTATCCAATGATTATCCTCTACAATTTATTAATACGCACCTGGCTAGATCTCTTACCAGTATTTACACTTCCGCCGTTCTTTTTAAAAATACTTATTTTACGTTAAGTAAAATTCTGCGATACACTACGTGATCAAAACTATCGGGACATCCCTCTGCCTAGAACTGAATGAACGATCTGAATTGAAACCTAGATGGCATGATGACGTCATGTATCGGTGTAAAGGAGGTAGGAAGTTGTTAATTGAAACGAAGTAACGGCAGAATGGATCGATCAGCAGAGCTCAGTAATTTTGAACATGGACTGGTCATTGGCTGCTACGAGTAATAAGTCTATCAGGGATATTTCAACCCATCTAGTTGCCGAAATCGACTGTTAATGTCGTGAAGTGGAAACTGGAAGGCGAAACCACAACAAAACCATTACCAGGTAGGCCGAGTGTACTGATAGACCGGGGCCATCGAGTGTTGAAGAAGGTGGTTCGTGTAAATAGTCAGACGTCGACTGAAAAAGTCATCCTTGATTTCCGCAGTAGCACTAACACTCTAACCAGCACATGACTGATCGTCAAGAGGTCAGGGGAATAGGGTTTAGTGGTCGAGCAGCTGCTCACAAAACAAACATTTCCTCTGTGAATGTTCAGTGCCGCCTAAGTGGTGTAAAGCGTGGCACCAATGGACAGTAGAACAGTGGAAATGTGTGCTGTGGAGTGATGAATTACCATATCGCGATCCAATGAGAGGGTTTGGGTGTGGTGAATGCCCTGGGACGATATATACCATCATATGTAGCGCCAACAGTGGAGTTTGGAGAGGTGGCATTACGGTGTGGGAGTATTTATCAGAGAATGAATTCGACCCTCTTGTACCATTGCACGGTAATGCAGATGCGGAAAGGTACAAGGACGTTTAGACCAGTTATGTACTGCCTACGGTAGAGGACCACTTCGGGGATGATCATTGTCTCTACCAGTATGAAAGCGCTCGTGTTATAAAGCGAGGTCCGTGAGGTTTGTGAACAATAAGTTTTCGGAAATGGGCTGATTTGCCCAGAGTCCTGACCTTAATCCTACCGAACACCTATGAGAGAATGTCGACTTCAACTTCCAGGCCCCAACTTCCCACATCACGACCAGCTCTTCAGAAAGAATGGGCAGTCATTCTCCAGAAATGTTCAGGCACCTAGTGGAAAGTCTTCCGGGAAGAGTCACGACTTTGATCAACGCGAAAGGCAGACCCACCCCATACTTGCTGGGGAATGTGTCCACCAGGAAAGTCGGACTACAGTTTCGGATAGGTGTTCGGATATTTTTGATCGCATATCTATATTGTAGACCGTTTCAAATCATTTGAGTCCAAAATAGTAGTTTGTATCTTATTTTTTATCTGTAGTGATCTATATATTTGCTAATTGTTTAAGCCTAATAGATACAACTTATACATTGAAATATTACAGATAAACCATTAATCAGAATTATTTCTTATCTTAGGGAAAATTTTCGCCATGACCTTTGCTTTAGAAACAGCCATTCCTTTGTTTGCAGGAGTCCTGTATTCCAAATTATACAAATTCAGTTTAACTACTTTACCTGGTGCAATCTATCTATTATCAGCAGGTTTCATAGCAGTGTCAGCCATTTGTCTCATGTAAGAATTTATTCTTTATTAATGTAGTATAATTTTAGACTTTGTTTTATTGTTAATCATCATCATCTTCTTATATCATAAAATAAATGTAAAATTAAAAATAAATTTAAAATACATTTATTAGACAGGAATTTTCGAAGAGATTATTTCCTTCTCTTCTTCTTCAGCTACAATCATTTTTAACAAATATGGGAATTGAAAATCATGATATTATAACATTTCATTGCAGTAACTATCATATTAACACTTATTCTTACATTTAACACTCATCTATTCTTACATCGAGATTGATTAATTATTAAAAAATATGGAAAGTGAAAATTATGATATTATAACATTTCATTTTAACACTTCATCTCATCTATTCTTACTTTATTAATACAATGAGATTGTCTAATTAAATCTCTCGCCAAGTTTGCAATAACATTACTAACCTCAACACCATTGCTTCTATTTATATTTTTATCTTTGATATTTCGTATGTATAAACTTTCAATTGTTTTTCTCATTTTAGTATCCTTCTCATTATATAAAATTTTAATTTCTTTATTAATACAATGGGTTTTCCTGGAACAATGTTCTGCCATTTCTGATTTATCAAATAATTCGTTTCTAATGTAATAATAATAATATCCATGTTCCAGGGCCCTTTGTTTTATTGTTATTTTTCATTTTTGTTTTCTTCTCTGGTGTAAAATTGAAGTTACTTTGACAGAAAGTTTGTAGTGAAGAAATAAGTTTCAGCCGATACACAAATTAAGAAAAATTTAAAAAAATTATAATGTAATATAATTAAAAATTAAAACTATACATGATCTGGAGCTTTCGAATTGCCTTTGCGGAGCTCATTTTCAACAATTTTACAATATACTTACCTACGAAAAGCCCAATGTATAAATTACATTAATATCGGATTGTATTTACAATCATTCTCTGACAGTTTGCAACAAAAGATGTCTCTTCGATACCTGGAAGTATTAATTCATTATTAATTGCCACACTCCTTTTTAGCGGCCCCTTTTGTACAGCTTTCCTGTAAAAAAAAGGGAACCGCTATTGATATGGTTTTGGTGCTCGATGTCACACTCTGGCGCAGTTGTTGCGTTTACCAGGGGCGTAGCGAGGGGAGGGCAAGGGGGTCTATCATGCCCCGGGCGCCTCTCGCAGAGGGGCGCCAAATGGTCCCCAAGACCATGTTTGGGGTTATGTTTTTCGGGGGGTGGGGGGCGCCAAAAAGGTATTGTGCCCCGGGCGCCAGTTATGCTCGCTACGCCACTGGCGTTTACTGTGATTGTTGTTAGAGCTGCATTATAAATGGGATTGTTGCGCATGCAAAGGACGCCATTGTTGCGTTTGTTGTGATTGAAATTGAAAAATTGTCTCGACGTGCCGAAAAACGAGATGCTGATGCAAAGCGACAAGCTTCACGCATGCGTAAAGAACGGTCTTGCTCAAAGTCAGAGACAAAGAGACAGAGAACGAGAAAGAAATGCTGAAGCATATCGCCGACTACGATCTGATCGCTTCCGATAAAATTGTGCATATTATGGAACCGCTTTGCTTTTGACACTGTCTAAAAGCATTAATTTATCTTGGTTTATTCTTTCGTGAACTGAACTGTACAGCTGAAAATGTTCATCGAACGCCCATTGGATTTGTTTTAGTTGAAATGTTATTGATTAAGTCACTGCTTTTCTGAAATAAAGAGAAGTTCGTTGTCACACAATTTAAAATATGACAAATTTTTATCTTATTTTTTTCTTTTTACTTCAAGTTTTTAAAACCCAGCTTAGTATTATATATTCTCGAAATGATTTATAATTTTTTTGAATTAGTCTTTATTTCAAATATCACGTTTGCGAAATCACGTTTGCCCAGTTAAGTTTTTCACCTTAGTAGAAAAAAATCGCTGATTTTATTTTATTTTATTTTATTTTATTTTATTTACAGTTACATTTACATTCACTCCAAGATGTTTCCTCTTGAAGAAATGGACGACCTTTCTGCAATCCCTCAGTATTTGAATGTGAACCACGAAGAGGAAGTCCCAACTCACGAATGGCTCAACGATAATCCGAACTTTTTCGATGAGCCAATGCCAGCCCCTCTTTTACCGAACAGATACAGTGGATTTCAACCTTATGTGCGGTATTCCTTACCTCCTAATCAATCCGTTAATCAGCCTAAGATCTATTGAACAAACTTCCTTGCAAACAAAACTACAAGAAGTTCCGTTAATCGAAGACAAATAAATGAATAACAGAGACAATATTCAAATAAATAAAGGAAAAGAAAAGCAGCACCTGAACAAATATTCTTTGGTGAAATATTTTACAATTTGGCTCCCTCTGGTGACAAGCAGCCGTACTAGTCTTGAAATGAATTTTATCTATAGCTACATATTGTTTCTCCTTTTTTCAAACGAGTTCGTAATTGGCATTACAAATGCTTCCTTCTAAAATTTTTAATTGTTCTAAAAATTTCTGTCATCTGATTGGCAGAAAACAACTTCAATATTCCATTATTCAATTAAAAATAAAGAAATTAGATTAACAATCGCTATTTGAAAAAAATCCTAACAAAACACTGAGGACGCTGTAAATCGACAGATACCAACCCAACAACTCTGTTGTAAGCTTTGAGAGGGACTATTTTGTTTGCGGCATAACACAAAGTTTTAAACTTAGTAATTCCTTCGTGAAGCAAAAATAATTCAGGGCATTGGTCCTCGCGCTGTTCCGTGACCCAACTCTTAATAGAAAAATCGCCAAAAAAAAAAAAAAGAAAATGAAGACACAGCCACAGAACTTAAGTTACTAAATGTGTTAAGTGTTTTCTTGTCAATTGATCTCATATATTGCTTGACGATAGACATTCGAATAACCATGCGATGTAGAATAATAATTACTAAACAAAAACTTTAGAAAACTATGTAGCCACGCCATTGTTATTATATGTGTGGATTTTAGAGATATAGAACTCCATTTACATCTCTGATTTTAAACTCTTTTCTTATGAAAGTGCCCGAGACTCATGCAATCAATCAATCTGTGTGTGTATGTCTTCTCCTAATGGCTTTTGAACCACTGGATGGTGTCTTCTTGACATTGCATATTTAATAAAACTTGTCTAATAACAGTTTGAAATATTTTCCGTACGGGTCCTTTAATAAAATTTACGCATAAAGTGACCGAATTTCCCAAAGATCTGAAACAGTGATGTCTAATAATAACTATTAATCCCTTTATTTAGTAAACGGATTTGCGCACGCTTTGATGACAAATCGGCTTTAAGCAATTTAAGTAAGAATTTGCAGATTTACTTGGTTTTCAGACAATAAAGATTTCTACCATTTTAGGTACATTCATATTGTAATTTAGTAAATTTAGGCTTTTCTTTGTGTCGTTTTCATGATTTACAAACGTAAAAAGAAAAGGAAAAAAATTTTCCTGATGACATTTAAGGACTGATTCGTTTTTGTAGGAATTTACAGTAACAACATAACTAAGCATTTAATCGAAAAAAATGGAAATAATCAGAATAAACATTAAGATATAATCATAAATATTAAATAGAATTTATTTCAGAAGCTTCATCTTTTAACATTTAATCGTTTAGCATTGCAATATTGGATGACAAGTTAAGAAAATACTTTAAAGCAGTTTCTATTTGCAAATCACAATCAATCATCTTTCATCACGCTGTTGTACGGATATCAATTATCCTCTTTATTACTTAGGATCTCTAAAGACGATCGATCACTTACGAAACAACTCCAAAACTAAACGGCTTTCAAGGAGGTTTTTTTTGTGTGTGTGTGTGTGTGTGTGTGTGTGTGTGTGTGTTTGTTTAAAAAAAAATCAACTTGAACGTATGGAATGAATATTTATCAAAAACTGAATAACAAACAAAAAATATCGCACAAATGTAAAAAAAATAACAACAACACATTACCTTAAGCCACGACGTTTCCAAGGAAAGAGGTTCTTTTTTTGCCTAATAAACAATACAGATCAATAATCAATCATATCCTTAGGAAAAAAATATCCGAAACCCACTTTAGTGAGTCTATCATGCACCCAATAAAAAACTAGAAAATGCGGATATAACTTCGCAACCATCTGATCTCTTTCCAGGTTTATTTGTTTGTTTGTATGTTTTTTATATAATAAAATACGGTTAACTGATTTTAACTTAAAATTAATTGTTTCTTTGGAGGATAAGGCAACGACCGATGGATCTAACAACAAGTTCATTCCTCTTCAATTTTCCAGCAAGATGGTCGATCTAGAAAATACTAAAATAAATAAATGTTATCATTATAAATGTATTTCCATCGTTTAATGCACTTTTAACTTTATTTAATGTATGTTTTCAGTATTTATAGTCTATTTCATCACTTGTTGTATTGTTGCTTACCAAAGTATCAATTATTTTGTAATAAAACAATCATTTTTCATATGTATATATTTCAGCTTTTGTTATCTCTTGTAAGATAGTTTCATCAATGCTAATAATCAGTCATACTCAAGTACCATCTATAATCATAAATTTTCAAAAAATAAAATCTTATCCCTCTAATGTAATTATAAAACACCACAATTTATTTCAATCAATTGTCGCATTCGTTTTTGGCTTCTTACCCTCTTTCTAATCATAATAAGTGACATTCCTTTTACACCTGTATTAATAGCTCATTAATATTAAAATAAAAACTTTTATTTAAACTATACTCATAATTTGTTAATGAGGAGTTAGAGACATATCAAGCTAATCACATTGAAACCCTTCAACAAAAACCGACTAAGGATTTTTGGAAATAAAATTCTCACATGCTATTTAGCTTACGAATAGCCATAAACATGAAACAGCAGCTCTGTCCTTGAATTAATAAAGGAGTTCAACTCATTCATTTTAGATCAGACGTTACTCAGGAATAATAAGAGAAGATATAAAAATAATGAAGGCACCTGAGAATTTCAATGAGGATGACAGCTAACCAATACAAGAGCCTGTTTGCCAATACTGAAGAAATTACCCAAAAGCCTTGGTAGACTACCCTTTAATACAATTTATACAATTTAAAAATAACAAGTAAATACTTCATAAAAACTTCATAAACCATATTTTTACTAATTTCTCAATATAGTGGAGACTGAAAAAGATATGAGCACTATTTGTACATCAGAGAGACTTTTGAATTATCTCAACTAATAAGTGATGATATCTGAAGCACCCCTGTCTTGTTTATAGCTATGTAAAAAAAAAAAATTCAATCCGATATTCCATCAATATAAAAGTAACAGCAATTAGCTTATAAAAAATGTAAGATTAATGTTAAGACAGTTTTTTTTTATGCATATGTTTTATGCATCATATACAATAATCAAATAATTCTAAATGTAACTTACAATTTCTTCAGGTTATGCTTTGAATGAGATATTTGGTATTTTATCTTTATATACAGTATATATAGCTTACTCTTTATGCTGCAAAAAAAAATTGTTTAAGTTTCTGCTATTTCATCTAATCGTTGAATCGTTCACATAAATCTTACCACCAAACTTCTTCTACTAATGTTTTTTTATTAAACTTAACTGTTACTTTGTTTTGTTCTTTACTTTGTAACATTGTTTACTGGTCTCAACGAACGATGACTAAATCATATCTGATGAAGGCTGGAGAATCTTACAGTCGAAATGTAGTATATTAAATATATTATAAACATTAGAAGAAAAAGTTTGGTGCCAAGATTTATGTAGGGGAGACCGGGGCTAATTGGCATAGATTTTGGCTTTGATTTTTCTATTTTTTGTGTGCAATACTTAGGGGGATTCTGGTGAATGCGGCGGATAGCTTATCTTTTTGACTACAAAATTATGTAGGACCCATTAATTAAATCCGTGTTTAGGTAACCCAAAAACACTTTTCCTAAAAGCTTCAAACTATGCCAACTAACCCCGGGTGCGGGGCTAGTTGGCATATCCCTAGGGGCGAGTTGACATGACGTGCTATGGATAGGGGTACTTGAGCAGAACACAGCAATTTTCGAGAAAAACATTTTATTTTATCAAAATTTTTATTTTAATAATACTTGAACAAAAAAAACAACAACTGTATGACAAATTAAGTTAAATGTATGAACAAACAATGAATTCTTAGCTACCTATAGTTATTGTTTGATACTGTTGGTTTGTAAAGATACTAGTAATGATATCAGATTAAACTCAATGTAATATCTTGTATCCTTCCAAGTCCATCAATAATATAGTTTTGTGTATAGTGGTTTAGCAGAGTGGGTGACACAACATAAGTTAAGAAATGAAGAATCAATAAGCTGAAATGAAATTAAACATATTTATAACAACATTCAATAATTACAAATGCTTAATATAGTTGTGTTGCATATCTCAAAGTTCATTCAATTGTATGGCTCACTAAATAAAGTTCTCCTTTCACAAGATCCATTTGTAATAATTTCTTCTGTAAATATCACAGTTACAAATGTTAACTAATGGGCTTTTCACCACATGTGAAATTGACCTAGTAATTACTATACTTCTCTAGTAATTAAAATACTCAAATCTTTAATGTTCAATATGTCCTTAACGCTTGCATGAAAATAATTGTGTACTGTTCATACCTTGTATTCATTTCCAGATTCATAATATTCTTGTATGAAAATCATAAATACTATAATTCAACAGTTCCTTATTTTCTTAAAATAACTCTTGAATATTCATGTACGAAAACTTGCATACTACAATTCAATAGTTCTTTACTTTCTTTAAAGTTAAATCTTTAATAATCTTGTGTAATAATCTTGTATGCTTTAATTCTACAGTTCTTTACTTGCTTCAAAATTAATTCTTTATTAGTCTTGTATAATAATCTTGTACACTTTAATTCTACAGTTCTTTACTTGCTTCAAAATTAATTCTTTATTAATCTTGTATAATACCCTGTACCATCTAATTCAACAGATTTTTATCTTGCATTGAATATTCCATTCATTAATCATTTGCTGAAACATCTTTACAGTATAATTAATCCTAGCTTTAATTGTTCAATATAAATCAATAACATTATTAGTTATTCTATGCACGAACAATAATCTTGTCTGTAAAATGTCTTAATATTAATGTTCTTATTTTCATTCAGTCTTGACTATAAAATAATTCATCTTTGTATTCGACTCTAACTTGATTTGGCTGTCTTCCAACATTCCCGTAATGGATATGATAAATGGTTACTTACTTTGACTCCAATCGCTGATTAGGTAGCTTACACATCTTTAACTTTAACTGTGACGGTTCGCCTTACCATAATTCATTCGATCAGTTAGTAACTTATTCATAAGTTATTATGAATGCTCTGCAAGTCATGTCTTCCTTCATAGGATCCATTCGTTGAGTCTGCTTAGTTACCGTTGCTAAAGCTTATCTTCAAGCCAATTTCCTTATTGTAATTCTTACAATTTTAAATCAAATGGCTATCAGCCTTCTTAATTGAACTAAGGGTATTCAATACTACACAAGCTATTGCAATATCAGATCAGGATTCATCTGAATATACATTGCACCATAATAGCTCCCAAGCTAAAACCGCTTGATTTTCGTGACGACCATTTTATCGCCGTCTTTAGTAGAATCTTTTATAACAATCAAACTCACGCGTCTACCGCGTATCCTGCGCTTTCATTGTTTTAATTATCGATGACACACAACAATAAAGACTTTTAACTTTCAGATTCGTATTAAAAATATTTCAAAGCATAGACGATAGTTTTAAATTTAATTTTATCGCTGGAGGAAAACTAAATTTCTTACAGATACAAAGTTCGCACGCGTCCTTACAAGTCCTTAAAAGTCCTCACTTTTACATTTAGCCCTTAAAAGTCCTTACAAGTCCTTATAAATCCTTATTTTTATGCCCCATTTTTAAAAAGTCCTTACTTTTTACTCTGCCATTGTTAAAAAAATTTTAAATTTCACCGATTATCGTTTTTCTAATTCCTCCTCGGCGGCTGTAATCTCGATCGACGTGACTCTCGCGGAATTGGTGGGGAGGGGGGGAGACACGTTCTACGAATCCGGGTTGACTGCATTTGACGGTACTACCAATAGGAAGCTTTGTTGCATTCACTGTAGATGGGCGTTTTTTTGTTACAGGTGGCTTTTATTGGTCCATGGTTCCATAGGAATGTGACAGATATTGAAAAAGGTGCAGCCAAGATTTTATTCTTTTTTAGTTAACTTTTAGCGCAATTTTTCTTTCAGTGCGTTCATCGTCCGTGAATGTTATATATAAAAAAAAAAAAAAGTCGGGAATTTTGGCAATTGGTCACGTGTTCATGGCATGAAAAACAATTACTGAAAAAGAAATTAAAATAAATTCCTTTGATGTAAAATTAAATGAAAAAAGTTTGGAATTAAAAGATATGTAATTATGATTACCAGTTTCATGGTGTTTTTTTTTTTTTTTTTTTTTCATCAATTTATTGACTTAAATTTTTAGGAGTTTTTGTTGTGTTAAATTTGTAATGTATCTTCTATGTTTTATTTTACACTTTATCATCTAATAGGTTGAATTTGCAAAAATGAGACATTTTATTTAAAAATGCGTGCGACAATTTATGTTTATTCAATTTAGAGGTCCTTATTTTTTGGTTTTTTTAGTCCTTAAAAGTCCTTGATAATCCTTGATTTTCTTCTAAGAAAATGTGTATGAACCCTGTGATATCAAACACAAATGTAGGAGTTATTTGAACAGATGGGTTCAATTTTCGCAGAACTTTAGTTTGGTCGTACCAAATTTAGTCTTCGTCATCTGGCCATCTCCAGTTTTTCCCCTTTTTTACCATTTGTCAAAGCTATTCCAACTGACCCCTACCTAACTATGCCAAATAGCCCCCAGGGATTTCCAAAACAAAATGGATACCACATAATTACGAACATCAGAAACAAAAGATTCATGCATGCAACCACTGTTATCCACTCTTTCTAGAACCGCCATCAGCAGCACCTCAATTCGATCTACATGTTCACCAGAACAAAAAAATTTACTCACCAGTCAGAAAAACGATGAAATAGGAGTCACTTCCTTCGTGACGCTTCCAAGCAAACTAAAGTCACAGTGGATGGTGCACCTTTACATACACTTCCCACTGTCAAGATGTCAGCGCTCTAGCTATACGGTGGCAGGAAATAGAAGCTGTGTGCCAACTAACCCCTTATGCCAACTGACCCCGATCTCCCCTAATGTATGTATTCCTTGTGTGTGATATTAAAAAAGATGAAGCTTTTTTTTTTGGAGAACCTGCTGTCTGCCTTAATAAGATAGGGATATTGAAAATAGGAGGAATCTGAAATTTATGACTATTTAAAATTTATATACATACGATTAAGGGGAGGGCTGAGGGGGCCTTTGCCCAAACCCGCCTTTAAAATCTCAAAATGTATAAAATAGGTCCTAATATATTTCATTCTTTTTGATTGGCTTTTTGGTTAAGAGGATCTTGGCCCTCTCTGCAATTTGAAAGACAACTTATATTGCTGTTTGATTGTTTGAAGTTGGCTTTCTATAATTGACTGTCTGAATAAAATCTATATACTTCCGTGGATAGGTATCTCACGCCCCCAAATGTGCAGTTGAGGTTTCAGTACGACGTTAGGTGATGGCAGATTAGATAACATATCCTGACTGTTAGATAAAGCAATGGTTACGTTAGATGACGATCTCTTCCCTGAGATTAGATGGCAGGCTCTCTAATATCAGGTTAAATGATTGGCTCCTCTGGAAGGATCCTAGAGTTCATAATGAATTAGTAATATAACCAGAAGTATATGTTTTTTACTTACAAATAATTGCAGAATCACATATGCTCAATCATTAATAATAATAGTAATAATTCCGTAATAGTAATAATTCTTCATTTCTTGTCCTTTTGTAAGATACAATCAAAAAGGAACAAGGTATTTAATCCAACTAAGTTTGCTTCACTGAAATTTTAGACTACCAGTTGTGCTCTTAATGTTTTTTTGTTTTTTTTATTTTAAAAACCTTCGTTTTGAATTTGCATTGTAGATGTCATTGCTGGTACCAGGTTTGTGTCTAAGGTGTTTGACACCTGGTGAAAGATAACTTCGTAACGCTCCTTTCAATAAATTTTTGTGGAGCAAAAAATACTAATGGGCACAGATCTCCATAACTTGGTTTCCAGGTAATGATGTGGTCCTGGATGTTACTAGATGTTTAAGAGAAGAAAATCACCTTTGGAATACTGACTATATAGAAATAAAATAAACATTAAAATTTTAAAAGAATTGCACGTGCATTAGAAGAATCCCAATCAAAATGTTCATTTAGATGTAGACATCCATTTGCAAAAATAAAAATTAGTGAATTTCGCCTCTACAGCGAATTAAGTAATACTGCATATTTTTACATTTTTATTTAAAATAGCAGATTTTAATTTTTTCATTAAATACAACATGAAATTTTCTTCTCAAATGCAAGCATGAAATGTATTATCGATAGAGATAAAAAACTAATAAAGAATTCTCTTTTATAAAATAGTTTACTTTTTTAACATAAATATTTAAATAACCTAAATAAAAATCATTTACAAATTATATTATTATTATTATTATTGAAAATTAATACAAATGAAAAGTACTTATTCAAGAAGTAAAAAAAAAAAGGTAATTCATATAGAGCATATCAGAAAAGTTAAAGTATAGGCAAATTCCTTGAAAGATTAAGCCAAAACTTAAATAAACATGTAAATAAGAAATGAATTTATCTTATTTCTGTCTAATGATTTAAGTAATGCTTTTTTAATGTTGAAATTGAGGAAGTAAACTCAGATATTGGAATCACAGGAATTTTATGCTAATGTTATTAGAGACGATACAATGTCACGAATAGGGTGACAAAACTTTTTCCCATCTGGCGACTAAAAACAAAAAAAAAAACAAAACACTTTGACTTTCATACTGTAAGAAACTTAACATTATGCGGATACTTAACATTAAAAGTAACTTTACTTTTAAAAAGTGAGATCCGATTAAAGAATTCATTCTAGAATCTAGAACACACGTGTTCTATTCTGATACCACAAAAATATCTCCATCCTTATATGAACCAGCACTAGCAAAACTCACGTTGACTATTTACAGAATCTGGGGATATTTACAGAAAACGGGACATATACTAAAGCGGGACACTGCACTATCCGGGACGTCTGGTGAACCTAGCCATGAAAAGAAAACTTTAAGTTGGAATCAATATTACAAATCCAATATGAAAAATATAAAACAAAATGTTCCAGAAGGGTCAAACTTGGAACATGAGAAAAGGACCATAGACACAAGAGCTTCAAAAATAATAATGTATAATTACCATTCCGTAACATGTTTCGAGAATTTCCTCGTCATCAGATGTACAATTTGAAATAAAACATCTTAAAAAGGTACAAATCATAAACCTAAACAACAATAAGAATACTAACAATGTAAGGAATATCATTAACCAATCTTGGTTATTCATTGACTTAACAAAGTAACAAGATAT
Organism: Thereuonema tuberculata; assembly: GCA_023159025.1. NCBI lineage: Eukaryota > Metazoa > Arthropoda > Chilopoda > Scutigeromorpha > Scutigeridae > Thereuonema > Thereuonema tuberculata. The sequence continues at coordinate 6,368,044 of JAFIDM010003189.1, read as the reverse complement.
CATTATTTTAGATCATACTCTAAAGCATTTTGTATGGATATGTCTGTGTTATAACATTTTCGTGTTTTAATTATTAATGACTCAGGAAATTTTCGTAGAGGGATTGTTACCTACGAAAATTTCAGGGAAAAAAAAAAAACCATGCAAATGCACAGAAATGAAAATATTAGAATTAAAAGTAAAAAAAAAAATGAATTAAAAAAAAAAAAAAAAGACTCAAAAAATTGGCTAACAATAAAACGTGAGGAAAAAAATAATGTCTTTAAATCTTCATAAAACTTGGTAGAAAATCAATATTTTTTTAATATTTAATTATTTTTTTTTTATGTTTTAATTATAATTGTTTTCTAGTATTTTCGGAATTACTGTATTCATATAAATAGCTATAAATAACTATAAAAATAAATAAATAACTGTATAAATACCTTTTAGTTCAATATTTTATTAGCTTTTATTATATTTTATATAATGATATACATTACATTTTTAACGAAGCACCTACTGAATCCTTAATTCATAATTTAAGTAATAAAAAATAATAATTATTTATCATTATTATATTATTATTATATAAAAATTGAAAAGAATTTGGCCATCCTTAAATGGAATTAAAAATTATCCTGTAAGATTCCATAACTTTTTTTCCGTATCTTCGTCTGTTTGTATCGCCTTTTAGAGTGCGTTGTTTTGTTTCCGGTCATTTGCTTATTTGTTGACATGGCCTCTGAACGGAATTCAAATGCCAACGAAACACGGAAGTAACCTGTGTTTAATTAATAGAATCTTCATTTCTGTTGGTAATTAATGAAAAGCGGTGAGTTCCAAAAGCAATCAAACTGCAATGTGTATGTCTTTGCAAGCGGGACTGACTGAGAGGCAAAAAAAATTAAAGTGAAACTTAAAACGAATATTGGTGTCGCTACTTTTTAAGAACTCGGTTTCATAAAAAAAAAAAAAAAAATCCGCCAGTGAAAGACACTTAAGAAAAAGATTGAAGGCTTTTAGAATTCAACAATTTAAAACTTTAAAGCTGAATTTAATCATTTTAATATTATTACAAAAGAAATATGTAAATGGACTCTTCTGTGACTTTATTTTATTCATATAATAAATTGATGAAGATGTCATCAGATCCTTTAGATCTCAAAAAAACTTACAAAGCGAAGAAATTGTATCAGTGCCTCTTGTGTGAAAAAGCATTTTCTCAATCTCAAAATTTAACTCGTCACTTAAGAATTCACACTGGAGAAAAACCATATCCATGTAATTTTTGTGAAAAGAGTTTTAAACAAGCTCAAGATTTAACTTTCCATATCAGAACCCATACAGGTGAAAAGCCATACGAATGTGATGTGTGTGAAAAAAAGTTTGCAAAACCAAGTTGTTTAAATGTTCACAAGCGAAGTCATACAGGGGAGAAGCCATATCATTGTGATTTCTGTAATAAACGATTTGCAGAGTCCCGTTACTTAACTTGTCACTTACGAACTCATACAGGGGAAAAACCCTATCAGTGTAGCATTTGTGAAAAGAGCTATTCACATTCGGAAACTTTAAATCATCATATGAGGCAGCACTTAGGGGAGAAACCATATCGGTGTAGTTTCTGCAATAAAAGATTTTTGTTATCTCAGCATTTAAGTGACCATCTGAGAACTCATACAGGAGAGAAACCATACCAGTGTGATTTATGTGAGAAAAGTTTTTCTCAGTCTCAGAATTTAACATCTCACATGAGAATTCACACAGGTGATAAACCTTTCGAGTGTAACATCTGTGGGAAAAAGTTTTCACAGTCTCAAGTCTTAAATCGTCACAGGCGAATACACACAGGAGAGAGACCGTATCAGTGTGATGTTTGTGGAAAAAGATTTTTGTTATCTCAGCATTTAAGTGATCACGGAAGAATTCATACTGGAGAGAAACCATACCAGTGTAATTTATGTGAGAAAAGTTTTTCTCAGTCTCAGAATTTAACATCTCATATGAGAATTCACACAGGTGATAAACCTTATGAGTGTAACATCTGTGGGAAAAGGTTTTCACAGTCTCAAGTCTTAAATCGTCACAG
>JAFIDM010003189.1:6349811-6365963 GCA_023159025.1 Thereuonema tuberculata | reverse complement strand
ATCTGTGGGAAAAGGTTTTCACAGTCTCAAGTCTTAAATCGTCACAGGCGAACACACACAGGAGAGAGACCGTATCTGTGTGATGTTTGTGGAAAAAGATTTTTGTTATCTCAGCATTTAAGTGATCACGAAAGAATTCATACTGGAGAGAAGCCATACCAGTGTAATTTATGTAAGAAAAACTTTGTACAGTCTCAGCAGCTAGCTCGTCACATCCGAATGCATCATAGTGATGCCTGTGAAAAAATGTCTTCAAAACACTGTATCTGAACTTAAATAATTAGGTAGAACTGATTTTCTGTTAAGCTTCAAGTCAGATTAGAGTATGTCTAAGTTGACTGAGCTTTATGTAAGAGACGGAAAAAAACTTCATTCAGGTTTATCTTTCATTAATAGTAAAATAACTGTTACAATGATTCCAGAACTAATGAAGATTTAAACTTGGGCCATTTATTGAGAAACTATAAACTATCCCTTAGTTTTCATGAGTAAAAAAAAGTAAGCCAAGGAAGATGACTTAAAATAAAGGACTTGAGTTGAACATAGTAAAGCCCTTTTTATGTTTTGTTTATTCTGAATTTATTATAAAAAAAAAAAAAGAAAGTAAATATCAAAGAACATTTCCAAAACATCATTCATTGAATTTTAATCCTGTGACAATGTAAGTTTTACATCAAATTTCTGCTTAACAGCTGTCAGAAATTGGTTTGTTGAGTAACTTCATCAGAAACCTTATTTTCTTTAAAAGTCTTTTACTGTGTCACACTTACTCTCTCCAACTTCAAATCCTTTATTTTACTTCCAAAACTTTAAAAAACAAGAAAAATTTAGTTGATGGGAATTTTCCAATGGTGAATACAATTATGAAAAAAGCAAATAACAAGAGAGGAAAGCATTCGCACCCTGAGTTGTCATTGGGAAGAGACTGGGACGGGCCATTTCGTCCCAGTCTCTTCCCAATGACAACTCTGGGTGCGAATGCTTTTCTCTCTTATTTGCATTGTGCCTTCGTTTTTTGCTCTGTTCATTGAATTATTAGGCACGTAAAATCTCTTTTTCATTTATGAATACAATTATTATTTTAAAACCAAAAAAGGAAGAATGGATTTTATTACAGGCTTAATGTGCCCAGTAGGTTTACATAAAAGCATTATGTTGAAGAGCCTAAAACCCAGTGCCAAAATTTCCTTAGGCTTAGTAAATGATTGTTGATTATTTTGACAAAGGGATGGATCAGACTTATTTTGACTTAAAATTTGCTTCAAACAGTTACTGAAGAATGCTTACTCTGTTAAGAATGAAGTGTAGAACCAAACCTGAGTGTTTATTGAGAACTATCCATCACACAGGTAAAGAGAAGATAAAAAGAAAGTGTGAAGATGATCTAAAAATCCTTTTCTATTTTTAATTTGTGACTTTTAACAGAAATTCAGCAGTAATTCTTGCCTTTTTTTACAGTAGACTCCCCCTTATCCAGTCTTGCTTATTTCCAGTCCGTCGGTATACACTGACTGCTCAATTAAAAGTGGACATCTGAGTATGTCATCCCAACAGTGAAGTTTGGCAGTGATGGTGTGGTCGTGTTTCTCCTGGTTTGGACGTGGTCCGTTGGTTGTGATCGAGGGGAACATGGCATCCACACAGTATTTGGACGTTCTAGACAATTTCATGCTTCCTATGTTGTGGTTGCAGTTGAAGGGCTATTTGTGTTTCAGCATTACAATACGCCGTGCCATAAGGCCTGTGTTGTTAGCGCCTGGTTTCTGGAGAATAATGTTCAAGAACTTCAGTGGCCCACCTAGAGTCTGGACTTCAACCCTGTTGAATATCTGTGGAATGAATTGGAGCATCTGATTCGTGCACATCTGATGCAACCACAAACACACATCCAACTTGTGCAGGCTTTGAAGGAGGAGTGCGCAAAAATACTGGTTGCTTGCTATCAGAAACCGGTGGAGAGCCAGTGGCGTAGTGCGGCGGGGACGGCCCGTCCCAGTCGGCACTTTTTGGGGGCGGCAAAATTTCACAATAAATAATAATAATATCTTGTTATCTGAACTAAAAATTTGAACCATTTTTTTTCATATTTTTGTTGCACCTACAATTCGGACCAATTAAAATGAGCACGGAACTTTTTATTGTTTAATCTGTGACGGAACTGGGGAATCCCCTTTATTTAAGTGAGTGTAGTCTTCTCGCTCACTCTAGCGACTGGCAACACTGTCTGTACTAACTGAAATTGACAAACAGGACTTCAAGCTCGAATGAGCTCGACTACGTGCTTTCGTAGCTGCCATAGGTGGTGAATTTGGCCTATGCCCCGGACAGCTGAAACCCACACTGTTCCACTGTGGAGAGCATGCCACGGCATGTGGATGCTGTGCTTAGGGCAAAAAACCATAGTACTCACTATTAGACACATTGTAAATAAAGCGTCTTTTCCATTCCCAGGGCAGGATCTAGGTACCGCCAGTCCCCGCATTGTGGGGGGGGCCCGCACTGTGACCTGGGTGTGGCTCGAAATAGCTCAGTAAGGCCCGTGAAGGATTTTCGCTGGGGAGCCAACAATTTTTAGATCTGGCCCTGTCCATCCCACACATGTCCACTTTCAATTGAGCAGTCAGTGCAATTGTTTTACAATGGTGCCATTGCATTGTACCATTCACCACTTCAAAAGTGAGCTTTCATAAAATTAAATTTGAAAAGCCTTTAGTCAGTAATGTCAGTCTTACAAATGTCTATGAAAAACTCCAAGAAGTAATGCCATTATAAAGAAAACATCCAGCCTTACCAAGAAACCCATCTTCAATATCAAATGCAAAGTGAAGTCCAGCAAACTGCTTAAAATTCTGCAAGCATAGGCCAGCTTCAATAGGAAAAGGAAGGAGATTATCAAAGCCTTCACTTTATTAGGAATTAAAAGAAAAATCCATGACTTTCATCTTAACTGAAGTCAATGGAAATGAAGAATTTTATTTTGACCAAACTTGTATTACAACTTTATGGCTATTGATGAAAAAAAAATGGGATTTGCTTTGGAGAAACGGATTAGAAAAGTGACAGTAGTAGACAGAAATGATATCATTATCTGGTAGTGAAAATATCTGCAATCAATGAAGCAAAAGAAGGAAAATCCATTTCTTATCTTGATGAAACTTGGATAAGCACAGGTCCCATGAAGAGAATGAGACCACCATGAACAGTAGCTATGATGTATTCCTATTATCAGTGAGATCAAAACGATGGCTTAGCGCAAAAGTAGCGAATATCCATGCTTATGCTTATGGATATTCACTACTTTTGCGCTAAGCCATCGAAAAGTTCCAACAAGGAAAGGCAAATGACTAATAATAATAACCATTCGTACAGTGAAAATGAATTTGTAAATGAGGCCCTTAAAATTTTTCAAGCTAAGAAATCGGTGATTATCATCAAAAAATTATGGAAATTGCTTTGAACATTAGTTCCAAAATTCTTTACTGCCAAAGATTAAAAAATTTCCAACAATTTTAAATGAAAATTAAATATTTAATAATAATAAAAAAATTTTAACATTTAAAAAAATATCATCAAATATTTAAAAATTCTTTCTGTTATTTTTTTTTTTAATCCCACAATTTCATTTCTCTTTAAAAGTTTACTTTTTCCTTAAAAAGACAAGAATTTTTTATGTTAAAGATGCAAAAGTGAATAATAGAACAACAATAAGCTGTTGTGTTTCCTAATGGTATCAATTTAGGATGACACAGGCTTCTTTCTTTTATTCTAGGGTTACCTCCTGTAGTTTGTTCAGAATCTAATTTGCCTGCTTTAGGTACATAATATTTTTTTTAAGATACTGTATTAATGTTCCTTTACTTTATAGTAAAAAGATCACCAAACATATGAATAAATATTTTATATTCGATTCATTGAAGTTGCTTTTGGGTTGCATTTGTTATTCAACCAGGTATCCAGTTCTACACTGGCGAGATAAGAGAGAGTCAAACTGTAGTAAAATCTGTTGATTTATTTAGACATATTAAAAAAAAAAACATTCACACACACTATTCTACACTACAGGATATAACTAATGACTTCTAAAATTTGTGTTTGTCGTACTTATATATAAAAAAACTATTAATGCCGAACTCCAAAAAGTTAAAAGTTAACAAAGTTATAGATGTTGAATCTGCTACAGTGTGGAATAGTAAAGTTGCAGCTTACAAATGATGGACTAAAACCGCATTCTCTTTGGCAAGTTCTTCTCCATAAGGATTAGAGAGCAATGCTTAATAAATTAACAGAACTCAAAGACTTGTTAGGGAATAATAAATTATCATATCCAGGTTGATTGGTAAGTTAATGTATTCCTTTCAGGGTGTGATAGTAGAGCAATTGATTTAACCATAATATCCATTATGCAAAACTCAATAGTTTTTGCAATAAGTTAATTTTCTTGTGTTTTCACAAATGTACTCCCAACTAGTATAATAGAAATTAATATTTATGGAAGTAAAAGATTTTTCTTAAACTTTTATACTTCATTCGAAAGGTAATAAAATAGAAAGGTTTTTAAAGTCATTTGTACGCTTATTGTATTTTCAAATTTCAGACATAAATCCACTTGAATGCACAATTGGGTTGAAGGTTTACAACAAGTGTAGGTTTTACCTGTTTTACTGTGTGATCTAACTAGGGGAAACAGAAATATTACAAAAAAAGACTTCATTCTTTTTTATTTTTGTTATTATACTACTCGGGAGTATATTTCTTAAAAACACAAAAATAACATATCTCAAAACTATGAGAGTTTTGCATAATGGATATTTTGGCTAAATCAATTGTGAATGAGCTATACTATCACATCCTGAAAGGAATATGTCGACTTACCAGTCACTCTGTATAATGAGGACAAGCAATTAACACTAGATAACATATTCATCTTGTAAATGTTATTAAATTTTAGTAAGCATCACAAGTTATGAAAAATGTCACATTACAAATTGCTTCAAAATATTAACATTCTTCAATATTTCTAAAATATGACAAGCTTACAACGAAATAATGTGCTTGTTTGTATTAGTGCTTATGGAATTGAGTCATTAAAAAGATAAGGATTCTTCAGTCAAATTGGAATTACTGATAAAATGTCTGTATACTTTAATGTGCCTTCAAGCTAAACAGTATAACAAAAAGACAAAAAGAATACAAATATATAAGGCTGGATGCTTTTACAAAAATAATGTAAGGTTTAACAATCAGGAACGCTATTTAATATGGCATTGGTATTTGTTAAGACATTACATTTTTTTAGCTAAGAATTAAAGTCCTAACCTACATTTTTAACTGAACTAAAAGTTCAATTGCTAATTGAATATACACAATATTTCTTTTTATATTTGTTACTTAGCTATAATTTGAAATATGGAATTTAACTTCTCATTACCTTCCTCTATCCAGATTGTATGTCTATTAGTTGAAAATTTGTTGACATTTAAGGCCTGCATGTGTGAACCTTTTCAGTCTAAAACTCTTTGAGAGATAAATTGTTTCATTATAGTATACCTTATCATGAGTTTTAGATTGGAAAAGTTCACACATGCAGGCCTTAAAGACAAATTTTCAATTAATAGACAACAATCTGGAAAGGGAAGGTAATAAAACTCATGGTTTCACTTTCATTTTGTTGGTAGCATTATAATTTATACTAACACGACAAGCTTAGTACAAGATAAGAATTATTTTCTGATGTAATTTATTGTATGCTAATTAGGAGAATTTTTCCAATTGACCAGAGGTATGGCCATGGAACTTGAAGTTAACTTGCAACATTTCGTCCACATTTTTAAAAATATTTTTACTTAACACTATTGAAAACTAAAGAATAATAATTAGAAATGCTATATTTTTTATTTTATAATGTTTTCTCTTTCCAAAGTGTAGCTCAATGGGAAACTTAACTTTATATCTAGGATACATTGCAACAATAATGTTTAGCTCATAGAGAACTGAAAATTCATGGCATCATCCTCATTGGGACTTACATAAATAAAAATTACTGAATTTCAGCCAGTTTTAAGATTGGAGAAATATCCCTTGCCTAATTTTTATGAATTAACTTATTACAGTAATTGCATTTTTGTTAACTTTTAGTTTGTATTGATTAGACTCTTTATTTCTTTTATTTTATTACATTTTTTTATATTATTTATTGCTTCCTATATTAATGAATTATTAATGTTACTTTTTGGTTTGGTTCAAATTTATTTTTATTGTTAAAAACCTTAATATATTATTATATTTAATTGTCCATGATACATTCGAAATACAGTTATTAATAAGGAGAATCTTTAAGGATAGTGGATCTTAGTTCTTCGATATGAATTGCTATAGATTGTTCGTTCGTTGATGCTTCAGTCCGAAGACTCGTTTGCCCTCATGTAGAGTGCTCTCCATGTATCTCTGTCATTGGCTTTATGCTTAGAACTTGATAATTTGTGCATCCTACATCTTCTATCAGCCTTGCTACCCAGATGTTTTTTTTTTTTTGGGGGGGGGGGGGTCCTCTTGGTTGTTTTCCTTCAATTCTGCCCTCGATCACATCACATAGAAATCCATAGAGATAACACATAGAGATCATTACTATGAAATTTTCTTTTATATAAAAGGTTATCTGTAAATTTGGAATAATTAATTAAGATAAGGCTTGAAAGCAGTCTTGTTGATTACATACTACAGCCAACAGTAAATGCTTTCTCAATTTCCTTTCTGCCTTTGTTAACCAGGGCAACAAGTTAGTGACAAGAAGCCATCCAAGGGCCTCCTTTTAGCGGAAACCTCATTACTGTGATATAAACAAAGCTGTTTTCTAAATTATAAATGAATTAATAATAAATGTTCCAAACAACAAATAAAATAACTCTTTCCAAAACAATAACCTATTTTTTTTTTAATTAGGTGCATTAAAATTAGAATTTTAATGAATCTGATACTAGATTTTAGATTTTCTATTAAGAATCTTTGAAATGTAACTTTCTAGTAAATATAAGATAAAAAGATAAATAAAAATTAAATATGTACGATAAAATGTTCAAATAATATAAATATGAAATGTTTTATAACTCCTCATTTTTCATATTTTACACATCTTTTAAGATATTTTACTGTTGATAGTCTGTGTGTCTTAAATTAAGAATATTGCTTTTTTATTAACCCTCATAAAAACTCATTGGGGTAAATTTTACCCAGCATTAAAAAAATTCATTTATAGGTTAAGAGAATTTTTAACTGCCCATCTCTCGAATATCTTTTTAATGCACTGTCCCACTACTGCAGTTATCAAAAGTCAAGGTCATCCATCAATTTATTATCGCATTTCAACAGATTTATTGTGTTGCTATCCATCTTGGGTAACGTTTACTCCAGCTCAGGTCCTCACTTTGCCCTTTTAAACTATCTCACCACATTCTTTATAACATCCATTTTCCTGCCTGATTACAAGTAATTACAGTAATTCTTTGTATTACTAGTGTATACAGGGTTACTTAAACTTATTGTTGGGGTTTTAAAAAATCACCACACATAGTACAAATGAGAACAAAGACGACACCTATTTTATTGTGTAAGAAAACTCAAGTTACAGACATTCAATGGCAGGCGACTCAATAGTTCTGCGGTTACCTGCCAGGAGTCATTGATTGCAAATGGCAGCCAACAGTAGAAGACGTTTTGCACTTTCGAATATCATCAGTCATTCCATTACCATTGTCCAACGGCAGCTTCGTATGAAATTTGGAAAGGATTCTCCCTCCAACAATTCCATTCGCAAATGATTTGCGCAATTCATGGAGATGGGATGCCTATGTAAGGAAAAAATAGTCAACATCCCTCTGTGTCTGAAAAGAAAATGGATCAGATCAGAGCAGCCTTTCTATGTAGTCAAATCAGCTGTGAAACTCAACATCCCTCAACCTACGGTGTGGCATGTGTTACAGAAGCGTCTATGAAAGAAGCCATATCAACTAACGCTACTGCAAGCATTAACACCTGATGACCACCACCACAGGGAACTTTTTTGCATGGATCTGCAACAATTTATGGAAGCAGATGGTTTTTGTAACGGGCTGATTTTCAGTGATCAAGCAACATTCCATTTATGTGGAAAAGTCAGTCGACACAATCTTAGAATTTGGAGGATGGAAAATCTGCATCCTTTTGTTGAACATGAATGTGCATTCCCCAAGTTCAATGTGTTTCCAAATTTAGGGTATAAAACCTTACTCCAGTTCCAACCGCACCAGCATATCAGAGTGATGTTTCCAATAGTGGAAACCTTCAGTTCCAGATGGTCGCAGGTAGAGGAGGCCCTTTTTTTTACATAGAACAGACAGTAACAGGAATGACTTATCTCATTATGGTCACTGAATGACTCTTACCCCAGCTGAATGATGACAGCGCTGATTTCATACTATAACAGGATGGTGCCCCCACCCCATTTTCATTGGGACGTCAGGGCAATTTTAAGCCAGCACCTACCACAGCATGGGACTGGCGGTATTGAGAATCTCCCGTCGTGGCTACCCCGTTCACCGGACTTAACACCATGTGACTTTTTTCTCTGAGGCTATGTAAAGGATCACGTCCTCCTCTATCTGTGACCATCCTTGAACTGAAGGTGCTTATCGAGACCATTGGAAACGCTGATATGCTGGTAAATTTGTGTGTTGTTGGAACTGGACTATCGTATCGATGTCTGCAGAGTGAGACATGGCACCCATATTGTGCATTTATAATATATGTATGTAACTTGTTGATTTTTCTTACATAATAAACAAGGTGTCATCTTCATATCTCATTTATACCATATATGGTGAATTTTTACCAATAGCACAATCATTTTGAATAACTGTGTATTGGTAACTTGAAAAAAAAAATACAAAATGAACAGACGAGATTTAACAGATAATGAAATTTTGGTTTTATTTGAATTATTTATTTAATTTTTCATTATTCAATTTTGATTTCTGAACACCGTTATTTGAATAACAATTTTTGCAACTATCAAATTAAGTGGGTCATTGTAATTATACAATTAAGAATATAGTGCCTAAATAAAAGAATACAAATATATTATAACTCAACCTTGTGTTTTCAAGCCTGAAAGATCCGGAAATTTTCTATGAAATGGCTTCATTTCTTCTTATAAGATTTTTATTTTCTGTAAATTAAAGTAATTACATAATATTAGAAATACAGGAGGTTTAAAGGTTACAAATTACAGCCGAGGAGGTTTTTTATTTTAATCCTCATGCATTTTTGTATCCCTGCTTTTTCCATCTATTTGAACTTGAAAAAGCTGTCGAGTTCATTGTGAGAAAAAATAATCTTTTATTGCTTTTTTACCGAAGATGAATTTTCAAATAACTTTAGTGATTATGAAGTGAAAATGCATAAATTAATAATATATGAAAATATTTTTTTAAAAAAAAATAAGGATAGGAAAACCTTCGAATTGTAGCATGGTTAAATTTTACCTCACTCGAGTGCTGGTCTCATGATATTTGATGCGAGGTTTAAGGTACTGCTTTTGCAATTTTGAGTTTATTCAGTTTCTGCTTTCTTTCTACAATCCTTTTAAAGTAGAAATATTTTCAAAAATAAGGTTGTTTCCTTTAGCTTATTTTAATTTTTAAAAAAAAATTACTTGTAAATCAAAATGAGAAAAATGAGATGCAGAAAAAGATTCAGAATCCTGCATTTGTAAATTTTGAAAATTTAAAAAAAAAATATTGTCCTTCAATTTCTTTAGCCAAAAAAAATCACAGCTAAAAAATAAGTAATTAGCCTATTTTCCTATGAAAATGAGACCTATCATATCACTCAGTCTGTATTTGTGTGCATGTTTCCTTTCATGATAGATGGAGGGTATGAAAACAAACAATAATGTATTACTGTATTAAGTAATGTATCTCTGGTCTCACACCGATACGGCGCTACAGTCGTTTTAGTGTAGTAGCTAGTAGACACTCATTTATGGAAGGACCATCGCCACCTGCCTATTTGGAGTGTTGTGCATTACAGAAGATGTTTTCAAAGTGATGCCCCTCTTGTTCTATACAATAGTGGCATCGCCGGAGCAGTGACTGCTGTACTCGTTCAAAAATGCCAGGTGTTGTAGGCTTCGAAATTTCATTGACGCATTTCATCGACTGTATCAACAGGTGTGGTGTACAGGAGGCTCTTTGCATTGCCTCAACAGAAAAAGAATCAAATCAATCGGATTAAGATCTGGTAATTGTGGAGGCCATGGGATGTGACCTCCTTTATTGATCCATCTTTCACCAAGTGTTTCCATCAGACGTCGAAGTGCCACGAGACTGGAGTGCGCAGGTGCTTCATGCTGAAGCATATCCTGGTGCATACAGCGAGAGGTAAGTCTTCCAACAGAACTGGCAGGTTATTTGCTAGGAAGTCCCGGTACAGATTACACAATTTGGCAAGACGTGTGGACCAAAGAGTATGTCTTTCACGATGTCACCCGTAGACACTTAAATCGCACCTGATAAGAGCAGACTGCAATGGGATGTGGATTTTCCTCTGCCCAAATGTGCTGGTTGTGTATGTTAAAACCATTATCCAGTGTGAACATTTCTTCATCAGTGAACACACAACTAGCGAACTGGAATTTCACTGCACAATGTTGTAAAAGCCATTTGCAAAACTGGCGTATTTGTTGTTAGTCCTCCGAATTAAGACCATGATTGCGCTGTGGGTGAAAGGGGTACAGCTGTTCATGAAGAATCTGCCACACCGAGCTATGACTTAATGGAACACGAAGTGCAAGTGCACTTGCTGTTAGAAGGTTCATCTACTATGCTTCAAGAATGTCTTCTTCTACATCAGGTGTCACAGAATGAGATCGGCTGGTTTAAATGAACCCGTCTCATGAAGTCGATAGTCGAGCCATTGGAACATGATGTGAGCGAATGTCTGCATTGGGGAAACCACTCCGCATACATCCTTGCAGTTATTCGCCCATGTTGATTTGCAGCACCGTAAGTCAAATGCATGTTCACGAGTTCCGTCCGACTTTACTGCTATTCGAATGTTTACTTCTGATGTCTATGCTTTAAATGAATGTACGTACAGTAATCAGCAGACAGTCACACTCTTCTGTGCATGGCCAACAGCCACAACACTCAACAAGTGTAGTACCATATCGGTGTAAGACCGGATACACATTTCTTAATGAAAACTTTCCGTACTCTCTATCTACCATATTCTTCTGTAACGTAAGTTATCAAAAGTATATTAATTTTGGGGATTTGCTTCGTTTTCTTTCGTAACAAAGCGAAACCCAAACCATCAATATATCATTGTTTGTGGGTTTATGTATCGCCCCCCCCCCCCAACAACATCTTAACCAGTTAACAGATCTTGATTCATAGCCATCTTCGTTTTGCGTTTGTAATTTCTCCAAATGGATGTCCGTGGGAAGAAAGAAAAAAAAAAGACTATAGAAAAGCATTAGAAATGAACAAGGCCGCCCAGAGGGGGGGGGGGAAAGGGGCAGATTGCCCCGGGGCCCCACAAAAATAGCTGAAAGGGGGGCCACATCTGTATAGGGGGGGACCACAAATCCAAATGTTGCCTCGGGGCCACCAAAAGTCTCTGGGCGACTCTGGAAATGAAATAATTAACTCTATCTGATGGCAAACATTGAAATTCTGTCGATGTATGATAATGCGTTTTTTAATCCATATTAAATTTGCGTGTGCTTACACATCAATACAATTAAATGAATTTAGACAACTGAATTTGAAATTAACAACATGAAATGAGCATTTAATTAACTTTGAACAATTGAAAAATAAGGAAGAACACTGACGGAAACGGAAACCCCCAACACCAAAACGGAGTTTAAGTGCTAGATGAATAAAAATTACGAGAATATTCGTCTACATTCGTTGATATCAGTTTTACCATGATGCTCGTGCAGCACCACGGCTTTTCCACTGTGGAACTGTTCTTAAGCGTTACTGTTGCTATGAAAGGATGCTACGACTGTACAGAATGCTGCAAAGGTGACAATGATCTGCATATCGTTAATTAGCCCACTTTGATCGAGGTCCTGTGGTATCCCTTCGAGAGGGTGGATTTTCATTTGGTTTGCTACAAACAAGCTAGCAGTAATAATGGCAACTTTCTTTTTCATTGGAGAGCTGGAATAAATACAGCGGCACTGAAGCTCTGTGCCAAGCAAAGCGAAATTTTCAGGATTTCAGTCTGGTAGAAATTCCCAAATCCACCCTCACTTGGAAGGTCATATCGGTTAACAGACCAAGGAATTCTTGCTTAACACAGAGTTTTCATGCTCCCCTGAGATAATCCGCCATCCCTAAGATTGATAAAATTTGTCAGCTGCGACAAAAATATCAAAAATATCTTTCCCAAGGAGGGAGATGTGAAGGGAAGACAGCTCTCTCGACCAAAATCTATTAATCCCTTCCTACCAAACCCCTTCGTGTGTGGGTAGCTATTATGATACGGGGGATGGATTTCGTAGGATAACAGCCCTTCTCTTGTAGTTATATCTAGTACATGACGGCGAACGTTTACATTAAAATGGTGTTCTGCCGTTCATGAATGGTATTGAGGTGGGGTGGGGGCTCTTTTAACAGGATAACGCTCATCCCCATACAGCAACCGCAACCTTACATGCTCTTCGAGATGTTAAGGTGTTATCCAGGTGGGCAAGATCACCAGATCTTTCACCTATGTATGTAGTGAAGGTGGGTGGCAGAAGCCAAACACTGCGACCAGAGGTCTATTGTACTATCCCACGGAAATATGGAGAGAAAGACTGAGAAAGTATGGTGGGAGAAGTGCAGGGGAAACGGGAGAACTCCGAGAAAACCTGCCCAGCGCGGATCGTCCACCATCACGAAACCCACATGAGAACCGAACTCGGACTCAGAGGTGAGAGGCCGATGTCTTAGCAACAACGCCAACCGCGCGGCCATCTTTCACCTATAGAGCATATATAGAGCATAATTGGACGACGGCTCCTGGCTCATTCGCAACCCACAACTGCCATTGCCGATCTGGCCGCAGAGGCAGGCGTGGAACAGGATGACATCCGATGTTAACTTCTGCATTCAATGTGATGGTTCTACAGTGGGTACTGAGAAAGACAACATTCAACTTTCATATGGCGCTGCACCTGCATCATGTGAGTTGTGACTTTGAAGCTGGTATCAATGTAATAACTCATGTAGATAAATATTCCGTATAATTTTCATTCACTTAGCATAACTCCATCTTAGTATTGAGAATTCCACTTCCTTCAGTGTAAATTAATTGTTGACGGATATAATAATTTACAAATATGGAAACTTTTCTATTGTATTGTTTTCAGGATTAAAAAAAATGAGATATTTTAAGAAAAGTAGGCTATACATTCTTTTGAGAAGTTCTTGTTTCTAATTTTGATATTTCACTGAGAGCTAAATCTTAAAGCAGAAAAGGGTTTTTTACTTCCGTTGCTTAACATTTATTTTTCAGAATAAACAATTTCAATGAAAGTAAGGGAAGTTATTTATTTGTATTTATTTAATAAAAACAACATTTTATGAAGGCCGAGATCATTTCAAATTTAAATCACAAAGAACTGATGAATAACAAAGAGATTCTCGCAATGACCCTGAATTAAGTTTCCATTGAAAATAGAAGCTACAGTTCAATTGGTTTTCGCTGAATCGCTTTTTTCTTATACTTCCGTTCATTGAAAACAAACTTAATAATCATTTTGATCCTTTCTTCCTAAGGCAAATTCCTATTAATGTATTTAAAACCAGCGAACCAGTCTTCTTAAAACTTGGTTTGCATATTTACACAAAGAAGAGATGATCTGTCTTTTATAGTTGAAAATTGCTCTGTGAGGATCTCTGTGGTGAAATTTGCTCGTGAAGGTGAGAAAAGTTTTCATTGAAAAACATTAGAAAGAAGCCAATTGACTCAAAAAATTTGTTTGTTCTCCCTCGATATAGAAAACATGTATACAAACATTCCTGTGGAAGATACTTTAGTCATCATGGCAGATTTAGCATTCAAGAACAAAGAAATATTATTGAAATATAATATGGACAATAAAGAACTAATGGAACTAATAGAACTAATAACACAAAATTCATACTTTAAACACAATAATAAAATGTTCAAACAAATTAAGGGATTTCCTATGGGTTCTCCCTTATCAGGAACATTGTGTAATTTATATATGAATTATTTTGAGTGCAAATTTTTAAATGAATGTAAATATAATAAATATGCAATATTTTCGTTATGCGGATGACATACTTATTATAAGGTTTGGATCAGTAAGGCAATTTGATATATTCTTTAATGACACAAACAAAAGAAACAAAGAAATCAAATTTAAAATGGAAAGAGAGATAGATAATGAATTAAATTTTCTAGATTTATGTTTAATCAATAAGGAGAATAAAATAACTCTAAAACATTATAGAAAAAAAATTAAAAGTGATCATATTTTAAACTTTGAATCAGGTCACTGTATAAATATCAAAAGAAATATAATTGATAATTATATAAGAAGAATTGACAGATCATCTAGCACAGAAGAAGATTATAAGAATGAAATCAAGAACATGAAAATAATTCTAAAGAAAAATGGATACAATGAAAAATTCATTAATTCCAATATCCAAAAATATAATACTTTCAAAATTAAAGAATTAAATGAAGACAAAGAAAAGAAAAGGTTTTTTATTCCTTACCTTAATCAAAATAGTTTAATATTGAAAAAAATTTGCAGAGATTTCAACATTAATATTGGATTTAATTATAATAATAAATTAAAGAATTTTTTTATGTAAAAAACTTAATGAAAGTGACAAAAAAGGAGAAATGGGGACAGTATTCAATATAGAATGTTTGTATTGTGACAAGTTTTATCTAGGGGAGAGCAAAAGAACTATTAAAGAAAGGGCCCTGGAACATGGATATTACATTAGAAACAAATTATTTGATAAATCAGAAATGGCAGAACATTGTTCCAGGAAAGCCCATTGCATTAATAAAGAAATTAAAATTTTATGTATTGAGAAAGATTGTAAAATGAGAAAAACAATTGAAAGTTTATACATACGAAATTCTAAAGATAGGAATATAAATAGAAACAATGGTGTTGAGGTTAATAATGTTATTGAAAACTTAGCTAGAGATTTAATTAGACAATCTAGATGTACTAATAAGGTAAGAATAGATGAAATGAATTGTTAAAATGATAGTTACTACAATGAAATGTTATAACTATCATGATTTCACTTCCCATATTTGTTATGAATTTTTGTAGCTGAAGAAGAAGAGAAGGAAATAGTCTCTTCAAAAATTCCTTTATAAATAAATGTATTTTAAATTTATTTTTAATTTTACATTTATTTTGTGATATGTGAAGATGATGATGTTCAAAAGATTTCTTTCCAAATACAACAAAACAGTAATTCTCTCGATATTTCAATTGAAAATGAAGTGGATTTAAAATTTGATTTAAATTGATTGATTTAAATCTAAAAAATTGTTATTATTAGGAAAAATGTCATTTAAATACTTCGCCAAACAAAGATATTATTTTCAGAAAATTTTAAAAAAGTAAACAAAAGAATACACAACAGCTCAAGGGAAGAATATTTCAAAGTTCTTTTAGTAGTTTGTCGTCTGTGCATTTGAAAATGGAACCAAAAATACCGAAGTTCTTTTTACGTTGATTCTCTGCTGATATAATTTTAAAGGAATATTTCTTGAGGATTGAGAACAATTCGGAAAAATACTCATTGACACTTAGTAATTATATCCTTATAGGATAATGTTCAGTTTCTTTTTCTTTATGTTGTTGATAATTATTGCTTCATTGTTAATAACTTAGTCTATTAGAAGAATTAGTTGTTTAAGTGGACAACAAAGTTACATCAATATTCCCATCTGCTTTATTAGAAACAAATTTAACAAATACTAACCAGCTTCTTAGTAAAATCTTTTTAATTTACTAACATCCGTCTTGAAGGATGGACTCGACATATTATCAGATACCAAGAATTTACTTTGGAGGGAATTCGCCAACCGGACAACAAATATGCTTTCGCCCATTGA
>JAFIDM010003189.1:6305606-6349411 GCA_023159025.1 Thereuonema tuberculata | reverse complement strand
TCAATGGGCGAAAGCATATTTGTTGTCCGGTTGGCGAATTCCCTCCATTTATAAATGATTACGGACGTTAAACTTGCTTTCTAAAGAATTTACTTTATATTGAAATTGTCTTCCTATGTTATCACACCTGCGATTTTTAATCATCTTGAATCATCAAGTCCAACTGATAACTTTTAAACAGTACAAAACAGCTGTCCTAGATTCCTGTTTTTACCCACTGTTGATTGTATCTTATTTGTACAGAGGCTTTACAACGAAATTCTCTCTGAGGTTCAGAGTTAAGGTTCCAAATTATTTCTTCAAACTCTAGAATCTTATCATTTGATTGGTGCTTTTTATTTCCAGCACTCCTAATATTAAGTATAAATTAAGTTAAACAAAATATCTTTATTTGTCTCAGGATTAAATAATCAAACATAATTTGACTTAAAAAGAGTGAAAGTGCACGGAAGTGAGAAAAATGTAGAAAATGATCTTCTGCCAAATTATGTGCACGTTCATTATTGTACAACAGACAATAAGAAAGGTTGCCTCTAACCTCTCAACAGTCTTTAAATTTATCTATCTACTTTTTCTCTTACCATGAAATTCCCAGATATTTAAATAGATGTTTGTTGATCAGAAAACGAACCTTTCTATTTATGAACTTGTTCTTTCTTCAAACATCCCAAAATCCTCTTTCTTTCTTTTTCCTTCCTTTCTTTAATCACCCAATCCCAGTAATACAAAGCCAACATCAATATGTCTTCTTTTAGATTTTAAACTTATATCCTTTGTTTACTCTTCATCCTTCTGTAAATAATCTTCTTCATTCCTCCGTGTCTAAAAGTCAAAAGCTTTTAAATTAATTTTGTTTATCTTTATCTCTCATCAATGTTTCAGTTCCCTCCAAACAAAACAAAAATACCAAATCCTTCTTTACTATCTTTCAATTTCTTTTGATTAGACATCAAAATCTTTTTCTTCTGTTGCCTTTGCTAATGAAGTGTTTTAAAATTGCTTCATTTTTAAAATTTCCACTCTCTGCTATTTCATTTTTACTTTAATTAAAATGTTAAAATATTTATTAAAATAAGACTAATTTTGAAGTGTCTGATCCTTCGATGATGTTGAAAGGAGATGTTGTCTTTGTCCTCTTTTTATTTTGGTTTTTTCGTGGTTTTGCTGCTTTTCTTTGATCGTCTAAAGATTATTTCAGAATGTTTTTTTAGCCTATTTCCCTGGGGTTCATCTAATCAATCTGTGTGTGTCTTCTAATAACATTGGAACGTGGGATGGATATTCGTGTAAGCTGAGCTGCCATATTTAAGAACAAAAGACAAACTAACTTGTATATCTGAAATTCTTTTCTGCGTAGATTCTAGTCAAGAAATTAGTGCGAGAAATTGCTACAGAAACGCATTAGATCCAAAACAAAGATATGTAACAATGAGTTTTTAATCCTTTAGCTAATCCATCGAGTCCGTGTACTTAATGATTGAAATAAGTTAACTAACTTGTTGAGAATTTATTTTATTTTTGAGAAAATGGAAGGTTTTTATTGAATTGTATTCAACAGATATTATAATTTATATTTACATTTGTAAGTAAATATAGAATTTTCTTTCTTGTGATTTTCACGACTATCAAAAAAAAAAAAAAAAAACAGAAGACATTTGAAGAACAACTCTTCGGTCAAAACGCGTCCTGGCGTAAGTAATTTTTATCAAGTTTACAGGAGAGTGAAAAGAAAAATTTCTGTGAATTGTTCTAAAAGAACTTTAAAACATTATATTCGAGGCATTCTCCATCTTCATCTTCTTCAATACATTCTAAGTCTTCTTCTTCGTCTCCTTCTTCATCTTCTGCTTCAGCAGCTTCTTCACCTTCGGGAGGAGGAAGTGGCAGCAGTAGGAGGCGCCATTAACGCTCAAATTGCAATGTTTTCATGATTTTTTTTTTTTTTAATTTGAACTCACTGACGTTTGTTTGTGTTGAAAATTTCCTGCCAAAATCACTGGACGCCAAAACAAGAAAGGTCTAGATATCAACAACGGTTAGGAATTCACGTATGCCTGTTTGTGACATGAAAGAGGTGGTTTTAAACTGCCCATATCCGATATAATCTTAAAATCGCTAGTAGTAGTCTTGACCATCGAACCTAATAAGAAAAGTGGGTGTTCTTTTAAAAATTGCTTTGTTTTAAATTAAACATTATTTTTATACTGATTTCTTATTATAATTTCAGTGATCTTCTCGAATAAAGTAACCAGAGATCCCAGAACAATAGTTTAGTTAGGAAATTAGGAGGTGAGTAGGTGATCATAGCAGTGGCACAGATTAAGGTGCGGGAAAATGAATAATCGATGAAAAATATTTCATCTTCTAAAACAAACAAATTTTTAGATTTGATTTAGATTTGATTTGGAAAAGGAATTTTTTTTTTTGGTTGGACGGTGTGATGTGTTTGTTTGTCTACTTTCATAAGAACAGCGAAATTCATCAAATCAGTCTGTATTTTGATGTGAATGTGGACATTGTCCAATAATAACGGCCAATAAATAGCTATTGAAATTTGGATTGCATATTTACGAACAAGGAATGTGTATTTGTAAATATCTCCGTTTCGATTCCTGTGGCTAAATTTCCACTTCAATGAATTAAAATTTTAGAAAACACATTAAAAAGGATGTTTGACTCTCAGTGGATTAATTCTTTATACATTAGAATACTATTAACTTTTTGAACCTCGAGGACACTTTGGTATGATTAAAATAAATCGTATTTGCGGATTTAATTTTTCATAGCAAAAGGAAATTAATCGGTTATATTCAGAGGATTTAAAGAGAAAAAACAAAGAAACATAAAATAGGTTACGGAAATTAGTCTTCAAGTTTTTTTAGGAAGTTTTTGTTTGATGGAGTGGATGTGAACCCAAAGCGCCGCCTGGAGGACCCGGGTTCAATCCCCGAATTTCCCGAGGTCGGGAATTTTTCCACGTTGAATTCTTCTTTAGAATACACCCAGCTCTCTGTAAAACTGGTACCGGGTTTCTTTCCCAAGGTTTAAAGGCGGACAGGCGTTGGGCTGACCACTCGACCTCAACTAAGTCCCGTTGGCACGAAACGCGTTATGCCCAAGAGCCTATATAAGTTTACAGTGGGGCACACTAGCTTTTTTTTTCATGGATGGTTTGAGTTTCAAACCGGGTTCGCCCTGAGTTGAGGAGGAAGATATTTGTCATTATTCGTCTCAGGTACCAATAAATCCAGCTATGTCAGAAATAAACTGAAACACCGTCAAAATTAGTAGAGTGATGATTCCCTGAAAGGGATATTGCACAGCTGTTACACTTCCTTTTGATTATTAGAAATCCACAGGTGATCCAAAGGAGTAAAGGAAATACACCAAATACCCGTTCACTGTTCTAAATATAGATGAAATATTTAATATAGACATTTCCGTTGACAGTTCTAGTTGTTTCACGAATCAGAACAGGAGATTGTGTTTGAACTTTCAAAGCAGTGAACTATGAAAACAAAGAAAAAAATTAACACTACATAAATTCCATTACATTGAAACTCGGTTTCAATTAGAAGATTAGAAGTGAGATAACCATTTGCGAATTTAACCTTGTTAAAAAACGTCAACACTGAAAACTCAGTAACAATTAGCGGAAATAATGAAATCAGAAACGTATGGTTTGACGTGAAATATTTTTCCGGAAAAAACTTCATAAAGATGTACAGCTCTAAATGACAGTAACTTCTGAATATTGGCAGGTAACTGTTATTAGAAGCAGGAAACAATAAACTGAGTTAATAAATTACATTCTTTAATATAAAGAATTTGATTGAAACACCTGTGAACTTATGAACTCATAATGAATCAAATTTTTGACAAATCTTCACGGATTACTTCAGAAGGAAGTAATGATGATCATAATATTTACTATTTATTTTAACCTTCGCTAATTTCTTTGTAATTGGAATAATTATAAAAATAAGCTATCCTTTATGTTCTATTTTAAAGTATAATAAGTTAACCAAAAAAAAAGTGAAAACGGTAAATAAAAATCTAAATAAAAACGTTTTATTAATAGATAAATAATTTGATGAATTTCTTCAATTCCTTAATTTATTTATAAAAGTAAAACAATTTATAATAATTTTTATTCACTGAATAATTATTTTAAAAGAGGATAAATTGTATTCCATCTTTATTTTATTTTATGTTTTAAAGGCGTTTGGGAGGAAAATTGATTTTGATGTCTCAGCTAAACATGAGCAAAAATGGTTAGAAAATAAAGAAATAACTTAACTACATAGTAGAGCCCCGATTATCCGCGAGTGCCGCGAAAAAATTTTTTAATCACGAACCTCAAAAAAACCAATTTTAATCCAAGCCAACAACAGGGAAAATTCAATAGGCCCTACAGTGCGAAAGTCGAAAATTACTGACAGGTTTATTGTGCATCGTAATCCTAAAGGCCTTCTCGGAATTTGTGGATGAGTGGCAGGCTCTTGCTCCGTAGAAAGGTTTCTGCTGTACTGTATATATTTTAAAAGTTTTGCATATTATGTTTTTTATATAATAAAACGTAGTTTTTATGCTGAATTTTTTTTTTCGTGTTTACACCTCATTTTTAGTCTTTTTTAGGGTTATCCGCGATTTTTACTATCCGCGGTACCCTTGCCACCCAATTCCGCGGATAATCGGGGCTCTACTTTATTTAGAAAATTATATTCGAATTAAAATTGTTTTAGAAATTGTAAAGTCATTACAAAAAAATAGAATATATTTAAAAAATATAATAACTCTATTAATACTTATTTAATAAAAATATAGAAAAACAATATTTCAATGTTAAAAGATTGATTATTAATTATGATTACATTCATTTAAATATCTATTTTTCTCAGTAAAAAATCAAGTGTAAATATTAACAAAAATCAAATAAAGAGAAGATGAACATCAAGCATAAATTACTCAAAAAAATTTTAAGTAAAAGATTTCGATAAAAGTCTTAATATATAGCCTAGCATATAATAGAAATAAAAAGCTTTGTAACCTAAAAACCGAAAAATGTAAATATGTGAAATATTATATATACATATACAGTGAAACCTCGCGTTACGAACGACTTGTTGTTTATTCACGAACAACTTCGAAAATGTTTTGTCTCGGATAACGAACAGTGCCTCGGGTTTGAACGAAGGTGAGAGAGAGAGAGAGAGAGAGAGAGCAAGGTTTAACGTTGGAGACAAACGATCGCATGCAGTACAAACGTCTCGCCTAGCATCTAAAAGTATCTCTCCGCGCCAACATGATTCTTTTTCCTACATAAACAAGACATCGTAATGTATTTATTAAATGTAATTATTTTACATTTAATTTATTGGGTTGTTTTCTTTCTCTTTATTTAATACGTGAAGTACACATATTCTTTGCATTTTGTCAGGTAAACGACCGGATGTTCATAAAAAGGAACGATTCTTTCATCTTGAAACAGATCGTCTCTATTTCATTGATTTCAATGTTTCGGGTAACGAACGGATTACAAAACTCGTTAAGTTCATAACCCGAGATACCACTGTACTTAATATGGCCTACGACCATTCGTATTTCCGACCGAAATCCTATAGAAGCTGTTTAACTGATAAAAAAAAAAAAATCACACTATATGATAATTTATAATACATTGGAAGCGCAATGGTGCCTCACCCATTGTTAATGATAATTTATTTTTTGCATATTACATATGTATAAAGGTTGAATTGCATATGTCTGGCAGTATTGTTGTAACTTTTATGCAGTATATTTGACCTCCTCCTATATAATGATAGATTTTACGATCAAATCGACTTACTCGGATGTCACTCGGTCGTAAGTCGGCGCACATGTGTATATGCATATGTTGGTTAGCTTTATTGAATATAGAATCATAGGTTAACTAGAATTTAGAATGGAAGGGGTTATGATGGCCATAGATGTTCAACCAAAAAAAAAAGGTCATGTCCTTCCTAGGATTTGGGGGGGAAGGGGTTCAGATGCAATGGGGGGGGGGCTCTAATCTCTATCCACCTTTCTCTCGGTACCCCAGTGATACATATATATATATATATATATATATATATATATATATATATATATATACAATATAATTACATTCAATAAGGTTAACAAATAAACTTAAATAAAATAGAAACTGAATCAATTCTCGTTCTTATCACAAGATTTGAATAATAATAAACACCACCCTCTGGTTTCCATTAGTTGCTTCAAATTAACTGATTTTGAAAGTGAATTTAAATTAAAACTAAAATTAATAATATATAAAACATTATAAATTATTTGAAAGTATTTCTATTTTATAACATTTCATAATGTTAATTAAAAATTGTCAGTCAGACATACTTTACTGTTAGTTCATTTAAACTTCCAAATATTCAATTTCATTCTAACAACCACCTTTCAAATGTTAATTCTTCTATTTAGTTAACTTTATATACATTTAATATAACGTAAACATTATAAAAAGAAGTAAAAAAAAAGAGGGGAGGAAATGTTTATATATATTTAATAAATCCGTTTTTGTTTTTTTGTTTTTGTAATAGTTTTATTGTTCAATTGTAGTCTTTCAGTGAATTTAGGAAAAAGTCGTCGTTTCGACGGTGTAAATATTAAAATCAGTCTCTGAGCCAGTCTATAGTTTATTGCAGACATCCAAAACTTTCGACGTAGGCCGACTCCCAATTATCTACAATAGGTGACAAAGCGCTGGTATAGGCTAGGCCTAGTGAAACGGTGACTGTTTGACATGGTCGGTGTCCCCGCCTTTTTCTGTTGTGTCGCGACTGTTTTGAATTGTGTTGACGATCATAAAACACGGTTCCCGCTCCCCATTTCATTAACAAATGTAGTGCACACACTCAAATCACAACAGCACACGGAAACATCATGTCCTTCAAGCTACTGACTTCTCTGCTGATTCTATTCCATGGCATGGTATGTATCTGATTTCAATTCGTTAAAAGTGTTTTGATTAGGATTTGTTTGTAGCAACAAATATTTGTTAATTCTGAAATGAAATTTTCTTTTTTTATGCATTCTCATATGTTAATATTAATAAACATAAATTACTCTAGACCTTCGTATCTTTCTTATGGTTTGTATATTGAATGTTTGAAAAGCATTAGTTTTTGAAATCAAAGTAATGTATCTTCGAAATTAAAGAAAATAAAACAGGAAATCATTAAAATGTGATGTTTAAAACGTATAATAACTGAAAAAGTTTAACTTGTGATATTATTGCTATTAAATTAGTAGCAACCGTATTCATTACTAAAAGAATTCGAAAGAAAACACATTTATTTTGAGTATGAATAGCAGGAACTGCAGTAGTGCATTCATTATCTTATATCTTAATTTAAGTTTCCATTCAAATGTGTTTTATTTGGAACAATAAGAACACTTAAAAATACAAAAAGAAAAAAAAGAAAATTATTCTGTATAAAGAAAATTTAAATTTATATCCATTATTACATTTAGATCTAATAAATATTTTTTCTTTATTTCCGTTAATTTAATATTTCATTTAATAAAGTTTGTACTTTATAAACAATATGTGGGAAGTATTTTTATTTTTCTAAGACTGAAAATCTAAAATCAATTAATTTCTTTTTGAAATCTTTTGTAAACTAAACGTAGCTATTAAACATGCTACAGTTTTTTTAACTAATGTTTATGAAGCTAATTTATTTGTATCTGAGAGGAGGAAGGTAAAGAATAAAACGTACAGAAATGTAATTTCAAGTGTAAATATGCATTTATGGCATCAGTTAAAGATTATTGAAAACCTACTTATCTCAGGAAGATGAAACCTTAATTATAAATCTGCGTTGAAAAAAAGAAGAACGGATTGATTTGATTTTGATGTATGTCAGATCTATAAGTAAGGAGTTGGATATCAAATACTTTTCAAGAATCTATATGACTATAGCCTGAAAGATGTCACAAGAACTGTCTTTCTTTCTACATCACTGCAGATAATTTCACGGACTTAATGCTCAGGAAGAAGATGACTAAACCATATTGAAGCCATTTAAAATGTTCTAGAGCGTGAAGTCTATGACGGAGTATATGTTACCTATCTAACAAGTAAGATCGATTAAATGTTGTTGAAATTCTGATGGGGAGAAATACCACTGAGCACATTAGTCAATAGACATAGAAATTGAAGACTTATTTCTTGAGTAAAAGTGACACATTTTCTTCCATTGGATGAATTACGAGCACTGTAGTCAATAGTTTGTATTCTGACGAATTCATTCAGAGATAATTCGTTCTTTCTATATTAGGTATGCAAGTTATGTGAGTTTTTCGCTGATCTTAATGATGCTTAAAATCTCTTTCTCGTTCAGCAACATATAGTAATTTTAAGATGAAAGAATAGAAACGTGTAAAGGAGAAAGTCGAGAGAAAAACAGGACCTAAGTCACACTCTTCCATTGGAAGCTACAATGTGCAAAGAGAGATGCAAACATTAGTTTTTTCTAAGTTTAGCATTATCAAAATAAGCTTTATACATAAGTTTAAAGTTTAATTGAAAAATTTTCCTTGGCTTTTGACTGATCAGAAAATTATAATTGTCAGTCTATAGACTTTGAATTTGACTGCATTGCTTCAATCAATACATTTCTTCCCGAATTTCGTTTTGATACTAGGTAAAACAGAATTCTTGAGTAATGAACTTGCATATATTCGTAATCATCACTACTAACAAAAGATAACTTAAATTTCATATCAAACAAAAAAAAAAAAGAAATTAAAAAAAAGAAAGGAATTAAAAAAAAACAAAGTTTAAAAAAAGAAAGTAAAAAGAAATTTTGTTGCGACTAAAACATCAGTTTTTAATACCAAACTCTATGTGTAATACTAAACTATAAGAAATAAAGAGAAAGTCAAAAGTAAGAAGCTCAAATTAAATAATAAAAAAAAATCCTTAATCAATACCTATTTAAAATCAAAATAAATTGATTAAAGTTGAAAAATACTTTCATCAACAAAAAAAGAACATCTTTCAGTAAGAATTAGTTATAAAGTTTAATCAAAATCATCCTGACTTAATTTGGAAGAAAATAAAAACATTCCTCATGCCATTCTCTAAGAACGATCGACATAGAATGAAATCTGATCGCTTTAAAGCTTTTCATGGATGAAGTACAAAAACAATTTGTAAATACTGAAAAAAAATTATATCCTCAATCTGCACATTAATAGCGCAATTGATTAAGATAATATATATATATTTTTTTTTTATTTTTTTTAATCAAGAGAAACTATGTATACAATAATTAAGCCAATCAAGATCTAACTCAATAATTCCTCGAAATGCTTCCATTTAAAATTGGAGTTTGATTCATTCTTTAATGTTTTGGATGAAGAATCAACGATATTCTATTTTCGAAAAGCAAAAATAATCTACGTATCCTATTATAAACGTGTTTACTTCAATAAGACATCATATTAATTTCAAAGCGATATTTCGCAAAGGCATCTTCCTTTGCTTTCTGATGTTCAATTTCATCATCATCATCAGTGTTCTGTCGCAGACAGGTCCAATGGCAAGCAGCAAATAAGGTGAACAATGTCTCTTTCTCCAAGTCGTTCTATCTCTTGCCTCCTCCTTTAGGCCTTGATATCCACTTGTAGTCATTAGGTCATCCAGGAACATCTTTCTCTTGGCCTCTTTCCTCTTTCCTCCAATACTTTCTTCATGAGATTTTCATCTCTCAGCACATGACCAATCCAGTTCTTTTTTCTTCTATTAATATTCTTTAATAAACTTCTCCCTTCCCCTATTTTTTCCAGGACTTCATCATTAGTCACCTTGTCTGTCCATTTAATTTTCTCCATCCTCCTCCATAGCCACATTTCAAATGCTTCCAGCATCTCAGCATCTCTCTTCCTCAGAGTCCAAGTTTCCGAACCATACAAGGATATACTCCAAATGTAGCATTTTATAAGTCTTTTCCTTAAATTAATATCCATATTATTAGTGAATAGGTTCTTTCTATTATAAAATGCAATTTTCCTCTTACGAATTCTATCTCTAATATCCATGTTGCATTTACAGTCATCCTGAATGATACTTCCCAAATATTGTATTATTTAACTTGTTCCACCCTTTCTCCATTCAATTTAATATATGTTCTTTCGGCATTTCTAGCAACTCATAGCACTTTTGTTTTCTTGGTGTTAATCTTCATTCCATATTTATGACAAGCTCCCTCAAATCTTTTCAACAAGTGTTCCAGATCTTCCTCACCCTCGGCTAATATTGCCAAATCATCCGCGATTCTGACACTTTTTATTCTTCTTCCTCCAATACTGATTCCCATATCATCATCATCGCACTCAAAAGCTTCCTTTATCATTTCTTCCGAAAAGATATTGAATAGCACCGGGGATAAGCAGCAACCATGTCGCACTCCTCTTCCAATTATACATTCCTTTTTGCTTCCTCCTTTTGTCTCAATTATTGCTGTTTGATTCATGTACAGTTCCGCAATTAGTCTACGATCTCGCCAATCCACGCCAATCTCTTTCAGTACTTTCATCAGTTTATCCCATTTCACCATATCAAAGGCCTTTTTCAAATCAATAAAACATATATAAACTTCTCTATTTACTTCGATATGTCTTTCACAGATTGTTCTCATCATTCCAATTGCATCTCTTGCTTCTCTGTTCTTTCTAAAACCAAATTGGTCCTCTCCTAGATAATATTCCACCTTGTTGTATAGTCGTCGTTTAATAATATTTAGCATCACCTTAGAGGTATGCGAGATTATACTAACTATTCTATAGTAGCGTAGAAAAAAATATTTATGACGGAAAATAATGGTTTCTAATAGTTTTATAATTCAAGTCAAACATCTTCATGTCATTCGTTTGAACTCATAAATTCATAAATTTTTCGGAGCCAATTCATAAACATTCAAAATCCATCAAATGAAGATTTAGAAACAAGTCAAAGTTAATAATAATTTTGATGATAGCTTGAGATCACACACAGTGTTAGAATTAGCATCAAACAAAACTAATTCATTTACGGTTTTTACTTTTACCTATTCTTACTTAATTTCCAATTCTCAGTATTTTTTTATGGCGTAAAGGTGAGGAGAAGTCACTGCTCCTAAGAAAGCAAATGACTTAGATTTGTTAATTTTTTTATTTGAATATAGTTTACATTAAAGGATAAGAATTAATAATGATTTAAATGAAATAATTACAAGCATAATGTTTTTTAAACACTATCATCATCATGCTTCTGTAATTTCCTGTATTAAAATGCTAAAACAAAATAAAATATAAATGAAGAAGATGTTCTAAATTAACTAAAGGACCTAATTGTGAACAAAGGACGTAATATATATAGGATTCCTACCTCAACTATATACGTTTGCTGAACATTAACTTAATATTCATAAAAGTTTAAATTTTATTGAGCAGTTGTCGGATGAGCTCTTCTCCCATTTCTTATTGAAAGAGGAGAAAAACTTCTAAAAATTCTGTAATTAGTCACCAACCATAATTTTGACTTTCGTAACTATTTCTATATTATTGAGATACATTAGTTAAAGTATCAAAGAAATATTTTACGTAAAATATATTTAAGTTTTGAAAAACCATATCTCTGATATCTCACAGTAGCCAAACCTTATTCGTTTACTTAACAGTCTTTACTGCGGTTTTTTATCTGTGTTTCCATTGTTCTTCTCTTATTTATTTTTTTTGTTAGGTTGATTGTCAATTTGATTTCGGTGGAATGATGCAGAATGATATTATCTTCAGTCCTGAACAGTTGGGGTTTCTCATCAGTACCTGGTCTCAAAGGAAAGCTACCAATGAACTGGCTCGTTTGTGGCCCAACGCGATTGTCCCTTTCAAGATAGATCCTAGTCGTAAGTTGTTTTATTTTTGTTTTTTTTATTTTATTAGTTTTCGGAATATATCTATTATTTAAAGAAAGTTAAACGAACTTTATTCAAGTGACCTCAATCGCAGTAGTTAATGTAGGAATTGAAAAGTAAATTTGTTTTAGAAAGGTGGCATCATTTAGAAGATTTACATCACATTTTTCATCAATCTCTAATTCGTCATATTTATAAAATTTAGTTTTATAGTATTCCAATAAAGTAATGTATTTTTTCTGACGGTAAAATTAATGCCTTAAAAAATTCCCGAACTCACTTTGAACTTATTTAAGGCATTCCCTGAATTCAGTTTGAAATTATTGAAGCGACTGAAACAGACTGAGAAGAAACGGAGAGTAAATGTGACAGGGATTTCCTTTATCCTTGGCTACAACTGTTTGCACATTTGAGTTATGAAAATAGCATGAAAAAGTTTGTTAGAACCACACTAGAAAGCACAAACGAAGTTTCTACTCTTCCCAATAACCTCTTCCCAATCAGATTGGAGTTCGTATATTGCAAACTTCCTTTAAAATAAAAATTAAAAAATTATGCGCACAACCTGACCTGAAGTTCTTTTGCTCTCACTATGACCTCAGTATTGGACTGGAAACATCTAAGAAAGTGTAAAGCACTTCAACTTCACTGGACGAGATCCGATGGACAAATTTACTGGGAAGTCAGAAGACAAATGGCTTATGTTCCAAATGTCTGAGCATTAGATTAAATAATAAATAAATGACCTAAGTATTAACATTAATGTTCTCTCATTTCGACAAATACCGAATTGCTGAATCATCCGATGAAACAGTTGTGAATCACCTTCTATTAAAATCCATTCATTCAATAGAAGTGAGATCCATTTGATAAACGTGATTAGATCATTATGCTTTCAGAATTCGTTTAGTCTACGTATATGGAAAAGAATATTAATTATCCAAAAACTGACTATCAATAAATTACAGTGACTTGGAAGAAGGTCAGTGTCGTCATCTAAAGAAAGAAGCCGTTGAATCTAATGGATTTATAATGAGAATTAAGCAATGGATTAAATTAGTCATAATGATTTTATATATTTTTACCTTCATTTTTACCTTTTATTTGCTGAGAGTCCAAAAGCTACTAAATCCCTAAGATCCACGGTGCTTGAAAGTCTAAAACCATCCCTGATCCAAAAGCATCTACAAAGAGATAAACACAGACAACTTTTTCCGTCTCTTAATCTTTGAATGAGTTTTTTATGAACGAGGATGTGAACGTGTATTCCTGAATTTATTGATACATAGTTTGTCCAAGAGATCAATCAGTTTCTCAACATTTTTAAACATTATATTCCAGTAGAGCATTCAATTTATTGTTTGTACGAACAGGTCCTGGGATATGTACAGTCCACGTACCAATACTAGACTTCGTAGTAGACCCTCAGAATCATTTGAAGACAAATAATTATAGTATTTGGCGACAGATCCCAAGTAGGCCTATTAGATGAGGCAATGGACTTTTAAATATTAGATGGTGACGGCCTTTTTTGGAAAGCCATGTGTACATAGGAATACAACCAACGACAAACTATGCCATTTCTGATTAAGTTCCAATTATAATAGTTACAAATACGTTAAATCGTGCAGGTAAAGACAATAAAAGTAACAATTAATAAGAAATTTCCATCTCTTATCCTTCTGCAACTGTGAAGAAAAATAGCCAACATCTGTTCAATCGTGAGCAGACTCCCAAGTGAGGGCTGAGTAGCAGAAAGAGAACGGCAAAGAAAAGGTATTTGTTGATGATATCATATTTATTGTAATTGTAGATTTAGATTTTCATTCTGATTTTTGTCCCAAAATTATATGGCAATTCCAAAGCAACTCATCGAGAATTCTCCTCCGTTTATTCAACAAATTTTGCAGATAGAAGAAAGAATAGCCAATAACATACCTACAAAATAGTTTCAGTTGAGATCAATTACAAAAAGTTACAAAACTACTTCTGTTTAGTCTTTTAATGAAAATGAAAATGTATTAAATGCTTTAATTTTTGCAAAATTCGGGCCGTAAATGCTAGACAGTCACTTAGTTCGTGTAGCGAATAAACCGATCGGGCCTCGAATAATAACAGAATAAGGAAATGAACACATCAAGACAAGGAAGCCTCTTCCAAATTTCAAACCACAGTAAACCTGTCGGTGCAGTAAATTAACTAATCAGCAAAAATAAGCTTTCTTTACGCTGACAGAGTGAACAAACTGATGCTAAGATGAGCTTTTTAATGCCTTAAATGTTATTGATGACAAATAAAATATTCTTTGTTTATAAGAATTTGCAAAATTTATTCAAAATCTGAGGGAAGGATTCTCCTGGGATTTACGCTTGTTACAGAGGAGTTAACGACGTCGGATTGGTTTATCCAGAATTCCCTATTAAAGATTATTATTGTCCGATTATTGCTCTTAAAAATGACTAATTGATGCCAACAAACTTTACTTATTACATCAGTTCATTGAAGTTTTTTATATTGTTTTCGTTCGTATTAATTAAGAATAACGAACAAAAGATAAAATCATAAATTCGCACTCCCAATCTTATTTGCTTAGTGAAATCGTTATTGTTTTTAGATGGGACGGAGCAGCTGAATTCAATATTAAATGAATAAATGCGATGTAATTTCTTTAACTATTGTTTATTTTGTCTTAGGTGAAGATATCCGTTCCTTAATTGAGGAAGCCATTCAAATGTGGCAGAATGAAACATGTCTCCAATTTCAAGAATCAAGTGACATTGAAGACCAACCTCACATTGTATTCAATAAATTAGAAGGGTAAGAATTTTATCAGAAAAACATTCTATAACTTTTCACAAATAGTAGCGTTGAACCCTGCTTTAGATCAAACAGTCGTAAACAGTTTTAGTATATAAAAGAAAGAAAAAGTTTTTATTCGAAGAGTTTTCATCGGGCTAATGAAAGGAGAATCAATCTTCTTTGTAATGACAGTTCTGTCAGCGGGCTTTTTTTTTCTTTTACATATTGTTTTTGATTTGTTTTTATTCATTAAATTTTTCATTCTTCTTTTGACTGCTCTCGTTGTTTTCTTGGTTGAACACAGAATCAGTAGCACAAGAGTAAATCTTTTTTAATCTTTGGAAATTTTATATTTGTGGTTTATTCGCTGCTTGAAATGTGGTTTTCACTTCTCCATTGTCAGAAAAAAAGATTCAACATTTCCACAGATCGTTGTTGTCTATAGTTTTCTAACTTAATTAAACAACTATGATTAAACTCAATTACTAATTATTTAGTTTTTAATTATAATTAATAACTGAAATTTTAATTTTGTCTAAATTTCATCATATTTATATGATTCCAAATCCTGCTGATTATCCCAAAGATACCACATCAACATCTAAAACAAATAATTTTGCTATTTTTAAACACCATTATTTGATGTTTGAGATCACTTGAACTTTTTTTTTTAAACCAAAGAATTAATGTATTCTGAATTGTGAATTTAAACCTCCCCCTCTTCTTCCAGAGTATCTGGTGTTTAATTGCCTTTGAAGCAAATACAGCCTTATATCTATAATGTAGTTACAGAGTTCAATTATTTATCTTAATTTTTAGCGGTCCCATGTTACAGTTAACATAGGGAACCGCTATTGCTTTGGTGTTGTCTGTCTGTCACACTGTATGTCACACTCTGTAGCGGCAAAACGATTAGAGATATTAGAATGAAACCTTCACCATTGTGTTCAGCATCAAAAAGTAGGTGATAACGTAAAAAAAAAATCAGACCTGTAGGACCACTCCCTGACCTCCCAAATTAACGTTTTCCGTAGCAGTGTTAGTAATAATAACAATTAACACAGCAATAATACTGATGCTTCATACATAACAAAACTAACAATTGCCAACAGGACGTCATTGTTAATATTTACAAACGTATTGTTTCATAAATTCTTTAACATATACAAATGATGCACTAAGCATTGTATTAGCGGCCACTAGGTTTCAGCTTGCCTGTAAAACATAAAAGAACGGTCTTGTATTTATATGCTCTTGCTTTTAATTATTTTGTTTTTACAATTGTGCTTTGCTTTTTGACATTGTCTAAAAGCATTAATTACCTTGTTAAATTAGTTCTGAAATTCCTTTTTCCCCATCATATGTAATAAAATAAAATAAAATAAAATACTTCAATCCTATATTATAGCGAATTTTCGGGGTCTATTACTTATACCCCTTTTTGAAGCCTTTCTTTTACTTCCTTTAAATAAATACAAAATAAAATAATAATTACATCATGAATATAAAAATGATAATAGACAACTATTGAAATGAAAATCGATTTTTCCGCAACACTTATTTTCAGGAATTAGAACGTTGTTGTCTGTAGTTTTCTAACTTAATTAAATAACTATGACAATAAATAAAAGAAAAAGAAAAGAAGCATTGTTTATTAACAATATAGAATGTTGTAACAGAAAAAAAAGGAAGAACAGTGGACGGCTTTACAATAGATCTAATTCTTCTTAATAATAAGAATTACGGAAAAATCAATTTTCCATTTCAATAATTGTATATTATCATTTTTATATTCATGATGTAATTATTATATTATTTTGTATTTATTTAATGGAAGTAAAAGAAAGGCTTGAAAAAGGGGTGTAGGTAGTAGACCCCGAAAATTCGCTATAATATATGGTTGAAGTGTTTTATTTTATTTTATTTTATTTTATTTTATTTTATTTTATTTTATTTTATTAGTTCTGAAAGTTTTCTTTAAGAAGTTAAGAAATTTTAAGAAGAAAGTCTGCTTCAAGAAGGTTATAAAATTGAATATTTCGTCATAAAGTTTCCTCCCATGGTGGTTACCATAATGGCTAAATGATTTATTAACGAAACCTCTTCACCTCCCTCTACCTGACTTCCTGTACGTTTGAAGTCAATTATAAGATATCTCCAGTTCCTGAGCTTCATCGATTGGTTTTCAATCAAGATCAAGTGAAAGGATTTCATTGGTTGAAATGAGGAAATCATAAACTGTTTCTTTGCATCAGAAGACCTGAGGAAAGAGAAGGAATTGATCTCATTTAGAAACCATACATAGTAATTGATTTCTAAAGTCTTTGGAGACTTATTTGTAGTATTTGATACTTTTGATAAATGAACTACAGTTAATTTCGTAAAAGGCTTTAAACAAATCCCTACACTCCATAATTAAGTAGTCAATGTTGAATTTTTTTTACAGTATTTTAAATTCAAATAAAGGTGATTTCTGACAAAGAAGAGATATGAAAGAAATTTCCTGATATACCTTAATAGGCTTAGTTTTCTTTCGATAATTTTAAATAACTATAATGCTTATATGATGTGCAATTTTTTGATCAGGGAATAAGGAGACTGAAAAGACAGTAAAACAAACAAATACTAAATAAGAATTAAAAAAGAAAATATTTTGCATTTTGCAGCGGCCTTATTTTAAATCTGCAAATTTTTAGCGGCCCCTATGTTACAGCTTGCCTGTATAACATAGGTGACCGCTCTTGCATTTATGTCTGCTGGATGTCACCCTGGATGTCACACTCTGTAGTGGCCAAACGGTTAGAGATATTAGAATGAAACCTTCACCATTGTGTTCAGCATCAAAAAGTAGGTGACGATGTCCAAAAAATCAGCCCTGATCCCCCATAAAACCTGGTATTGTTTTAATTTCCTTATTATTATAAATGTGATTGTTGCGAATGCAAAAGGTGCAATTGTTGCGTTTATTGAGATTGTTGTGATTGTTGTAGAGATCGCTTCCGATAAAATTTTGTTTATAAAATTGTGTTTATGTAATTGTGCATATTATGGGGCCGCTTTGCTTTTGACACTGTCTAAAAGCATTAATTACCTTGTTTTTGATGTAACTTGTAAGCATTTTATAAATCCAAAACATTTAAATAAAAAAAACTTCTCTGAAGTTGACAAATTGTGAGAGGAAAACAATTGTGGAATCTGGTTAATGTGCCTTTTATTTATATAAATAAACTCCATGGATGAAAAGACAAGTGTTCGAATTAGTTAATGGTTAACAATCCTATGACATGGAATCCCAATATGTTATTATGGAATGTAGCATAAAAGGTGTTCTATTTAAAAAGAGAAATAACAACAAAAGCATTAACACACCTGTTGAATAAAAGAAACGGAGAATATAATTCTGATGGTTCTGAATGAAGCCACGAATGCTCAATATATCGATAGTTGCATCTGATCCAACCGGAAAAAGGAAAGTTTTGTGATGATAAAATACTTAAATTATTTACAGTTTCTAAATTCTACATAAGTTCTTTTGATTTCTCCTTTCACACTTATTAAACAAGTATTATTTTATTAGGATTGTTAGCCTACATTTAATCTTTTGAATGAAAATAACTCTTCATTGCTAAGGGAGCAAGAAATTCAATAATGGAAGATTGTTGTTACACGAGATCTAAGTTTGTTTTAGGTTATTCCTAGTGATTTCATTGAACTCAACGACCTTCTGTGACTATTCAGGATAGTCCTCGATTTGCTCTACAGAATATTATAAGCTTAAATAATATTAGACTATTAGTAAAATCTTAAACAACAGACTGAGCTCTTACACATGTACTGCGTTGTGTGGACGTAGCTTTGTTTGTTCGCAAATATAATTATCGCAGAAAGACAGATTTTTTTTCCAAAGTTATTATTAGATTAAATCTTCTACAAATATATCTTTTAAGAAATCGTATAGATACAGAAACAAAGTAACAATATCAGTGCAATAAAAAATTAAAAAAATAAATAAATAAACAGCATTGTTTCCCAACAGATTTAAAGATAGCATTGCAATTCATCTTGAGATTTCAGGAATCATTATTCAAAACAATACATCGGAAGCGCAGTGGTGCCTCAAAGAAAGAAATACACAATGAAAAACTCGCCAATGAAAAATTAGTGAGAAAATTCAAGTGCCAGCAGTGCGCAGGCCTCAATGAATTTTTTTAAAGCATAAAAATTCAAACTGCGCATTTGAATCATTAATAATAACAATGCGTGAGACCAAATTATTTACCAAGTGACAGCTGTTTGGTCTCACCCATAAGATTGTCATTATTCAGAATTTGTCAATTTTTGAATTCAATTTTTCGCCTTTTCCTTGGAAAGAAAGAAATTTTATTAAAAACTGACCTTAGTTATTAGGGTAGCATGAATCTATTGCATTAAGATTTCAGAATTTTTGAAGAATTCAGGCAAATCATGAATGAATTTTCAGTTCGTGACTGAAAAGCACTTTTCTGTCCAATTTCCCGACACCACAAGAAGAGATGACAGTTTCTTTATTATCTTCAAATTTTAACATTTCATTATAAAAGAAAACATTTTTAACCACTGTCGAAACTTTACTTGAATTTTTAAATTCCTGATTTTAGCCAACGGTTCACTTCATTCGAAATCCTTCCTGAATGTTCGAGAATAGAAAGTGTTAACGTAATATTTTGTCAGTCATAAATACATTGTTTGTTCAGGAAACTCAGTGATTGCTTTCTATTATTTCAGATTTATTTTTTCCGTATTAATATCATAAATCCATCAACAAGAGTGACAAAAAAAACTCTTTTTTTCTTTTTTGTATTTTTTGAACAATAGGGAAAAGGTAATGAAGTTCTTTTTTTAATAATTTTCCATATCCGTGAAAGTGTTGTTTGATTGAATCTGTTTCCTCATAAATTTAGGAAATACGTGAATTCGACAGGAAGTTTCATTTCAATAAATTACATTGAAGTTAAACTAGGAACGCCATCTGTTGCTGGAGAATTAAAGCTCAGTGGGATTTCGTTCACAGGCTTTTGATTTATTAGCGAATATTCCAGAAGAGAATAATAGAATGCTGTTTTAGATTTGTTTTTGTTTTATTTTTTTGTTGAGACATTGACTCCATTGATCCTCCATTCATTCTAAATATCGTATCGGTTGAGATATCGGTTGAGATCTTATGTCACCTTTATTATTGGTACCGCGATTTTATTTTTTATTTAAATCGAACTTTCAGCAGCCCCGGGTCTAAATCCAAGTACACGAGAGACAAACAGTCAGCTTGGTTTCCCCGACCTCCTTCATAAAAGAGCAAAAATCATCGAGAGCGTGTTAACAGGGTAGGCCTAGGTTTTTGGTTCCTGCTCTGCTTCACCTTGATGATATGTATCTTACCTTATGCCCTTTTTAAAATAGGACAGTTCAGCTAAAATATTCAAATCGCTTCATTAGTTTAATGACAAAGCAACGATCAGTAGCTGCTCACCGGGTTAGTTCTTTACTTAGGGTACGTTAACAGGAATTAAGTTAAACACTTTTGTACTTTAATTCCTTCGCTACCGCGGGAAAAAATGAGATGTGGAGTTTCGTCTTTTTTCAAACCTCCTTGTTAAATTTAGTTAGTGTTCGACGCCTTGGCTGCTCCCCCCTAGATCCGATCCTGATAAACAGACATTGATCTGATCTCATCCATTGTTGGAAATGACCATTAAATTCCGTTTTCTGCTATTATTCTTTAAATATACCATAGATCTTCAAACTGCTGTTGCTTGAAGCGTTAGACTCGTAACTACTGTTTGTGCTAAATATCATGGACATCGATCTTGTACTTCATGAGATCTCATAAATGTTCCTTTTAGGTACAGACATTCAAGAACACGCACGATTCTGTTTTGAATCTAAAACGAATCTCGTGATATTTCGTATAAAGATTTTTAAATTTTATGAAACCTAGTGCAGTCGTTGAGATCTCACACCTTACCGGTATCCATTTTTTTCCCCCTCTAACTCTGCTTTGGGCAGAAAAATGCAGTTTTCGGAAAATATTCCTCAAGTCTAGGTTGAATTTCGCTTATTTCGTTATTTTGTCTGGAAACATCGATGGATCCACTAATTAAGTGGTAAATATATGGATATGGGTTCTGTAGTTGAAGTGACATCCTTCTCAGTTTTCTTTTTTATGTCAAAGGGCCAAGAAAGCGACGCTTCTTTTTATTCAATGAGTGAAATATTTAACTCATTTGTTTCATTCAATTCAGTTTGATTTCAATTCAAACACCATACCAACCAATCTGGCCAGTTTTTCTCAATTTTGGGGAAAACAAGTTTAGTGCATTTCTAGTGGTTGTAAGACCTCTTACTTTTCAAAGTTACAAAAGAAGATTGGCTAAAACAATGATACATTTTGTGATTACAAGCATCAGATGTTATTGGTAAAGTCCATGTATTAAAAAAGACAATTGGAACATCATTACAGCTTGTCTTAGCACTTGTTTTGTTTTAACATTTTAATTTTAATTATAAACATAATAAATAAATGAAAACTATTTTTTTTGTAATTCTCCCAAATAGAACATTGAATCTACAATACAGAGAAATATTTTATTTTCAACATTACATGCATATTATTAAAGTACTAAATAACATGAGGTAAATCCTAGTTCTTTTTTCATTTATTTTCAAGTATAATTTATAATTTCAATGGCATTTCTATTCAACTTGTATCAGAAAAATATTCCCCTTGTTATACTTCTTTACTATACTTTTGTATCACTTGTATTGCAAACGGAAGGAATATGTCAACAAAGCAACAAGAAAATCAGGTCGAAATATTCAGATCTCGAGCAACATAAGGTACGAGTGTCTCTAGTGACAGTATGTCTATTCAGTGATGTCTGTGATCTCGAGCAACATGAGGCAATGAGAATGACGAGTGTCTCTAGTGACATTATATCTATTCAGTGGTGTCTGTCAAATCTTTATTGTTGGAATTGAATGATCGATTTATTGAATGTTGATAAAAATATTTGCTAGTTTTGACTTTATTAAATTGTAGATCATTTCACCCAACTGTTTTTGGGCTTTAAATATCAACTTAAATATTAAATATTAACTTCAATTTAAATTATCCTTATAAAATGCCACTTAACAACGAGAAACTTCTAGAAAATTCTCAGTATGTTTTAATTCAGTGCACTTCATTCGTTCAGTCAATTGCATCGGAATTTCATGAAAACAGTTTTTGTTCACATCAAAACAGAGAGTTTGTCCTAATTGTGCCTTAAGGTACCAAGGGGCATTTGCCCCACCCTGGAATTTTCAATTTCAATATAATTCACAGACTTTTTTTTCTAACAAGAGGACTACAAGATAGAAAAATGGTAAACTTCATTGTAACTTTTTACTTTAGTTTGCTTAAATTTATTTTATATAATTTCACAATATATGAAGCCCAAATTTTGGGTTGGGCTGACCATACGACCTCAACTAGTTCCGTTGAGAATTCCTAAGAATTTAAACCTTTCGCTCACCCCAGGTCCTGCTTGAGGTACCGTTTAACCTTAAAGTACAATTTTTACAGACTTATTTAAATAGCCAAAGTACTTGGCCGCTCATACAAAAACAAAAACAAAATTCTGTGGGCGCCCATGGCCCTTTGCCACACAACAAATATACTCTATTAAAACAAAAATGAAATATTTCAACTGTTATTATAATAAATTATTAATTGATTATAAGATTTAGTTATAAGAATAAAGTTTAGACATCAACAATTATGTTTATATCTAGCTGGGTACCGTCGCTTCGCTCCGGAACCCTTGCATATATAGCATAAAAAAACACAACTTTATTTATTTAGCAAATTAATATCGAGATCGGAAAATATACGAGTGCCCAGCCTGTTGTGGTTTTCTCTAGATAACTCAGATGTATTGCGGGTTGGCGCCACACATCTATATATCGTTAAGGCAACTTTAAAGCGAAAATATAAATCCTCTTTTTTCCCTATCCCTTGGGAATTCCGAAAAATTCCGGCCTTATTCCTTGTCTCCATCATAAAGGGAACCTCTGTGCAGCATTTCAGCTTTCTAGGTCCAAAGAATTTGGGCTGAGCGTTGATGAGTCAGTCAGTGAGTGAGTCTTTTCTTTTTATATAGGTAGATATATTTTTTCAAAAAATTTCTTTTTTAAAAAGTTCGTTATTTATAATTGTTTTCTTTTAATTCTCAGATGCTGGTCTCAAGTGGGAATATTTAATGAGTCCGGCCAAGATTTATCCGTAGGAGATGGCTGTGAAGTGGTCAGTAGATCACCTATTTTTATAGTATTTCTATTTTGTTATTTTATATATCTGCTTTGATATATAAATTGGAAGTTTTGATGCAAAAGCAGATAAGATTATATTTATGGTAAAACTTAAAATAAACTATATATTAATTCTAGATCAGAATGAATTGTTTGTTAATGCGACATAAATTGCTTTTATTATAATTAAAGAGTAATTTTGATTTCAGGCAAAATGGATCTAGGTTTGTTTTTGAACAACAGAAAGAAACTTTGAAAGCAAATAATATTTTAAAAGGCTGAGACCAGTCTTTACAAGTGACATCTCCAAACAGCTGCTTACGCTTAATTTGCGATCATCAGTTGAGAGTAGTCACTGTAAACACGTAAGGTCTCAATATATAGGTGAACTGAAATAGTAGTAGAACAAAATATAGCACCTCCATAAATCTAAACTGAAAATAAAATACACATTAAAAATAAAATAAAGGTAATTCAAGTGCTGTCCTCCGTCAGCCTCAATGGATTTTCCAAGCGCAAGAATAAAAGTTTACCAAGAATTCCTTTTTTATTTTACTACGAGTATAACCAGATTCAGGCTGTTATTCTTTACTCCTGTACAATTTGAAGAATTAATTTTACATTATTAATTTTAATTATTTACAGTGAATTAGTTTTATAGAAGGATTTTTGTAAATATAATAAGACCAAATTGAAAAAAGAATTAACTATAGATTAAACTAAAGTACGACAACTACAGATAAATTGCTAACACAAAATGAAAGATACCTTTGTTTCAGTACAGTAGAGTCCCGATTATCCGAGTTAATGTGGACCAAGACTAACTCGGATAACCGAAAAACTCGGTTAAACCGAAAATTGTAAATAAAATAAATAGTCTAGGTTTAAATGTATATTTTAACAAATACAAAAGTTATACAGATACACCACATGCAATTCATATTGAAAGAGTTATTTTACTTAAAAAAGTCCTTAATTGTTTTTTGTTTTACGTTATTTTGGCGTTTTTCTGCAGCAATGTTTCGCCATTTTTTTAAGGATAACCCAGGATTGTTGGTGTCGAAACCATTCCCCGATTCCAGGTACGGGATCATATGACTAGACGAACCAAGATTAATTTGCGAAAAAAAAAAATCCTAGAAATGTTTGATAGCTCTGTTAAAGCGGAAACTCGGATAATCGGGGCTCGAATAATCGGGGTTTTACTGTATTTGATTCTAGTAAAACTACTCAATACTCAAGCTAAAGAACGTCGTAGCTTTTTCATTTGTAAAATATATTTAACAATTCTTGAGGAAGGATCTACACTCCTCTATTACAAATCCAAAAATTTAACTTTGCTGTTGAATCACAGAAATTGTCCTGAGCTGTGACTGTGAAACAAGATGTGTTCAAGAACTGAATGAAAAGAAGTCTCCATCTTTCATGTTTGTAATAAAGTAAAGGGAAATTTGAAGGGAAAAAAAGCTAATGGTAAAAGCATTGAGGTGTAAAGAATTCATATTAACATTATAGAAGTAAGCAGATTATCGGAAAGAAACGTAAAGCATGAATTTATACCCCCCCCCTCACACACACACACACACACGCACCCAAAAGTTGCATTGTTGTTTTAGGCGTTAGTCATTGAGAACAGGCTTCTTGTACAAATCCTAGTTATTAAACATAAAACTACATCTTGCAAGTTCTGTGAGGCATTTCTAAATGAAGATGCATCAAAAACACACACACACAGAATGATAAAAGCTATCTTAATGTTTTGTGCCGTTCTGACATAGCTTTGTGATCAAGGCGACGAGGCAGATGTGACGGAACCTAGGTTCGAATCCTGGCATTGAATTTAGATGTGCCTTTCTTCTGTGTATCTACGAGTACAATATGAGCTGCCTCCTTTGGTGTTCCCTGGGCAACGATTCGTTGCTAAATAGCTCAAATTTGTCGCCCCTGTCGTGGCCAAAGACGAGTGCTAGAGCCCGGACATTGGAAAAAAAAATCTTAATGTTTTGTTATAAAAATGTAAATGTAAAAATGTGATTCATTGATAATGAAACAAATAAACAAAGTTCTTAAGCAAGTTATAATGATTACTGACTGATACAAAAGGAAGATAAGACCAAATATTGTTAGAATAAAATTGCAGAAATAAATGAAAAAAATGATTACTTGTTTACGAACATAAATAACTGGGTTTTGTTCTTGAAACTTCCATTATCAAGAAAAAAAAATTAAAAAATCCAATATTTATTCTATTTAGTATAGATAGTAGAACTAGTTAAAATAACTTAAAACTTTCTCAAAATAGAATTTTGGGACTTGACTATTTTTTTACTAAACCCTTAATGTTACAGATTGTGGATTCTAGAGAATACACTGTATCTAAATATGGAGTAGACTGGAAGGAAAAAAGACAAGTAACCTTTTCAATGTCCTGGTTACTATTGCTAATGTCAACAGAATTTCCATTTCTATTTGCTAACGAATGGAAAAGTACTAAGAGATGCTTATCTCTAACATGTTCTGTTTTTGTTTTGTTTTGTCGGTTAGCAGTTAAAGAAGTGCGTCTTTCTGTTGAATATAAATGATTTC
Source organism: Thereuonema tuberculata (assembly GCA_023159025.1). Taxonomy (NCBI): domain Eukaryota; kingdom Metazoa; phylum Arthropoda; class Chilopoda; order Scutigeromorpha; family Scutigeridae; genus Thereuonema; species Thereuonema tuberculata. The sequence goes on along the minus strand of JAFIDM010003189.1, from coordinate 6,323,744 downwards.
AACATTGTTTATGTGTGAAGAATCAAACTATTCATATTTCTCGTTTATTGCATTTATCTAGTACGACATCATTAACAGAACGGTTCTTTGTTTGTAAAGTTTTATTAGATCTTACTTTTTGTAATTCTTGCTTAAAATCAACGAACAAAGACAGATTCATCAGTTTAATTCTCAAATCCTACCATATTAAGAGCAGCCTTGAGAAAACTAAATTGTGACTGGAACACATTAGGCACATTAATGATATCTACACACAACAACCATTCTCTAACGTCTGCGTCTATTTTAATTCTCGAGAATAACATGACCCATTTTGATTATTGTTAACAGATAATTAAAACTTAATCTCGAAGATATTTCTCAAAAACTTTTGTCTCTTAGGAATCATAACGAAAACGAAAAAAAAGCTTTTATTAATTTTGTTTCTAAATATTCCTTGATCCACGACCTTGTCTCTTCTAGAAAACAACATGTTTAGATAATGTGCTACTGGTTACAGACAAGTTTTCTAATAAATTAACTGCAACATCAAAAAAAAATTCATATTAAATTCAAAGAAAAAATAATTTAAGATCCTAAAATGATCTCCATACTTGGCAATTGAAGCTTTAGTGAAAATTCATTCATTGCCTACTAAAAAGTCCGATAAAATATTGTAAAAAACCTCTAGCAATGACTGTTTTTAACTGAGCGAGTGGAAGTCTCACTATTCGTTGAAGTAATTCAGTTTTTGTCCGTTTGTACACGCATCATATTAAAACGGATACACGGTTTTCTATCAAATTTGATACGTAGCTCCTTTACGATCCAACTGAAAACATAGGCTCATTTGTTCTGGATTCCATCCCTGAAAACTGACCCCCGAAATCCCTTGCTTAAACGGCTTGGATGATTTTTTAAAATTTGATACGATGTTTATTAATTGTCCAACATAAAATATGAGCGCCATTGTTTTTGTCTCCACTACCCTCCCCCACAGTCCTCAAACTTAATCCCCTGGGTCTGTGTTCAGTACACACTAAGCTATGAGCGTCAACCTACTCATAATAATTATTACAATAAAAAACAAAAATTATTAAAGCGAGACATAAGTTTTGGGATAGATAACATTGAAACTCAAATTTAGGGTCATAAAATTGCTCTTGTGCTGTAGTTATTCAAAATTTCTTTGCCTATTTTCTGGAATAACTATCCAATATTGAGAGTCACGAAACAATTGAAGTATTGTAATAAATAACTGTGTAATTGGTACAGCTCTTTAGGGATATCTGCACACCCCTTTCTGCTAGCAACAAATGAAGGACAATTTGCCTTTCTTATAAGGTATTGATGAAACCAATTTTTCCTCATCTTTTCTACTAACTGTGATCCATCGAAGATGATCTTGATCTTCTATGCTTTTTGGTTTCTCTTGGTTCTTTTGGGGAAAAAAATTGTCCTTTTTTCCACTACTAGAGACGAATCAGTTACTTTTGCTCATTCTATAAGATATGCAGGGTTTCTTTTTTTTTTTCTTTTTCTTTTGGTACCCCATCAGGCACCGATGAATATAACGACTCATATTGCTTTTTAAGTCAAATTTGTAGCAAAATACATCAAAAAATGTAACAAAGTGAAGATTACAATTTGCTGAATGATAAATTATCTCCTTATGCTCATGTTCCAGCTGTAAGAGACATCTCAGAAATAAAAACTATATTTCAGCACGATCAAGAGTAAAAGTATTAGTCGCGCTGATACTAATACAATACAACCAATTGTTTATTAAAACACACTGGTTTATTAAAAAATGATTTTTTTTTTAATATAGTAGACTCTCTTTTAACTGGCTTAAATGGGATCGAGGGTAAGCCGGTTAAGCGAAAATCCGGTTAAACCGTAGAAGTGAAATAAATTAAAGTTCGGATGTATTTGTCGTATAAATAAATACACATCTTCTTCAATACATTCTAATTCTTCGTCGTCTTCTTCTTCATCTTCTGCTTCAGCAGCTTCTTCACCTTCGGGAGGAGGAAGTGGCAGCAGTAGGCACACAATGGAGCCTCCTTCGTGAGTGGGATAGTTTGGTTCAATGGGTCCCTTTGGCTCATCGGGAGCCAATCCCAGGGCCCTGCAGAGGAAGTGACACAGGACCAAAAATGTCAGAAACATGGTGCCGGGCCTAACTTATCGATTATCAGCGTCGGCTTTCATTTACATGGAAAATTTAGGTAGATCATACTGATCATACACAAACTATAGATATACTCAGAACGATTATCTTTCATCAACTAAATTTGATTTAAAGTTCGACACGCAACGAACGATAAGAATTTACTATGGTTGCTAGACGCATTCTCATTTTTTTCATGGACTATGACACTTCAAATTTTATTTCCATATGATCCCCTGGCTGTCTCATTATGAAATTTGGCACAACAATAGGTATTAACAATATAAATAACATATATTTTTTTAAAAAAAATCAAAAGGGGTGTTTTTGAGATTTTTCAAAAACCAGTTTTTGAAAATTTTTAAAAAATTTAATTTGAAATTAAGATACTTTTGTTATATATCAAATTAAAGGCCATTAAAAACTGAACAAAATGACACTAATTTTAGCTCTGTCGGTTGAACGGTTCTTGAGTTACAGTGTTTTGAAAATTTCAAAACACGGCCAAAATCAAGGAATTTTTAGTTTTTGAAATTCAATAACTCAAAAACTATTAGCCCAAAAAATCTGAAAATTTGCATTTTTTATACTCTCTATAGATATTATCAGTGTGCAAAAAATCATCAATTTCTGAGGGGTCAAGGTCCAAAATCATTATTTTTTTGGTTGATTTCACATGGAATGACCCATTGAAGAAGATGAAGAGGGAGAATGCCTCAAATATGAGAAGCCCGCCAAATAAATACACAATTAAAATACAGAATTGCGTCATTTTATTCAATGTATTAAAGTATTACAAGTTATATACCATTAAAAAAACTTTCACCCTTATCAATCTTTTTTAAGGCATCTAATCGCAACTCCGTGGACACAACTACATGCTTTCTTTTCCTATAATTCACCATTTTGAACAAATTTTCAACCCTTTAAGACGTCTGGTACAACCCAGAACAAACAATGATTTCGTCGCTCATCCAAAATCAGCTTTTTTGCCACCCCTTGCAACTGTATTGGATATGTTGTTTCTGAAATTGTATCTGAAATAGGTGCGATACCGATACTAAATAACGAAACACGTGTTTTTTATTTTTAGCTATTTTTTACATTTTAAAGATAAAAAAAATTTGACCGGTTAAAGCGGAGATCCGGTTAAACGAAGTCCGGTTAAGAGGGAGTCTATTGTATTTCTTTTGAATTCCAAAGCGGAAACAAACCAAAATATAAGTAAATGATATACTGTGCTGTGGTATGTGAAGCTAACATTGCGTAAGAAATTAATTTGAATGTGTAATCATTTATTTTTATTAAGTTCAACAATTGCAATCAATTCTTCTTTTATTTTTCAGGTTGTATATATAGCCCATGAAATTGGTCATGCGATAGGTTTGTGGCACGAACAAGATCGTCCAGATAGAGACAGATATCTCGATGTTCATCTCAAGAATATGGTTGAAGAAGATAGGATTTACTTTCGGAGAATCAAAGAGATTGACACCTATGGTCTCCCTTATGATTATTCATCCTTGATGCACTATGAAGTTTTCGTATGGGTTTTTCTTTCTTTCTTTCTTTTAATTTTGAACATTTTGCAATTTTTTAAAATACATCACTGAAAAACTTTTCAAATTACATCAAAACTAAATTCTTACTTGTTCCTTCGTTCTTCTCTCATGAACTAACATTACACATGACGTTTATTGTGTAACTTTGTTTCTTACTAATTAGGAGACCCTAGGATAATTATTTTCTTTTACAGTCGTCATTTTTATGAAAATATCCGCCATTAATAAATTTGCTATTTAAAAATATGTAACAAAATGAGACTAAAATTCTATACTAAGAAATTTTAATATGTACAGGTTTTCTTAACATTAACCTGGAGAAAAAATATTTTCCAATGTTAAATAACTAATTCAGTAATAACTGTTTTATAAAGACCGCTGAAGATTACAATGAATTTAACTTCAACAACCATGTTATTTTTTTTTTTTCCCATCATGTTCGTAAAACCTTGAATCTCGTTATAAATGGCACTTACATTAAAAATAGCTGACAGTTATCTTAGGTATTTCTTTACTGCAACCTTTCTATCTATTTTAACCTCTCTATCTTGCTTCAATTGATCTACTGCTCTGTTTCGAACGTGGATGTTTGCTAAGGTAACTGAAGATAGTGAAGATCTCAGCCTGAAGATCGTGGCTAAAGAACCAAGAGCAAATGAAAATTCCGCCCTTTGCCTCAGATCACTGATCCCAGCTCCTGACTGTTATCCATCCTAGAGCCATCTGTAAAGCAAACGATACCCTTTTGAGGAAAGACATTCATGCCATTTCTGTACCAATCCTTCCTAGAAGGTAAGTGTACAGTACAAAAGATTGTAAGCCTAAGTCTGCTTTCAAAGAAAGAAGATGGCACTTTTTATCAGTGGTCTCAATCCATATGAGAGAATGTTCTTTTACAAACGAGATAACCCATTGTCCAAAGTTATGAAGCATACGAGCAGTATGTCTGGCCACATGATCAATAGAAAGGGATGCAAAAAAGAAGAACCTCTAATGCAGCTGAGGGTGCCGTCCTCAGAGCTCTAGTGAAACCAGAACAAGCCAATCTTTGAATATATTCTAGTTCTCAAAGTTTTTTCTAGTCCGTCAAATAACCGATGTGATCAGATAACCAAAAGAGGAGAAAGACTACCCCCACCATCCCATTGATAGCCTTCAGTTACCCTAGTCTGTGCCTTACTCCGAAGATGGTAAATACACATATAAGCCCCTTTGATATCAATAAAGGCCTCTAGAGTCATTTGCCCGTATGATAAAGCTACTTCAATCTAATATACCAATCAGTGAAGGGCAGTGTCAGTGGATTTGCCTTTCTTATAAGCAAATGTCTGAGCAAAGAGGATGTTCGTACAAGGGAACTTATCTGATATACCCTTCTACTAGCCTTTTGAAAGTTTTTAGAAAAGAAGAAAAGTTAATAGGTCGAAAGAACCTATTTGTAAGAGAGAAATCAGTTCTACCCGCTTTTGGAATAAAGACTACTCTTACTAGCCTTCAGAACATTGGTATGTAACCTAGGGCCAGACAAGAATGAAAAATGTGAATAAGAGGTAAGATATTGGACAGTAGCCCTTTTTGAAGAAGAACCAGAAGAATTTTATTCTCACCTGCAGATTTAAAAGGTTTGAATATAATACCTTGTTTAATATCATTAATGGTGATAATTCTCCCAGCTAATTTGAAGTCCTGTTTCAAATGAGACTATAACAAATGAGACTCTTTAGGATCACCTTCTGTATCCAAAGCAGAAAAATGGGTCATCAAAAGGCACTCCAGTGACTCCTCCACAGACGAGGAGTAAGCACCATTAGGAAGACGCGAAACCAAATAAGTCCTAGGATTTTTGCAAATACAGTAAAACCTCGTTAAGTCGTCACTCAAGGGACCGAACATTTTTGACGACTTAAGCGGAGTGGGCATTTTTGAAAAAAAAAAACACTGAAATACAATATTTTTATGAATTGCTGTAGGATTCGGTGAGAAAAACAAGATTTTCAGAAATCAATACATGCAAATGAATGAGTGGAAAATAAAAAAACACACACATTTTATACTTACCACATTTTATTTTCTTTTACTGACATTAAAATAATCCAACAGTGTTGATTGATGAATGTGCTGATTACTGGTAACAATTCGAAACACTTTATAATGAAATGGAACTCCAACTTTTGTGCACATAGTTAATCGTATCTAAAACCGAAACTTCTAGCTTTTCGTTCCTATCCAATGCTTTTATCATGTCCTTTACAAGCATTTTTTTGTACTTTCGTTTAAAGTCAAGAATTATCCCTTGATATAAAGGCTGAAGAAGTGCAGTTACATTTGGAGAAAGAAAAACAATTTCGATCGCTTTTAAATTTTCGGGGCTTACTCGCTATGAAATAAAATCACACTCAGTAGTTGGTTGGTTGGTGTTTTATGGCGCAAAAGGAGCTGCGGCTAAGCTGCGCCAACCTACACACTCAGTAGCGGTCAAGAAAAACTCTACTCTTGACAAAAGTCGCAGTGAGAAGTGTGTAATTTCCCAAGTGAATTTCCCACGTGAAAATTCCCCGTAAAGGCTAGGCTTTCTTAGAGTGAAGGGGCGGGGCTGAAAAGATAGCAGGCAAAATTGAGAATAAAGATGCTTTTCATAGTGATATGAACTGCTGCCAAGAAGTCAAGAGGAGGATAGCAATAGCAAAGGAGGCTTTTAATAGGAAAAGGAGCATCTTCTGCGGACCTCTGGAAAAAGATCTAAGGAAGAGACTAGTGAAGTGCTTTGTGTGGAGTGTGGCATTGTATGGGGCAGAAACATGGACATTACGACGCAGTGAAGAGAAACGACTAGAAGCATTTGAAATGTGGATATGGAGAAGAATGGAGCATGTGAAATGGACAGACAAAATAAGAAATGAAGCTGTGCTAGAAAGAGTGGGTGAAGAAAGAATAATGCTGAAACTGATCAGGAAGAGAAAAAGAAACTGGTTGGGTCACTGGCTGAGAAGAAACTCCCTAATGAAGGATGCACTGGAAGGAATGGTGAACGGTAAAAAAGTTCGAGGCAGAAGAAGATTTAAGATGATCGACACCATTATGGTAAATGGATCTTATGTGGAGACGAAGAGGAAGGCAGAAAATAGGAAAGATTGGAGAATGCTGGGTTTGCAGTGAAGGACCTGCCCTTGGCAGAGAACTATGTATGTATGTATGTATGTATGTATGTATGTATGTATGTATGTAGATGCTTTTCGCCATTGTTGAAGGTGACGAGTTATCCGGAGTAGAATTAAATTTGGTGACGAGTAAAAGAGGGTTATTTTACATTATAGTCTATGAGACCTTGTCGGGACCAAAGGAAAACGACGACTTAAGCGGAGTGACGACTTATCCGGGTGACGACTTAACGAGGTTTTACTGTATGTTCATAAGTCTGGTGGAAGAAGGAAAATCTATATTATCCTCACAGAAGGTATTCTTAGATACTTCTTTATAATGACTAAGGCGTGTTTGTAATGCCTCTGGCACTGATTAATTTAAGGAGTTCCCAATGAACAGAGACATTGAAAGTCGTGGCCTTGTTGAGTAGCTATGTATTTTTCCCAGAGGTTTTCCAAAAAAGGATTCCACAGAACTGCACCTTCTTCTCCAACGAATAGGAAAATTAAGTTCATAGGAAGAAATTACAGCTGAGATCAAGAAAGACACAGACCTTTCAATTTCTTCTTCATTTTTATAAATTGTACGAAAACCCACAGTTGTTTATATTAAGATCCTCTCTAATTAAAGTCCAGTGAGTATTTCTAGTTTTCCTGTATCAATCACTCTTATCTGAACAAGAATTGGATGTATCTGTGATCAGACCCTCATCAGAAACTTTCCATTCTTTAATGCCCATGGAGAGATAGAAGAAGGAAAGAATAAGGCCCAAAGTTCTTCCCTATAAGCAATTAGGAAGGTTGGAACAGATTCTTTCTTAATAATATCAAGATCTGTAGTGAAGCGTTAGTCCAAAAGAGACTCTCCTCTTGAGTTGATGTCTCTACTACTCCACGCAGTGTTATGTGAGTTGGCATCATATCCAATTAGGACTGGTATTCCTAATCTTTTTGAATAAAGAAAAAACCTTTAACTCCAAGATCTTCAACAGAATCGTAAGAACAATAGAAGAATGCTGTAATTTGATCCTTCAGATTATCCTTTAAACGTCTTGCCACAACGAGGTATCTAGAACAGAGATCCAAGAGGGACAAGACATTGACACCGCTAAAAAAAGATGCAAGTTCTAGATCTATCTATAGATGCCTCTATAATCGAGTCTTCTAAACCTTCTAAACCCCTTACCCAATTTTTGAACTACCAAGGTTCTTGAATCAGGGCAACGTTAATAGTACAATCAATAATCCTGTGTTGTTAGTTAATCTGTAAAAAAAGAGAAAGGTAACATAATGAAAAAGAAAAAAAGATATACCTACCTATTTAGAGGACTCCATTCAGGGGCCCAGTCTAGATGGCTTGTCTCCGGTAATGACATCTTTTACAAGTTTTCTGAAGAATAAGTCTTGTCCCTTCATTTCATTTTTGTTCTCAGAATTACTAATTATTCTTTTTAATAATCTTTATTGAATGTCTTAATTTTCAGGCAATGTCGAATAATGGAAGAATGACATTAATTCCAATAAATCCACTAATGGAGAGAGTCATGGGAAAAGCTAAAAAGCCAAGTTATTTGGATATAAAATTAGTGAATCTTATGTATCAATGCAAAGGCAAGTGTTTGCAATTCTGAAAAAAAAAATCATTAATGCTTTTACAATAAAAGAAAAACTGAATTATATATTGGTATATTATATAAATGAAAATTTATAATATTAATATAATAATTTGTTTTATTTTACATTTAATTTAATAATTATGAATAATATCGTTTTAATTTAATATAATATTGTTTGAGAAATCATTCAAAAACAACAAAGAATCTTTAAGTTACACAGATACAGGAAAAGTGCAAAATAACAACGTTTCATTAAAGAAACTTTGAAGCATTATTTGTCAATTTCAATAACAATTTTCTTTTAATTAACGGATATGTGGCCACAATTGACTGATGACATAAATAGTTTTTAAGAAACTAAAGTTAAAATGTTCTAATAAATATAAAAAATATCTTTATTCTCTACATCGATATTTCGACTTTTTTAGCAAAAGAGTTCTTCAGAATTAGAGGAAAAGAACTCCGTCTTCTTCTTCACAAAGTGTTATGATACAAAGCGTAATGGGGATGAATTTAAACTTAGAATGTCTTCCAATGTGTGCGCTCTAGCTCTAGGCTCTAACCATCAAAATATTCTTAAAGTATATACTGCGTCTCCTAAGTTTTAGAACTAGATTAATAAAATTTTAAAATATTAAGAAAAAAACTTGGTTTCTCCTTAGCCTTTAACTACTATTCTTCAGAGAGGCATGGTCACACCGTTTCTGAATGCCTATGTAGAAATCAGCTGCGGGAATGCTGTTCAACGCACTCGTCACACTGGTCTGGATATCTTCAATGGAATCAAAATAGCGCCCCTTCATGCGGGATTTCTGTTTTGGAAATAAAAAATAATTCGCAGGTGCAAAATCCAGCGAATAAAGTGAGTGGTCAAGAACTAACACTTTAGTTTGCAAGGAAGCCCTTAATGATGGTTGTGATACGGCAAACAGCATTGTCATGCAAAACAAGAACCAATCACTGGAAATTGCCATTTGAGGTCTCTTACACGCCGATTTTTTTTTTTTCCATTAGTCTCTTCATGATATCTTTGCAGTATCGACTGTGCACCATTTGTCCCTCCAGTATAAATTACTTGTGGACTATTCTGTGCCAATCAAAGAAAATCACAATATAGTCTTCAAACACTCTTTCTGAAATCGAATTATTTTGGGCCTCGGCGAATCTTCTCCAACCCTTTCGGATGACTGTCGTTTGGTTGCTGGATCATAAGCAAAGCCCTACACGTCATTGCCAGTTATGATTTCTTTATTTTTTTAAATTTGAGTCACAGTATGCCGTTTCAATCAAATCCTGACATGAGCAACTCATTGTTCCTTATCTTCTGAGGTCAAAACAAGCAGCAGAAAATGCAAATAAATCTTTTTCTTCAAATCTTCAATGATGACCTTTCGTACGGTGTCTTTGCTCATATTCACTTCATCTGCTATCATCGTGAAATTCTAGCTAAACCTTTTCAATGTTTTCAGCTTCTGAAGGACCTGACGGGCGACCAGTCGTAACATCGTCGTCAAAATTTTCTCGCCACGAAACCATCCATACCAGCGAAAACTGTCCGATCTGATCAGTGCTCATCTCTATACGCTGCACTCGCCATTTCAACAGTTTCTGTCACACTTTTACCTACTTTAAAACAAAACTTATCACCACTCGTTGCTCGATGCTTTTCTCCATGACAATAGGGTATTAAACCCGGCGCGCATTAGCCACAGCAGAACGGACTTCAGTGGCAGTTTGTGGCATCAAAGTCCGCCGAAGTCTGTTGCCGCAAAAGACAGTAGTCTTTAAAGATTAGCGGTAGCGGAATCAGCGGCAGGCCAATCACGTGTCATATGAGAGTTTAGGAAACAATCATTTTCAGACACCAGCCAATCACGAAACACTTGCGTTGCTTAAACTAGAAATCGACATCCATTTTCTCGCTCGATTCATATTTTCTTTTTTTAATTTCTGAGTGAAGATAGAAAGCATTTATCGGAGTAGAGATATTTAGTAAACATATTTCTAAATCAAAATAAAGAAAGAAAACAAAAAACAGAAAGCGAATCGGTGAGGTCGTCTGCTCGTTTCTCAACGAAATGATCGCAAATCACTATGTCTGATTTCTAAAATAAACAGTCTGATTAAATGCTATTTCTACGTTGCTTTTATTCTTTATTTTAATTTTAATGAATGTTTATGTTGGACTATACTGTTCTATTACAAATAAAGAGGTGTACTGTCAACACATATTTTGTTCCATGTCGCCAGTTTCCAGAACGGCAACAACGAACAAACAATGAGCGCCATTCACTACTCGCTGCAAACCGTGCAAGCTCTGACATTAGTAAATGCTCGTCCAGTTTTACATGTTACCTACAACTAACAGCTATCTCAGAACTCAACAGTTAACAGAGACAACACTGCACACAAAGAAATCTGACTAAGTGGTTGCAACAACGGCCGCTCGATGGCAATACTAGTATTCTCGGGAAAAAAATCAGTCCTAAAATTTAGTAGACTCGCTATAAGCATAATTAAGATAATAAAGACATAGGCCTAATTAAGATATTTCATTGTCAATATAAAGGGATGATTAAAATATTTCTATTATCATTTGTTTGATAGGAAATGATTAAACAACCTAAAATTATAAAGGGAGTAAAATTTTTGAGAGTAGATCGTTTTGTATATCGTCATTGTTTCTGAGACGGATAATGATAGAGTATAATTAGATTGGCTAAAATGATTAGTTTTTTTACAGCATTTCACTTTCACTGAAGAAACCTACCCACATTTTATCCCATTTTCGAGAATTTGTCTGTTCAGACATTTTAATAAAGTACAGTCTTAGAAAGATGAAGCTTTAGAGGTAGGATCTAACCGCAAGAACCCGATTGATTTTGATATTTATGAATTCTAAAGGTAAGGAGTTATGGGCAAAAAACGTCCAATATTGATTGCCGTTCAAGCACTGCAATCATGGGAAATGAGAACTGCAATAGTAGGTTGATAGTTTCAGCGTTAGTTTCAGTTTCAGAATTAGTTTTTTTTTTAATTGATTTTGATTCTAATTGAACCCTCAGATGTAGAACTTGGGGCTAATAACCCGATTGCAAGGCGGTTTTAAAATTAGTCCATTACACTAGTCCTTGAAATAGTTATTACAATAAATCAGCAAAAAACTTTAATATTTAATGTCTATTGGTAGGACATAGAAAATGACAATCTGATTGACTATTTGACTCCTACCACATACTTAATTAAAAGTTGGTACGTTAACTAAAGGCTAATTTTCTTATTTGTTTCAGAGGATTAACGTATGATTATTCGATCTCAATGGCAATTAGAAAACCCGTTTTTCACTGACATGAAGATAATCCTGTATTAAGTCACAAAATTTGTGACTTTCTAATAATTATATCTTGTTAGATGAATTTAAAACTTGATCTAATGGATGTAATTTACTTAATTTTCAACGAAATTAGCTTGATGAATAACAGCTGCTCCATTACTTTAGAATACTATTATTACTATTTTAAACTTATAATATTCACTCAATTTTAAGGAAATTCAAACTGTATTTTCACATATTAAGTTCCGTTCCTTATTTACAGAGAGATGCCCTATTTCAAAGTCAAAAGAAGAACGTTGTTGGAACAACGGCTACATTTCGTGGAGTTCTGTCCATGGCTGTAGGTGTGTCTGTCCTCCTGGATATGGAGGCTCCAAATGTGAAGAACGAATACCCGAAGGTATATTCTAAAATTCAAATAACAAGAATACACAGAGTTTTAATAATAATATGCATTCACAGCGTGCGGCAGGTATTTGACATTCTAAGTGACACAGTATCCTGAACGTCATCGTAACACATCCCTTTATTTTTTTGGTAAACATGTCAGAACTTAGGCTAACCCAGGAAATGAAGAGGCATGCAGTCATCGTCTCCTTGGCTGCAGGACACTCGATTCCTAAATTGCTGCCTTCCTGAAATTCGCCCGGTCATTCATCTTCAACGTTTGGGGAGAGCTGGAGGCCGCCAGTGGTGATGTGGAAACCGTTTTCCATAGGAAACGACATTGTCGGCGCACGGACAGGACCAGGACGCCCGAATTCATCGCTTCTGTCCAAGCTACTGTCGAAGTTGACCCAGGGAAGTCCATGAGGGCTCTCGGCAGGGAGATGCAGGTTGATGAGGCCACCATCTGACGTGTGGTTCATGAAGACCTCCGTTACAAGTCGTACGTGATGCGGAGAGGCCAGTTCATGTCCGCGAGAACCCGTAAGAACAGAATGACCCGAGCCAAGGTCCTCTTGAACAAGCTGAAACATCCGGAGCAGCCAGGAATGCTGTGGTTCTTCTCGGATGAGAAAAACTTCGTCCAGGACCAGAAGGTGAACCGCAGAAATGATCGGTGGCTGTGTAAAACACCCGGGGAGGTTCCGACCGTCATGCACAACAAGTTTCCGACCTCCGTAATGGTTCTGGGTGTCGTGAGCAGTGAGGGCAACGTGATGCTTCCACATTTCTTTCATCAAGGTGCCAGAGTCAACGCCGTTGCTTACACCGATGTGTTAAAGACAGTTGTGCAACCCTGGATTACTGCTGTAGCACGTGGCAGGCCGTATGTTTTCAGCAGGACTCGGCTCCAGCCCATACGGCCCATTCAACCTAAGAATGGTTGGCCACCAATTTTCACGACCATGTCAGTCCAAACATGTCCCCCCCCCCAGCTCCCCTGATGTTAACCCTTTGGACTATTGTGTCTGGGGCGTGGTTGAGAGGGCCTCCAATAAACATCCACACAACACCGGTGAAGCTCTCAGGGCAGCTATTGTGGATGCCATGACAAATATTCCCAGGACACACCTCATTCATGCCTGCGGACGGTTTCGACAGCGTTTAGAGGCTGTTATTGCGGCAGAAGGCGGTTTCATTGAATGATGTCCTGCATAGGGTCTGTCTTCCCATGTACATAACGTTCAATAGTCATTAAATACTCTATTTTCAGTCTCAGCTCATTTTTTCCGCGGATGTTATTTTGTTCTCAAATACCTGCCGCACCCTGTATTCTAAACAAAAAAGATTTTAACGTGCCTAATTTAATATAAAAAAGTGCTTCTTTTTTTTTTTTTGTTGTTTTGAGTTTAGATAATAGACTCAGAAAGGTGCAAAAGGTTAAGGATTCCCTTCCCGTTCCCGGAAGTGGGACCTTATAAAACAAACAACAATAAACTGTAGACAATAAATCAAAGAACTTTAAACCCTTGGCCCGCATACCTCTAGACACAAAATGAATTTAAAAAAAGATCCAAAAAACGCTTTAAACAAAGAAATCATCGAGGGTAAATCTGGCTGACGAATCCTAATAAAGATGAAACGACCGTTCTAAATTCCCGTCGATGGTAGCTCGGGTTGCAAATCCTTTTCTTCTTCTTATGCGTCTTCCTTAGTTGTCACTTTTTATGTTAAATTAGGCACTTTAAAATCTCATTTGGTTAAACTGTCCCATGGAAGTTAATAATGTTTATCCTGATTCTGCTGGGCCCAAAAAGAATCAGAAGAAAGATACACAGAAGATAATGAGACCAGATAAAATATAGTCAAATAAATGAATAAAAGAGATAACATGTAAAAACTTGACTCAAGATACAATAAACAAGTTTAATAAAATGGATTAACATACAAGAATAATAACGAGTGAGTTAAACAGGGAATAAAATAGGATATAATGTGGAAATCACGTACAAATATGTTAAATAAAAAAAAAATATTGCAACTAACGCAAGAGAAATGCACAGTAAGATGATCAGCTTAGTCCTAATACGAATAAAACACAATTAAATACAAAAATTAATGTCTGGCAGAAATGCAGTTAACGAAAAGCATTCGAGAGTTCAGATAATATTGTTAACCAGCAGCAGTAGTACCGCTGTACCGCTGGTCTGGTCAGCAGGAAAGTGAAGATAAATTTACTTACAGCATTGTCCTAGTCTTACAGTCACTGGTTACCTGCAGCTTGAACCGTAGTTTTACTCATCTGGTCATGTTGATGATTACTTGAAGCACAAACACGGCACAACGAAGTTTCACAAATTCCAGAGTTTGGTGAACATATTCATTTGGCGATGAAACAAAGTACGGATAAAATGAGCCCATCCGCTCATTGTCCGTCAAACTGTCTGCTACTAAGTGCATTAAAAGGAGGAGTCTCCAACCTAGACGATACTCATACCGTCCTGTAAGGTAGGAGAGTACATTTTTCGTGTTTACAAGGTGATAGCCGAAACGATCTATGAGTGCATTTCAAATGAATCTAAAGACGAAAGAGGAGAGGGGGGGGGGGGGTCCACAGAAAATAAAAGCCTAAAATTATTGGTTAAGGATGATGGAAGACAGCAAGAATTAGCCAAACACAAGAGAGGCAAGAAGCAACGAATGCAACAAAGAAAGAAAGGGTCAAGTTCTCACGTTAATCAGTTTCGCAATAAATCAAAAGTAAGGCTGCCACAGTAACGGGGTGAAAGAGAAGTGAAAATAGGCTGAAAACAATTAAACTAGAAAAAAAAAACTTTTCCAAGTTAAAATAATAAATAAGGAAGGGAATTAAAAAAAAAACCGAATTAAAAATACGTATAGATACATAAAAAAAATGGTACGACAAAATGTCCGTGACAAAACTATTTAGTTTAAAGCGTTGTTTGGATGCTTCTTTAAATTTCTTCGTAAATGCATCATCTAATTTAAGACGACATCTATTCGTTCAATGTCATTATAAGAAGAAAAACCAACAAGTATTTTGTTTATTACTAAATGATGGAAGTTTCTTTTAATGTCTTACATAAGAAATGTTCAGAAAACTTGAATAATATTAATGGCAAAATATTCTTATTATTTTTTATGAAAATATTTAATAATAATCTTTTATTCCTATTCTTCAATGAAATTAGAAAAACTTTGTGGAGGTTTTATCAATTCGGAAACAATAATTGAGAGCCCTAATTATCCAGATTATTCTCCTGAGAATACAAAATGTGTTTGGTGGATTAGGGTAAGTAAATTATTCTGTATTATTATTCTTTATTAAAATTCTAATTCCTTTACGTTAACTTAATGTCTTTTTAGTTAAGGAATTATAAACAATTAAAAATTGAAGAGTAATAATTTTTCCAAGAAATCACTTTTCTTAGAGGCATAAGACAATTGATATATAGCCTTCCCTAGTTTTTCTTAAAAAAATATGTATTCCCTTGTTTTTCCTATCTGAATAACCTGAAAATTACGAGTAACTTATAAATATTTAATGTAGATGAAAAATTAAGTAAACTAAGCAGGATAACAAAAGTTACTCTTAAAAACCCTTTATCCGCAATAAAATTAGTTTTTGAGCTCTAATAAATAGTTTAAAATATGTATGAAAAATTTGTTTAAATTTGAGCGATTTGTGGTTTTATTTACAATCAGTAAACATTGTTAGGATTCCAGAACTAAAATTTATCAAAGGTGTAAAAAGGGTTCCGCAATTAAAATAAGTTGGGTACCGCTGGTTTATACCAGTAATTTTAAAAGATTTTTTTGATTTCCTCAAATCAAGAAAAGTAATTGTTAAAAATAAATTTAGTAATCAATATTTTCCTTTTTTCATTATTTTAAATTTATTAAGTTATTGTCCATATTATGGAAGTATCCTGTTCTAAGAATTTGAATTTGTTGGCAGTAAATGACATTTGCAATAATATTAATTTAATCTGATCAACTACATTTTAAATAAACAAGGCTCGACTCCTGTTCTTTCAGATCATGAATGATATCTTTCAAAACCTCTTTTATTTATACATTTAATATTGGCAATGAAATCATTTTATGCAAAAAAAAGTGTATTTCAAAAGACTGGCAATGCATTTTCGTCGGTGAAGACAAGAAGACGTCTATTACTTGATTTTCAGACAAAGTTTTGTCTTTGACGACTGAATATTCCAGACACTGCTATTTCTATAAAAAACTTCTAATCTTCTATTCTTATTTCCATGTAGAGATATTAATATTAAAGACTGTTTTTTTTCCGAAACTTTAAGAATCTACCTTTCTTTTTGTTCTTAGGAAATTTTTCCGTACCGTACACTTTCCTTGACATTAACATGTTGGTTGAGCTGTCATAAATTACATTAGTTGATTGGCTTTGCTATTCATTAGTGAAACTGAAGTAAATGTTGTCTACATTGTCACTTCACCTATCCCATTCCATTTTCAACAAATAATGTATTTTCCAGATGGCTGGTATATCTTTAATTCCGTATCTATGCAATCTCAAAACTGTTTACAGTGTGTTTTGATCTAGCTATCTGTTTCAGCTCAGATAGTCGCCACCCCTCATGACATTTGGAAGAAGATGGTTTAACTATTTGACTTGAAGTATGTTAACAATAAATGAAAAGAGATAGCATGTGAAGACAAGCCTTTTATTGTGTAGATCAATACATTGGTATATCAAGGGTGTGCTCGTAGAAAATGTAGAAATATCACATTTTCGATCCATTTCTTTTTCATTGGAATTTTGCACTTGCCTTTGCTTTTCGATCCACCATCTGTATATTTTCACCTTCCTGCTTACAATTGACTATCACCTCTGTCTTTTTTGCATTAACTTTCAGTTCCTCTTTTTCTAACTTTTCTTGCCATTTCCATAACCTTTTTTGGAGGTCTTCCTCCAGTTCTGACAAAATGGCTAAATCATCTGCAACTGTAGTTCCTAGAGATCACCTTCTCTAATGCTCTTGGATCAGAATATTGATAATAATTAAAAAAAAAAATGGACTCAGTACAAAGCCCTGGTGTAGTCCTACTTTGATCTTAAATTTCTTAGTTTCTCACTGTGAAATTCTCACCTTAGTACAAGCTTCTACCTACAATCCTCCACCAATATAACCAACTGTTAATAATTTGTGAACTGCAACTAAATTATTATTTCATTTCTCCTGCTTATTAGAGTTCAGTTTAGCTAATTTGAACACTATCTTGAAATTGTTGATTTATGTTCCAATTAATTCTATAGAT
Source organism: Thereuonema tuberculata (assembly GCA_023159025.1). Taxonomy (NCBI): domain Eukaryota; kingdom Metazoa; phylum Arthropoda; class Chilopoda; order Scutigeromorpha; family Scutigeridae; genus Thereuonema; species Thereuonema tuberculata. The sequence goes on along the minus strand of JAFIDM010003189.1, from coordinate 6,306,237 downwards.
GTTTACAGGCTATTCAAATCTTTTTGCATCCATGAATATGTACCACTTCTTGACAGCATCTGGGGTATCTCTCATGACAGGCACGTAGCCAGGGAAGGGGTCCGGACCTCCCCTCTCCCCACAAATTCAGGGAAGAAAAAAAGAAAAAAAAGTGTAAATGTTAAGTGTGTATGTATAAATGATGAAATTCAAAGAGCCTACTCTCGCCATAGATTTTTAGTCTTATGATCATTTTACTTTTAAAGTTTCGTTTAAAGAAAGCAAAGTCATTTATATAAAATTAATGTAAGGGACCCCCTTCCCCTTAACAAAATCGGACACCACCCCCCCCCTTAGCAAAATCCTGGCTATGTGCCTGCTCATAATTACAGAAGCCTCACAGTAAACTCTTAAAGACTCTTAGACTTCTTAAAGTAGTCTGACAAGTATTACTTCGTCATGAAAACCAAAAATCACTAAAATGTGGTTTACTGTAAAGCACATAGAGTCAAAGTTACATGTAACAGTAAGAAAGTCTATTTGACTTACAAAAATAGGGGGATTTAGATAGTTTTAAAAGGTAACAGAGATATTATACATGCCTACTACATTGGCACTTGAAAGGTATGTAAAATTAGTTTCCTAAATAATA
>JAFIDM010003189.1:6281349-6300606 GCA_023159025.1 Thereuonema tuberculata | reverse complement strand
TTATTTTATTTTATGTTTGTATTGGGAAGGAGAAAGTTTTCTTTTCCTATGAAAAGGCTTGAGGAAGAACGTCAGATAAGGAGTTCGAAATATTGCCTGTACGAACTTATGGAGTAGTAAAGAAAATAAAGTGAATTTTGTAATTTATGTGGTCATCGTGAAGATTTAATGATCATTTTTCATTCTTTGTGACTGTCTTCTGCTTGTTATATACTACTGTCATTCATTGTATTCAGTTCTTACCAATCTACTCTTCAGCTAGTATTGCTCCCAGAAACATTCCCAAACTCTTTCATCTGTGTCTGCATCAATCAAAATCGGCAATTTTGATACATCAGCCATGTCAGTCCTTAACAGACCTGCTCTATGAGGTGCTTTGGTCTTGCTGATTATGTTTATACTGCTCCTGTTTATTCCTCTTTCATTATAGCGTCAGTTACTATTGAGAAAGCAATTGTAATAGATCAACAATTTCATTAAATAATTTGTGAAAAGTGTCATCTGATCATGACGTAATGTTGAAAGGGTTGTGTACACTTTATAACGACTCAGTCTGATATTTTTGATTCTTGTGATGACTTTATTCATAATTTTTTTTTGTGTGTCTTTTCTTACTACAGCTGAGCTTACATAGATAAAGTCCAATTTTAGTCAAATAACTGTAATTCCAATTTGTCTGATGACATAAAATAAAAATACACATGATTTAACAAAGAAAAAGGAATCTCTTGAATAATGACTTCATTATATCAACTTTGTATTTGTTGCTTGAATTTCCAATAATTAAAATTAGCAAAATATTAACTTAGTCATTTAATAAGCTTAAGAAGCTTATTTAAGTCATTTAATCTTTAAATTATCTCAGCCAAATAGTAATAATAATAATAATAATAATAAAAGGTCTATTTGTTATTAAAATTTTTATTACAATTTTACAATAGTATCACATAAATTTCACATACAATCCACACTTTGAAAATATATTTACGTTGAGAAATTTTATAGTTAATTTTAAGGTTTACTCTTTTAGGCCCCACGCACGAGGAAAGTTAAACTGTATTTTGAAGACTTTAATGTTCTAAGTCGAGAGCTTAAAGATTCCAGCTGCCCTTGGGATAACATCAGAATCAGGCTAAGAAACGTTTTTAGTGATAGTCCAGGATTTACGTAAGCTTATTAATAGATTAAATGGTTATTCTTGATTTTTCTATGTTATTAATAATAATTTACTGACACTTAAATAATTTTACCAAATTGTGATAATAGAAAAGGCAATGAAGGGTAATAAATGATTATAGTTGCAAGTCATTTTCATTGATATGAAAATTTGCGCACAAAGAAAAAAAATTAATTCTAAAACATGAAAATAAGTAAATAGCTACGGCGAGGATAGATATGCAAATCAATAATGTTTGGTGCGATTGCGCATGACCACTTGACTTATATTTCAATTTTCAATTTTCCAACAAGATAAAGCTCATCTACACAGCTAGGGTTTCACAGGACTGCTTATGTCATGTTGCGATACTTCCTTGGCCTCCCCACTCGCCTGATTTGTCGCTAATCGAATGTGTCTGGGACCAGATGGGACACCAACTGTTGCCGTGTAGCAGTGTTTGGGATTTGGAGTGTTATTTGCAAGAACTGTGAGCAAATGTACTGCAAGACAGCATACAGTGTCTGTTTGATTTTATTCCTGACCATATCACCACATGTATCCAGACATGATGTGGTCCAACGAGATAGTAAATGTGACCTTATTGAGTGCCCAGCTCTGTGGGATATCATCCTTCTGCTGTGATATTATAATCACTCCTGTCCTTTCTCTCAACCATCAAGGCACATAGCCGGGGGGCGAGTCTGGACCCCCCCCCCCCACTCCTTTAGGGAAGAAAAAAAGAAAAGAAAATGTATATATTCAAGTGTATTTGTGTGAATGATGAAATTCAAAGAGCCTACTCTTACCGTAGATTTTAGTAATAAGATCATTTTATTTTAAAAGTTTCATTTAAAGAAAGCAGTCATTTACAAAAATTTAATGTAATGGATCCCCCCCCCCCGCCCTTTACAAAATCTTGGCCATGTGCCTGTACCATCACACTAATAAAATTTTATTAGAATCCTAAGCTTACTACTTGTTGAGCAAACTTTCTTTGTCAATGAGTGTATTTTAGTTGTTCTTGTATACAGTCTTGAAAATTAGTCATGGGTTTGACTCAGTGGAGCTTTGTGCCTTTGGAATTTGCCAAGAATTGAATAGCCACTATATTTGCAGCATTTTCAACGTATTAATAGACTGTGGCATTATCGTCCACAAACACAAATTATTCCAGTGTCATATCTATGTCTTCCCAAATATTATATTGGGCATATATGATGACTATTGCATGTTTACGCCTCCTACTTATTCTGTTTCTTTCCAATATCTTCAAATCCTCATTCATTTATTACTTACATTAAAGCAGAAACAGCTCTCATCACTAAATACTATTAATGCCACTATAATATTAAAGAACCAGTCATTGGTATCAGCGAAGACATCCAAAACAAATAAAATCATAGAATATTCAGGAGGAAAATTACAACTCACTGAAGATATTAAAAAGTCTGTATGATTCAAGATACCACTAACTGATGATATTCTGAATCCAATTAAAGCTAAAGCCTATTTTCGGAGTTTCAATTCACTTCAGCCAATTTTATCATTCTCTTTCTCTCCTATGGCTCTTCGGTCTCTGCTTAGATGTAGCATTTAGAATTGAAGAGAAGGAATCAATGAAATGAAAAGTGACAGAAAAATAGATGAAGTCCAGGAGCAAGAAATTACATTAATTTTATAAATAATTAAATATTGTAACTAACTCCATCCATGTTTACCGTTACTTTATATATATATAAAATGGAGAAAAGGGATATGATTAAAGATAGTCTGACAGATCACATCGTCCTCAAAAATAATAGTAGTTGTTCATGTTCAAATCTTCAAATGTTTAAAGGATACAGTACATTAAAAAAAAGCATACAGACACACAAGTTCTAGAAGCCATTGAAATACTTTCAACTAATGTAGTAGGAAGGCATATGACTTCCTAATTTTTTGGATCATTTTGTAAACAAAAGCTACGAGCTACCTGATTTTAAAAGAAGGCATATGTTGGAAACCCATGCAATAAATCATGGATATTAATGTATAAAAATGAGAAAGGCTAGTGCTAATTTGAATCTTATTAAATTCCTGTAAGCTGAATTTAGAGTTTCACCGATAATCAGCCCAATAAGTTGCATATCGATTACTGAATTGGTTTCTGTTCTGCAAGAAGAATGTTGGTATACAAAGGATGATTCAGCATGAGATATCCTAACTTTAACATGGAATTCTGAAGGGCAACTACGAATCAAGGAAGTCCACATCAACATATGTCCAAGTCATTAAAGGAAAGTAGTTGCAGGAGTTTAAACGTTAACAATCACTTTTCAATAAAAATACAATGAAAGGCCTTTATAACAGTAAATACATGAGAAAACAAGGAAATTTGTCATTTATTTGTTGAGCCAGTTGAAATTCATGGTGAATTAGGAAACCGTTGCCACCCAAATGGAAAAATCCTACGTACCACAGCTTGTTCCGAAATTGCTATATTGAAGGCGAGGCTTCAATGAGGCTGGAGATGAAAACCTCAAACTTTTTTTATTTTTGGACGTTTCTTACTTTTTTTGTAGATTAATGTGTTGTTAATGACATATGCTTATTCCTTTAAACTTCTATAACTCAGTTGAGGGGTCTAGAATCAAAGGCAGCTAAATCCATTTTAATTATTCAATAAAAGAATAACCTGTCATTATAGGCGTTCAGTGTGCTATCCATTGAGTTCTAATTCCTGCTCTAAGTATTTTGAAGATTTCTTCATACAACGTTACCACCTTTAAAAAAAAAAAAAAATTTTTGTAAAATTTCAAAACTTGGATTTAGCTGCTTTTGATTCTAGCTCCCTCAATTTCTTTTAGCTTTTCGGACTTGTGATAACCTCCAGAAAGTGCTCCAGAATGAATCTTACTATATATTATAATTATAGAATTGAAAAAAATAGAAAACTATTTTTTTTAAAAAAAAAGATAAAGCATGTTTAGTTTTGATTGCCTCTTTAATCTTAAGTTTTGGGTGTTTTTCAATTCTATAATTCTTATACATTATTAACATACGTTAAATCCTTTAAATACTTACTATAAATTATCTGAATCACTATACGTTTACTGTATTCATTTCTTCAGTGGTGAAAATTTAACCTCAATGGGCAGTGTGTCAAGTGACTACATGAGAAGAGATTGTATTAAGATAGGTGACCTAAAACATCAAATCTGTAACACTTCTATGGAATCAGGCAAATATTTTTTAAATTTCGTTTAGTATTTCACAGATCTTTATGAAACATTGTATACAATAATACACAGTTAGTGGAACTTGCACACACAATTTCATAACAATACTCTTTAAATAGTTTTTCAGAAAAAAAAAAATCATTTCTAGCTCTGTAACACTGCTATGGAATCGCCCACAATTTCGCATAAACTGAGGTAAGTATTCAAATGACAGAAATCAAAATCATACGATCGCTTGTTACTGAATTTGTGAGAGGTGTACCAGATCTGTTTATTACTCACCTCAAAATGCCAGGTGATAGAACATTGTCAGAAAAATAAATACAGAAAATTTACCTGTATCATGGCAGGGCAAGTCACAGAGAGAAATTTCTAAGCTAATTGGGTCTTCACAAAAAGCTGTACATAATGTACTATGAAATGGAGATAAATATGGTAAAAACTTAGGATAAAGGTGTTAAGTGAAAATGATTGTTGATGCATTTTCCACCTTGCCACTAATGAAGAACAGTATGTGCGAGAAATTCAAGCAAACAGGAAACAGTGTGTCCCATCAAACAGTGTGTCTGGAGAAGTTTGAAGATCCATCCCAATGCAGGAGCTATGAAATTAGCTAAACAACAACAGCTTACTGAAGCCCATAAAGCAGCAAAACTACAGTGGGCTTGAAATGTAATGAACTAGAACAAACAATGGAACCCCATGTTGTTTTCAGATGAAAAAAAGTTCAGCCTCAATGGCCCTGATAGGAATGCCTACTATTGGCTTGATCTACTAAAGGAGAAGGAGGTTAAGCTCAGTAGGAATTTCGGTGGTGGATCTGCATGGGCTCGATCTAGTCACAAAACAAGGAGGCTATACAAATTAACAGTCATTATTATGTTGGAGAAATTTGGAGGTGATTCCATGGCCGTGTTACAGAGCTAGAAATGAAATTATTTTTTTTCTGAAAACCAATAAAGTGTGTTATCATGAAATTGTATGTGTAAGTTCCACCACCCTGTGTATTATTGTATACAATATTTCATAAAGATCTGTGACGAAATTCAAAAAATATTTGCCTAATTCCACAGAAGTATTACAGACTTCTAGTCCTGAGAAGTTAAAGATTCCTTTGTCAGCCCATGGGAGGAAGTCAGAGTGCCAGTTAGAAGGCAGTGATACCGATATCAAAGTCATAAAAATTCAGATTCTTATTTGAAGGAAAGGAATAGATTGCAAAATAATAAGAAATGTTTTCTGTAACCAGATTTGGAATTAGGTATTTTTGCCTGATATAATACATTAAAATGGTTTAGTTACTTATAGATGATAAATATGCATAATCATGAAACCACATTTTACAGTTCTTTTGCAAGGTAACATAATAAGAAAAGTAAAAGTGAATTAAGGATTACAAAAAAAAAAAAAATTCTGAACTTACGGATTTTTATTTTAAAAAACACTTTTTGTTTGTAGGTTCTGTGGGGATGAATTAGCATCTCGAAGTATTAAGTCCTCTGGACGTGACATGATTGTGGTTTATTCAACCAGTTCCAATGAATCTAAAGGTTTCAAAGCACATATTTCATTTGCAAGCTGTCCTTTATGTGTTTAAAAGTTATTATTTTAAAAAAAAGCTAATGTGTAATTATGGTTTTAACATAAGTTAAAATCAATAAAATTAATCTTACTTAATGTTGAAGTATACAATTTTCATCACTGTTTATATTATCATCATCATCAACAGTTGTAGTAATGAGAATAATTCAAGATAATAAAATTTATAATTCTAATTTATAATTGATTTCACTCATTTATTTCATTAAAAATATCCTCAAAACTTAAAATAAAACAAGAAGCTCCTGAATAATTTTTTAAGTCTACTTTTCTTAATGTTTTTTTTTTTTTTTCTATTTGTTAATTATTAAAACAAAAAAAATTCTCCTGTATTTGTAAAATGCAATTCTGCCAAACATAAAGACTATCTTGAATTTCCCTACATTAGCATTTGAATCACGTAACAGCAGATTTAATAATCTGCAATTAAACAGATCAATATGCAATGTTTGACTAATAATTAAAATAAGTTGAATGGTGCAAATACTTGATACAAGACAAGGTGACGGAGGTCTCAATGATTTCTAGATTCTACTCCTGGTATCAAATGTGTCATTCATTTTTGTTTTGTTTTTTATTAGTTTCACCAATCCACATTTAGGCTATCACTAACTGTCATTCCTTTTTTTATTTCTAATACTTTTCCTCTACATATTTGTCACCTTCACGTTAAAATTTTGCAAGATACCCACAATTTTCAAATATCAGGTAGTTGCAGAATGAAATGGGAAATGGAAATTTCCATTCCTTGCATTTGCTGATGGGAAGGACTGCGAACACTTGACATGTGACCAGAATGTAGGCTTATCATTATAGATAAGCCTCCAAACTTACTCAAGTATCTCAGTGGTCCCTGAAGGCACTGTTAAGTTCCTGAAGCTTCAACATAGAGAGTCAAGATGGTCGTATAATTGCTCTTTATTAGTAGAAGCTGGGTAGCAACACGAGTGAGATGGCAAAAAAAAATCAACATGGCATGTGGAGAGGGAACCACATCCAAAACCACAATTGGTTCCAGAAATTTGAGGCCAGATGTCGAATGTCTGAAAAATCAAGAACATGATTGGCCACCGTCAGTCATCAATGATGACAAACTGAAGGCTTGTGTAAAAGGATACACAATAGACCCTTTGACACCTTGCTGCGATATTCGGTGTCCATTCTTCAACCATTTCTCGCCATCTGGAGGCAATTGCATCACTTTCCCAAGCCAGAGCTGCACCAGAAGAAAATCATTGTTATTCACAGTGGACTACTGCAGGTTTGATCCATCAGACATTTCTGAAACCAGACCAGATGATCACCACTGCTTTGTACAGTTCAGATTTGAAGGTGGTATCACACCAAGTGCTTAAGAAGCATCGTAATATGGTGAAACGGTCTGGCGTTCTCCTGCTCCATGACAATGCATATCCTCACGTTGTAAAGCAGACCAAGGAGAAGATCCAGCAGCTTCAGCATCCACCATATTCACCAGACTTGGTGCCCACAGACTACCATTAGTTTATTCATTTGAAACTCTACCTGAGGAACAAGTGCTTCCACAATCAGAACCAGCTGGAAAATGCATCATTTCCTGTGCCTCCGATTTTTTGAAAAATTGCATATATCGGCTTCTTGATCTACACATCAGATTTGTAGATGCCAATGGTTCTTACTTTGAGTGAATTTGTTCATTGCTAATAAAGTTTTGCAATGTGATAGTGTGTTGGCATGCCATGTTCCCATTTTATCTGTAATGACCTGATACAATACAAAATCAGTTAATATCTGTAAGTATGCATGCCAGTTTTCAAGAAGATATATTCAAAAGTTACTGATGTTTTGTTTGTTTGCTTTAGAGTAGGGCTTCGAATGTTAACACTGGCAAGTGTTGACTGTCCTTCATATTTGGAATGCCCCAACCCCATTATAATGGAATAAGTTAATATTTCTTACATCTAATTCAATTCAAAGAAGGAATTATTTTTGAAATCCTAGCAAATAGCTTTAACTCCAACAGACATGAACTGGAAATCATTTTAATCCATTATGTACAAATTCAACTATTGCTTTATAAGGAGAAGAAAGTAACAAAAAATAATAATAGTCCGATGGTGAGATCTCTTCACTGTAGAGGCTTTGATGGCATCAGAGGGGTCCGTCGAAGGAAGAAGCTAAAATAGATGTGGGTGGCAAGAGGCACTCTGCTATCTAGAACGGAGCTTCAAAAAGGACAGGTCAATTGAATGCGAAGCCTGCACAATGAGTGAAGGGAAAAAAAAAAATTAGTAAAGGTGCCAAGTGTGTAGTAGTCATTGGTACAATGTCGAAAACAAAAATCATACTATAAAATTATTTTTTTAGCCACATTCACATAGTGGAAGTTCACTTAAAGGAAAATACTATACATTCTTTCATTTTATTGGCAGTGGCCCAAAGAGAGATGGTGCTCTTGTCTATAGAAATGGTCTGGAGATTGCAATGGGTGAACAGGAAGTCCTTAAAAGAAATCGGCCTTTTCTCTTTCATAAACATATTTCTACTTCTAATTTTGTAATTTTTTGACACATATTCAACAAAATCATTAAAAGTCTTTATAATAAAAATTTAAAAATACATTACTTAACCAAAAGGAGAGCTTTCAGAATCTTGTGCGATTCCCTTGTCAATCCTTTCGCACAAGATTCCGAAGGCTCTCCTTTTGGTTTCCGTAATGTATTTTTAAATTTTTATTATACAGACTTTTAACAATTTTTGGTGTGTTTGGTGATTTTGTATTCAATTAAAAGCAATTTTAACACTCGTTAAGCTTTTATTTAATAATTCAACAAAATCACTGTTTTATAAATAAAATAAGAAAAATATAAAAATTCTTATTTTTATAATCCTTTTAAGAATTACTGTAAAAAAGCAAAGTTGCACAATGGCAAATTATTTTCTTTCATTGTTTTATTTATGTTATTAATCGCAACTATAAATAGTTAGGTGGCTAATTATAAATAAATCTTTAAGAACTGTTCATCACTTATAAAAATATGACAAATACCAATTTTAATAAAAATGTTATTTTAATTAGTAAAACATAATTCTTTTATACATAATAAAAACACTTTCTGTTACAACATAGCACTGTACGTAAAAAGCTGTTGGATTTGGTCCCTTAACCAAATATATAAACTTCCACTATCTTTATTTTCCGTTGAAAATTGGTAAGTATTATAAACTGAATCTTATGTATAAATTCCTTTCAATGAGAAAAAACAGATAAGGCTAGATAAGATCTATGAGATAATTCCAAAAACATTGATTGCAGAATGGAAAACATATATTACCACGTTAAAACAATGATATTGCCATATGGCAATGCTATAGAACTGTTTCAAAACAAGACAGGCATGGTGATATCCATGTTAACAATAGTCAAATAATCTTGGTTTTGAACAAAGAATTCCTATATTCTGGGAAACAGTCAAGGGATATTGTAACTATCCCATTCCTTATGAAAAATGAATGAGACGTGTGTTGATAAAGTAGAGATAATAAACTGAAAATGAAACACACTTACTTTGTAAAATCACTATTTACAAGGCAAAAGAAGCAATTTTCAACGGTTTCTCTCTCCATAATAAACTATCCTGTTGCCTTCTCGCTGAATCTTTCCATAATCCGGCTTAATGCCCATAATCCTATCATTGGTGGGCAAAACACCTGTCACTACTGCTCCATACCAGAGCTTCTCAACCAGTGTGCCTTGAGAAAATTCTCAGATTACATATGTAATCAACATAGCTTCACACTAGTCAAATGCCTGCATCTAGAATAAAATCGAAATGTCGAACGGCTGGACAAATAGAAATTTAAACTACATTCATTCTAACAATTACGATTGATTCACAATCAAATCGGCTTCAAATGTATTTCAGGATATCTTTAAATGTTTAAAATTAGACTTAGATTCATTGCTGTTTTTCAAAGAATGCTGTAACAGCAACAATTAAAGTTTGCTGTGCCGTGCATTTTAGGAACAAGTTTGGTGAACCACAGGATTTCTGCAAATATAAAAGAAGCAAAAAAATGTTTCTCTAAGAAGTACTGCCCTACACCACCACTACCACATATTTTTGTATTGTGTCATCCTAAATGTTTGTGCCATCCCTGAAGATGACGTCTTCTGATAAGAAAATATCATTGATATTTCCTTATTATTATAAATGTGATTGTTGCACATGCAAGACGCAACTGTTGTGCTTAATGATAATTTAATGAGATCTTAATGATATTTGTTCTTAAAAAGGGGAATATAAGTCTTCTGATGACTAAAAACCAAACAACCAACCTCTGCATTTTTTATAACAAACTAATGAAGAACCTTTAATTTTTCTTTTACTATAAAGGATGAATATTAAAATTATCAATGATTGAAGCCCTGTAAAGACAATAAATTAGAAATCAAACAAAAGCTTGACAGAAAATAAAGCTATTTATTAAAAGAGGGACACATCTTCTTCATATCTAATAGTATCATTATAGAACAACAGGAACAGGATCTGCAATAATGATCTTGATAAGACGATAATCATGGTGGAGAAATGAAATAAGCTGAGGAAGAATGAGTCGCAAAACATCTACTACAAATTATTTCAAATATTCCTAAATGTAAACTAAATAAAAAAAAGTCTGCCTTTGCTTTAAAAAAATAAAAACAAAACAATACAGAATGTGACGAAAAGAGAGAAGTTAGGATTTTTGAAGCAGCAACCAAAGACAATAAAATTAACGAATTATAAGAAATTACTTATATTTTAATTATAAACACATAAATACCATGACAAAGACTCATTCTATCCCATTGAATTGTAATGAAAGAGAAACATGAAATGTTGAATGACACTTTGTTAATCGAAACTGCCCAGAATTCTCTTAATTTATAAGATAATGCTGGTACAATTTGTTTACAGGAGGCAGAAATACAGAAATATAAACTTAAAAAAACGTGGACTTGCTTCTTTGAAACCAATGAAGATAGAAAGTAACTTGTAGGGTTGAATGCTGCTATACTTGGATGACAGTGAATGTGCTTGGAAATAGTATCTGTTGTTAACGTTTCCTTATTCATGCAAGGGTTATCACAACAACAGGAAGGAAGGAAAGAGCTAATGATCATCTTAACATGAAAACAATATATCCGAGGTTGAAAGGACCAACTCCATCAGCCACACAGGAAAATTTTAAAAGCAATTTTATCATGATTTGTTAAAAAAAATTCTGGATGTACAGGATAATCATCCTATTTAAATATGTACAAAGAGCAAATTCATTCAATAATATATATTGTTTACAAAATAAGGGGAAAAAAATCAGATTGTAGAATGCCTTAATCTCTTCATAAACTAAGACTATCAATCTGCTTTGATGCCATACGACTCTTCAAGGAAGTCCAATATAGATGTTACACTATTGAGGGAGGCAAATAATTTACGATTAGGTCGAGACACAATTCTTTCAGTCATGTAAATTAAATGATGCTGTAAACAAGTGAGAGGTGTGCCAGTTTCTAAAGCAAAATTTAGCCAGTCACTTATGCATTCTATAGGAGTCGATGTAGAACCACTAAACATTGCTGGATTTTGTAAAATGCCTCTTGCTGCCATAACACCTGAAAATAACAAACATAAACCATAAATTTAGAATTGATTGCTTTTTAATTGTAACTATAATTTTTATTAGTGAACCTAGTAATAAATTTTAAATTAGTAAACCTAGAAACAAGGAATCAGCAGCAATTCATACTTGTGCAATTTTTTTTTTTTTTTTTGAAAACAAGGTCAAAATATTGTTGAGATATCTTGTGAGATGAAATTACATAGGATACCATAACAGAACATTTTGTCACAGTAAGGCCAGAGATGCTACTTACTGCTACTTTAGTCTCATCTGCAATTATGGATATACTTATTTTTCATTGGAGTCGGCAAGCAGATGAATACAGCTTCCTCTACTTTAATAATGTTTAAAACATAACTTTAATAATGTTTCAATTCAGAATCTATTTACATTTGCAAATTTAATGGCAAAGGGATAGGAAAGCAAAGAATATTAGTGAGTAGTAACTAGTCGAAAACAGGGAAGAAAAAAAGATAAAGACCCAGAAATACTTAGCATTTAAGGTAGTTACAAAAGATCCCCTGCTACAGAAGAAAACCAAAAACTGACAAGGATGGAATCTGTTCAACACATCCTATAGTAAATGGCAAAGATAGACATTGAACAAATCAAATTGAAAATGCGTTGAGCATCCAAAGTTGTAGCAGCCAGATCCTGGAGTTGGGTGGAAGGACTCTGAAGGAAAAGTGGGCCACAAAGTGGTAAGTTATAATGTAATGTTTAGCATTTTATAGGGTGTCTTGAAAGATAATAAAATTTAATTATTGATGAAAACATTCATTCATGTATGAAATACAATCATTCAATAAATAGATTCTAAATTGAAACATGATCAATACAAACTAATTGTGATAATTAAAGAAACTTAGTGTAATTTGAGTTGGGCTGCAATGAAATAAAATAAATAATAAACTACTGTTTGTGAAAATTTCAACACCAAGAACCAATGATGCTATTCAAAAGAAATTTAGTTCGAGGGTTATTCATTTTAAAGTAAAATAACTGATTTGAGAGCTATACAAGATTTTCTCACTTCAAAATTGAACATTGTGTGAAGCCATGTTGAGCAGCAACAGATTCTATACAACAATGAATGGAAGATTTTTTTTGATATCACACTGCCAGGCTGCTTCTTTGAAAGTCCAGAGTTCATTTGTGGTGGATGGCATAGCTGTTTGATGGACCGGTTGCTTACCTGCCATGTTCAATTAAGGACATATGCAAGTCAGGGAAGAAGTGATATTTGTCATGCATGGAAGAGGTCTTGGACATTCGGGGCCACATGTGGCCAAACATTGTCCTGCTGGAATTTAGTATCAGGGAAACTCTGAAGGAAGGGTATCACCTCTGCCTCTAAAGCATCCTTGATGTATCAATGGCTATTGACGGTTCCCTGCATTAGTTTCAGGCAAGATCGCAAATTGAGCACTCCAAATCACGACACTCGGCACTGGGCCTGTATGGCATTCCAAAATGCAGACTGCAAGCTGGTGTTCATCACAATATCTTCATCAAGTTGAATCATGACTAATCAGAAAACATGACATCAAAAAACTTGCTAATCAGCATGCCAATGTCTATGTTTGAGACCCATTGCAACCTGACACATCTGTGATTGAGAGTCAAAGATATTTGCAGCAAAGTGCTGCAAGTGACCAGTTCTCTGTTAAGCAGACGACACTAAACTGTACTGGAGGACAAAACCTCACCTGTGACACTAATACCATGGATTTCGCTTTATGACCAGTCAATGCCATGCGATGGAATTATCTGTCATTCGTGCATTTGTACAATTTTTGCAGTCTAGTTCCCAAATTTTTACATATCCAAGTCTCATTATTCATTGCTTGCATCACTGAACTGGTATTTTGTCCTGTATGAGCAGTAATTTTGCAGTAATAAAATCCAGCTTCTCCCATCCCAACAATCCTTCCTCACTCAAAAAATCTGTCAGATGTTCATAATGTGATCTTTTTTGGTGATGGGGCATAGTGAAATACAAGAGACATGTTTCGACCCAATGTCAGCTCTTCACTGATTGCAACATCTCGCTTGAGCCAGGAAGTTCAGAGGGCACTGTTTCGAAACAGCATGCAAGTTTTCACTGACATTATAATCATTTGCATGTTCCAACTTGATGTACATATCCTGTAAATTTCAAGCTAATACCATTAGACCATCATGGTGTTACAATTTTAACAAACAGTAGTATGTACAAATATATATAGACATTATTTATAATATATATATTATTATGTAATTAATGTTATTAATATATACGAATACATAATTGTTCAAATATCGCATTAGTTTACAGAAAAGGATACTGATTCAGGACTCTATAGACAAGCAAAAAGAGATCTTGATTAGTTTTATTCTTTGTTAACAGTTGCAAAACGACAGATCTTTAAGGAAGGCTGTTAACATTACATCTTTACTTGAAGAAGCCATGAGAGAAGGGGAGTCTACACCCTGCAGCTTATGCTTAATATATATTACTAATCATGCCAGGTGTCCAAGAATAACGTGGGTGTTTGAAGCGCCATAAGTTGATAAATATTAGATGCATCGATCTCAAACTTTGGATTGTAGGCTTATGGGTCAGGGGGAGTTCAGCAATCATGAGAAAAAAGTTTCTAGTTCACATAAATCACCACCAGGGGACATGTGACACTCCATTCGGCTATGCAGTATCTTCTAGTTTCTGTTGCTCATTCGAATTCGGAATTGTGGAACAAAACAGTTGGTCACAGAAGATGTTTAATGTGTCGTCCATCCTCAGAGACCATTTGCATTCGATGCATACCATGTTCTATGATATGTTGGAGCAATTCACCATGCAGACCCAAATTCACGTCTTATAGCATTTTCAAGTATTTTCAAATATAGCATTTGTACCCTACCTTGAGATAACCCAGAGCCAAAAGTCACAAGGATTGATGTCAGCGGATCGTCTGAACCATGCGTAAGGATAATGCTTGCTTATTACAAGATCATTAGGGATGCACTCTGCAATCATACTCCCAGCAACATGTGATGTGTGTGGTGTAGCTCCATCTTGCTTGAAGACTACTGTGATTAGGGCACAATGCTGCAGGAATGGAAGTACTTGGTTTCGCAATAAAGATTAATAACGAACCCCTGTAATGATGCAGGGGAATTTGTTATCAATAGTGGTCCTCCACCCCTTCTGATGCCTCTGATACCCATGTATTCGCATAATGCCCTACATACAACTGATAATAAAGCTTTCAGAGTAAAGCGCGGTCGACAAGTGTGAATGGCATTGCTCTGCTCTTGTTGAAGACTAGTGCATGAGTCATCGTGTGCTTGCCTTTTCAAGGAGAGCTCTATTTATATAGCGGACAGCAGCACCACATGCCCCCTGATAATGACTATCGGAACTAGAAACTTTTTTCACATGATTAGACTCCCTATGACCCATAAGCCTAATATCCAAAGTTTTGAGATCATTGCGCCTAATATTTATCAACTTATGGCACTTCAAACACCTCATGTTATTTCTTGGATACCTAGTACAAAGTTCTTTTGGTCAGTGTCCAATTACTACAATATTTTTGTAATTATTTCAATTGTAATTATCTTGCATGCTAAACATGGTATTAATTTATGCATAACCATTCTATATATTTTTCTAGATGATAAAAAAAAATAATGACTGATCTTTTAATAGAACTTGTTAATTCAGGATAAAATCCCAAACTTTACTAGTTGGTATCAAGACTATCTGCTTGGTTGATATAATTATGGTGTCATCATGTATGTTAGTGGATATTTAGTTATGGAAAAATGACAGTTAGTACATATCTACTGGTTTTAATAGGACCTCTCAATAATCACAGATGCAGCAGAGAAAAATGTGTAATAGGAATTTGGTAGAACTTACACCAAATGCTACATAGAAAATGGTTCTATAGTAATTATTAAGTATTTTTTTCTTCTTCAAATTTACTAATTTTTAGAACCATTTTCATCAATAGATTTCTTAAATAAAATCCTTAAAACTGCTAAATTATCCCAACTAAAGATTAAAAGCAATTGGATGCCTGTCAGATGCGAACATTTTTTTTTTTTAAACTACCCTCATGAGATCTCTAAAGAGAATTAGTTTATCAACTTAAAATTTTGAAAAACTACAGATTAACTGCATGTATAATTTTCCAAATATGTTTAATTTTGTAATTAATAACAACAACAAAATCCATTTACCTTTTACAGATGTTAACTGATGCGCTTTTTCAATATCAGCTAAAGTTCTGATATCTCCATTAGCAACCGTCGGTATATTTAATGATTCTTGAATGATTTTGATGGAATCCAGATTTGCTGGCTCCGATCTCTGTTCAACTGTTCTTCCATGAACTGTAATCCATGAAACCCCTGCCTGTTCCATACTTTGACAAAGATTAACAGTTTTCCTATCAATAAACACATTTTATTATTTTTAACAAATTTCATAAAAGATAAAAAAAAAAAAATATGTAATAGTTAGAAACAGCAATTGGGGGGAGGGGACTCAAAACTTATCTTCAAATTCAGTGAGGATTTGAATTCCCAGCTCTTTTCATAGCAGTTGACAGAGCTTTTTTTTTTTTTGCTCTTGTTCTGTTATTTTTCCTTCTCTTCCAGTTACTAAAACTGTATCTTTGTTCAATGCTCAGGGGTATTTGTAGCAAGCAATGAATAAATATTCAAATTAATAATTTTTATTTTTTTTTAATTTTCAGATAAGTTCTTTATTTTACAAAGGAAATAGACAACCACTGACTTCAGAAACAATCACTAACAAGGAGAGGGCACACCCTGTATCTTTCAAATTTCAGTGCCCTTTCGTGAGATGAAAGTAAAACTAAAGTATTTCGACATATTTGGCGTTGTTTTCATTGATTTTAAAGTATTGCTTTATTAACTCATTGCTGTCTTCAACAAGCATATGTTACTGTAGTGTAATGGTTATTTGCTGGCCTGCAGATACAAGGTTCCCCAGTTCGAGTTCGCTGCGGAATGAAATTTATTTATTTATTTCATTCCTTTCTTTTTTCTTTTTATTTCCTTTTTTTCTGTTTTTTTTTTTTCTTCCTTCTTTCTTTATGATAATGTATTTTTTTTTCCATTTATGTTATGAATATTAGACAGAAAACTAATATACGATTAGAAGTAAATAAATATTATTCTTGCTAACTTTGGTTTTTAATTAATTAGTTACTTAATTAACTATCCAAAAAGAGATATTAATATAGATATTATTATAGGTATAGAGTACAAAGAAATGAAGAACCTGCTGAAGTCATTGCAAACTGACTCGCTAATGAACAATTGATTAGGGAGCTTTTCTGAGATTTTCCCCTCACAATCCAACACGATAAATGTAACTATCCTAATTGTTCAGTTGTTGAACTGAGCAATAAAAATCCTTAAAATAAAATTTAAGTATTACATTTGAGGCTCTTATATAAAAACTTAATTTTCCCTAAAATAAAAGTATAACTGAAATAATTCTAAATAATAACAGCGAAAGAGAATTAACACAATATGATAAGATTTTTAAAAAAAAAGTTTAGTTAATTAAGTTAACGAGAATATTATTTATTTACTTCTAATCGTATATTATTTTCTGTCTAATATTCATAACATAAACAAAAAAAAATTATATTATCATAAAGAAAGAAGGCATAAAAAATAAAACACAAAAGGAAAAAGGAAGTAAAAAGAAAGGATTAAAATAAATAAATAAATAAATAAATTTCATTCCACAGCGGACTCGAACTGGGGAACCTTGTATCCGCAGTCCAGTGAATAACCATTACGCTATGGTAAGTTGAAGACAGTAAGTTGAGTTAATAAGGCAATACTTAAATAACCATTACGCTATGGTAAGTTGAGTTAATAAGGCAATATTTGAAAATCAACGAAAACAATGTCGAATATGTCGCAATCTGTAGGGCATTGGCCCCAAAACCTATATATATTTTTGAAGTACTTCAGGTATACTTTCATCTCACAAAAGGGCAGTGAGATTTGAAAGATACAAGGTGTGCACTCTCCTTGTAAGTTTCTTTGAAAATGTAATTAACAACCACTGATTTAGAAATTCACAAGGGATAAGTATGAAATTACAATATGAAATTAAACAGAATTCCCAATAACTTTTTTTAGCTTCAAGGTTAATAATACTTTATTGCATTCTTGAAATAAGCTTTAGCTCAAGCTTCGCATTAGAAATTAAAGCAATTACAATTAATGAAGGATTATCACTATTAATTATGTGAAAGCCCAGAATATGAAAACTGAAGATTTAAAAAAAGTAAAGTTATTTTGAAGATTATAAAGTAAATCAAAAAATTTCTTGTGAATTATTAATGTAATAAATTCAAAATAAAAAAAAAAATATAAAAATATTTTAAGAACCAACATTAAGCCAATTAAAAAAAGCCTATCATACTGTCAAACTGTCAGCAACTGAATCATTTGTATCTTGTTTTTAACCTTCCTGTACATTTAGTATTTTTTTTTTTTTTTTAGTAAAATGTATAATAAGAAAACAAGTTTACCTTAAATCATTATGGATCCTAATTTTTACAGATATGGTGAAATCTGTAGAAGAAACCCGATTCTTAGTTTGTAAAACCATATCTCGCATTAATTCTGGATGATTAATTAAATGTGCACCGTAACCCTCAGCCATCGCCCACCGTTGAGGACAACCACAATTCAGATCCACTCCATCGCAATATCTACAATCAATAATCAACAATATATAACAATTAAAAGAGTTTTTAGACAATAGCAAATATTATTTTAGAATTAATCATATCTTTTTTCTATTTATTATTCTTAAAAATATGTTAAATTAGAACTAATTAGAAGAAATTATTTGTTTATAACTGCAAATTCAAAGGTTCTTAACAATTCCATATCAACAACATTAATATTCTGTTGTCTATTTGAAAACAGAACAGCAAATTAATTTTTTAAGATATTTGCTGATTAAAATTAAAAACTTCATATAACTGACTTTTTTTTGTTTGAATCAGTCAAGGTGCTGTGACGACTTAAATGGGTTTTTAGTTTCAGGATTTTCCTAAGTTCCTATAATTGTACAAGAGACAAGAAAAAATGTTGAGAAAAATAAGTTAAAAAAAAAAAATGTTAACTATCATTCCTTCCATGTTCCTGATTAATACGATATATTTTTGTTTTTTAATTGTTGTAGTTCGGTATCTCCATATTTTCTTTTCGTCATTGATTGTCTTTATGTAAAGGAAGTGTGGGTGAATTCGTCATATCTTGACCAAAGAAAGATTCTTCCTTCAATTGTTCATTCATCGCTTCATGATCATTTGAATAAGCTCTGTATTTATGTCGTCTCTGAATGAGGAGCACGGAATTACTGATTTCAGTTTCCTTGCAGGTTCAATAAGCAACCTTTTCTAAGAGATGGAAAAATTCTTAAAATCCCCATTTAAAAAAAAAAAATCATCATTATTTAGTTAGTTACTAATTATTCTCGGTTAAACTTCAGATTGGGGAACAGATTTTTGTGGCGGGGTTATTTTTCAATACATACATCCTGCAGCTAAGCCAACCTAACTTGGCTAACCTAAACCAAATTTG
>JAFIDM010003189.1:6223166-6281339 GCA_023159025.1 Thereuonema tuberculata | reverse complement strand
ATCCTGCAGCTAAGCCAACCTAACTTGGCTAACCTAAACCAAATTTGAAGGGTTATATCCTGCAGCTAAGCCAACCTAACTTGGCTAACCTAAACCAAATTTGAAGGGTTATATCCTGCAGCTAAGCCAACCTAACTTAAAATTAAATTTTGTAAAACTGCTTACCTTATGTAAAAAACACGTGGTGTCTTCTTCCGCACCCAATTACAACCTGTTCCCCAATCTGAAGTCTAGCCTTATTCTCATTCAAATGAGAAATATATATCGAGGCAGTTTTGGGATCAGCATACATAACGAGAACATTAGTAATCTAACAGATGATATTAATTGATTATTTGCAAGTGAAATCTCCCAAAGTTGTTATTCAGAATATTAGTAATAAATAAGATCTTAGAAATGACTACGTATTACCTCTTCTATGTAGTAGAAAATAATAAAAGACGATTGACAGATTGCAGCTTTGAAGATCATCAGTCAAACTAAAGTATGCATATTTCACTGGGATAGCTATTCACTGTCCTGTCATCAGAACGTCAATAATTTACTAAAATTTTAAGCGAAATGAAAGATCTCAATTAGTATTAAATAAAACAACACTCACGGAGCAACAAGTTCGGTGGCATTGGCAAAATCAGTTGGGTTTTTGGCAGCAAACTGTACAATCAGAGGACGATCATCTATCAACAAATGTGATTATTTTCTGATTAAAAATCATAATTACATCAAATATTGGCAGTGTTCAAGTAAGAATAAAAGTATGCTTTTCTACAAAATCAAACTTACCAGAGCACGTTGTGAATTCGCTGTCCCTGGCTTTAGAAGACAATACAAATGCGTCTGCTATGATCATGGGAGTAAACGCAAGATCACATCCATATTTCCGCACCAATTTACGAAAAGCTAATCTGTTGTTAAGATAAAATGTATAAATTAAGAAAGAACTTTCAAAGCGAAACAAGAATCAGAAATCTCTGCAAGCATAAGTTCAAAACGAAAAAAAAAATAATCATGTTTTAAGCATTTACTTGGAATAGCGCACCATCGGTGCACAGATCTTCACCACTTTCCTCTCTTCGAATAGTTCTAGTGGTTTTTTCCATGTAAAACCTCCATATAATTCCGAAGTGAATTGAAACTTGTTGTCTGTTTCCACTTTCATTTTTGACACGCTGATGTCAACTTCCAAATCGGAAGAAGAGTAACTCAAACACTTCCGGTTTCGTACCTTAATAATCGATAAATTTATTTATTTATTTGTTGTTGTTTTTTCAGTAACATATCATTTAAATCTGGTCAATTAAAAAATAAATATAAATATCACTAAAATATAAGAATACTATTTTAAAATTTTGCAAACAAAAACAATTTAAAAATAATATATTTTTAGGAATAATACTATCGTTTACTTACTGCTGGATTTATTTACAAATCAAAATGGATCCTTCCTTACTGAAAAAGTTAGAAGAAGATGGTAAAAACTTACTTGTTTTCCTCGTCTTACAAATTGGAAGATTTAGCATAATTCAGTGATATTTTTTATAGAATTCTAATCAATAAAATGACATCAATGGCAACTGTAACTATATATGTAATATTGGAATTAACTCATATCGATGGGACGTGGCATTTGAAACCGGCAAAAACATTCGTAAAATAAAAATTAATTTTTTGATTTAACTTGGTTATCGATGATCTTTATTTTAGTCTAATTTTTCGCCTTTCGCTTGCAAAAGTTACCTCTTTCCAATCCCCTTTCAAACTAGATTCAGTTATATTAAAGAAGTTTTAATGAATTCATAGAGTAATAAATGCAAATAAAAAAAGGAACAAACAATTTTAAACGTATTTGCTATTTACTAAAGTTTAATAACGTACTGTTTTGTAACTTTTTTTGAATGATTGCATCATTATGGTCAAATGTGAATCTTACGAAATTTCCAATTTCATTACTGGGTTATTAAAATATTTTCTTTTCTTCTATAGATGTATTTCGGCAGTTTTTAAAGTCCGATTTTGACGTAAAAATTTATGCATCCCAATTCCTCCAAGGCGCCTTAGTATCAGAGCTATTGGCTAAGTTAGTGGCAGGAATTAATTTATTAGATAAAGAATTGCATAATCAGGTAAACATTTTTTTTCAATAGCAAGTAAGTATTTACAAAATTATTTTACACTATTGGTAATTATAACTAGAGAATTATTTTTTATGTGAAATGTAGGTTGCAGCACATCATGAAGATCTTCTGTCTCAAGCTACTAGTACAGAAACTCTTGAAGGAGTTCTTGTAATGATGCAGTCACGCATTCAGACACTTCTGTCAGCAGTAGAAAGGTAAGTAAATATTAGGATATATATAATAAATTTTCTACCAGTTAAGGTAGACACAGACTTACTCAATGGTGAATGTTCAAAATTTCAACTGAATGTTATTTATTAGTTTATATCATTTTAAGTTGCTTTTCCTTAATTCTACGTAAACTTTAGAGGATGATTCAAATGAAAGCAGTTAATTTTTTTTCTTTCATCAAATCTAATAAGAAAAATAAATGATTTGAAAGAATGTTGTATCAGCTTCCTATTTGTTAAATTCAATGAAAATTATTTTAAGCAGAAATAAAATATGAAATGTATTTTAATTATATCTATTATATTACTTTCATATTTGCTTAATCTTAAAATTCTTCTTTTTTAGATTAAGGACCAAAATTGTTGAACCTTATACTAAAGTAGCTAAGCACACAGCTATGCTGTCAAGACTTCAGACAACATGTGATTTATTACGATGTGTTCTTCGTTTTCACTATTTGACTAAATGCCTTGATACTCAGATGCAGGGTGGAGAAAGGCAGATCACCAAAGCTGCTCAGAGCTTAAATGAACTAGGTAATATTTCAGGGTGTCTACAGAACCGGGAATTATCAGGGAATTTTGTTATTCTGGAAAAAATCAGGGAATTATCAGGGAAGTTTGCAATTATTACTTAAAATCAGGGAATTTTTTTGGTTGAACAGATCGGTTTGGAGGTTTTTTTTGGTTAAACAGAAGGGTGTGGAGGTTTTTTTTTTTTTTTTTTTTTTTTTTTTGCTTGAACAGATCAGGGAATTATCAGGGAATTTTAAAAGAAATTGTTCATGAAATCAGGGAAAAATCAGGGAATGTTTTATTCAGATTTTGTAGACACCCTGTATTTCATGAAAAAAAAATAATGATTTGCACATTTAAAATTAAAAGTTATATATAAAATAAAATAAAAAATTCAGTGTATTAAAGTCACGTAAATAATACAAAGAAAAATCCTCTGTTGTTCAGTTATCTGTCACTGTAATCTGTTAGTAAATTTTGCATTTTCTAAAAACTGATTAAATTTGTAATTTCAATTAATCTTAATCTAAGCACATGCAAATTTAAAAGGATTATACTTGTTTGTTGGACATCAAAAGAAATTGAATGAAAACCAGGTTTTATTTTAAACATTTTCTTATAAAAGCTTTTATCTATGAGAAAAAAAAAATTCTGTCCAGTCACACAAACTTTCAAATAAAAGAGATTGAATTTTGTCCACAAATTGGACCGCCATGTTTAAAATCTTTGATTGAAAGGTTTGAGAAGGGTTTATACATACTCATTTATTTTCTGAGGAATTGAGGCTCTTCAACACAAAGACAGTTACATTCATCTTAACAGATGCTTTAAGTCAGGAATTTTAAGCATAGTAATTTAATCATTACTAGAATTAATGACTCTTAACGATCCATTTGTTATTGAGGAAAGACGACACCTACTAGTTTATTACATGGATGGTGGCTAGCTATCAAAGGATATTGATGTGTGGTCAAAAGAATGACAAGGACTAGCATCATAATTTCAACTTAAGGCACAAACACTTTATGTACAATTTATTTACAGGTTATATACATATTCGGGGATTCTCAAATTCTGCCCAAGCTTCCTCTTTGGTCTGTCGCTGGGTGCTCGAAGCTTTCTTTCTGGTCCGTCACTTGGAGAGAGAGCTAGCCATATAGCCGATTGGCCTCCTGGTTCGGCCAATCACAGGGCAGTTTAACTGACCAATCGGGAAGGCTTTTCGAATTTGCATCAATATTATGTGTGTTATACAACATTTGTTAATTTACCTTTAACGTGAGTCAGAATGAAAAATTGGTTAGAACAAAACATTTTAAAATGTCGAAATACTCGCATCGCAATTTCACATTGTGTTTCACAATGAAAACTACATATTTTAGAAAGCTGAAACTTTCTAAGGGAGCTTTAGGTTCTTATGAGGAGAGATTTATAATGAATTTGGTAAAATGAGATCAGTTGATAAGGAGCAGAAAACCATCAACAGATGTGGATGAACAACTGCTTTTTTTTTTACTTTTGAATAACTTTGTATGTGTGTATTTCAAAACTAGGAATGCTAACTATATCTTGTTTGATAAATAAAGTTTCAATGAATAAGAAATCAAAGATAAAAGACAACTTTCGAAGCCAAGAAGTGGGAAAAAAAAAGGTGTTTTTCATGAATTGAAATTGCTATGAAATGTTTGAAGCTGTCGTTGACAATAAATTTCTTTGACAATAAAAAGTCTCTAAGCTGTAAAGAATAGTATACTTCTGAAGATATTAAATAGATGGTTTATTGTTGATACGACTTTTAAAGATAGTGCTCAGATTTAATTTTCCCTTAAAATACATTTTTCATTATTCTTTTTGCAATTCTGAGTATATTAGCATGACTGTTTGAAGCTTTTTTGAGTTTTACAAAAAAATTCTTGAAGCTCAAAAATGTGGTTTAAGAACTCATTTTTTGGCAATCAATAGGACATTGTTCTGCAAAATTGGATATTGAAGAGTGGGCAACGTTTTCACCAGAAATATCTATTGAAGAAGAGAGAGAGAGAGACACACACACACACGAGATTTAGATAAAAGAAAAATTAGCATTTAGTTAAGCAAACGTTGCTTTTTATATAAAAATAGGTCTAGAAACTGAAGATATCTAAATTGTAACTTGGGTTTTCCTTAAAAAACAGCAATTAAACTTACTTTAAAACAGCATTTATAACCAATCTTACGAAATCTATCAAGTAATTGTTATTTCATTGTTGTCGTTTTCCTGCTAAAATGCACATCATATTGTCTTGATTCCTTTGACATAGATTGAGTCATTCATAGACATTGTTATATTTTGATTATATCTGTTTAGTTTTCCTAAAATTTAGTTCTTCAGCTGCTGGTTGTGACATCTTTAAATTGATGAATGTTTTTACATTAGTTGCTAACATAAGCAATGCACCATGGCTGTCAAACAAAATCTGTTGTTGCTCTTCCTTCTAAAGCATCTGTAGATTTTGTTTACATTCGCTAGATCACTTTAAAATATGCTTTTATGTATTACAGAAAATATAGTATCCTGTGTTTACTTCTTTTTAATAATTAGCATTCCTTCAAAATAAAATCTGTGCATTGTACAACACGCTTTATATGTACCATTTATGATCGTTTTCTTTGTGTTCGAAGGAAGGAAATACAAGTTTTATAACTAGAGCACTCCTTGCTAGTGTTTTGTGAAAATGATTGTTGGAGGATTAATCATGATTAAATATTTGATATGATTACATTTCTCTTACCAGAAAATGGTCATTTAAGATTTATTTCATTACCCTTTTATATTTAATGTTTCTTTGAATGGACCATTGTTTTGTTTAGACTTCTGCTTTCTTTTGAGCTTGGTAATTCCAGCCGAGGAAAGTTCAGCTAAACCAAATAGCCTGTCTTGAACCCTCACAACTAATGATTATAAAACTGGCAATTTGAATTCAATTTTATATTTATTACGAACTATATAAATTTGTATTTACTTTAACTGTATCTAATTTTAATGTAATTAGATCTAGCACATGTGGTTAAATAGCTTGATTTGAATTTAGTTACATTAAATGTTATTTTTTTTTTTTAATCTAACTCTAATTAATTAATTTTTTCTAACTCTAGCTTATTTAATGAAAAGTACAGATTTGAATGGATTGGATATAATTGATAGAGATCAGAAAGTTATTCGTCAAGCCAGAAAGGATGTTGAAAATCAAGCAGAGTTAATGTTGGAGAAAGGAATGGATTCACAGGTGAGGATTGGCTTTAGGAAAATAGTTTTGCTGTTTCTTAGTTTTTTTCTCGTAAGAAATTGCTCAATAGAGCATGATTTAATATAGTCCGTAAGTAATTCTCATTCGAAAGCATGCATTATAAGATATAATATAAATTTTGTCTGAATAAAATTCTTGTTACCTAAGCTTAACATAGTTCTATTTGTGATCATACAAAATTTTAATTGAGTGTAACATTGCATACCATATAGGTTTTGTAAATCACCTTTATTATTCTTTTCTTAATTTATATAATTTCTTAAGTAATGGTTTTGTTTTGGGCAAAATACTTTATTTTAAGGGTATTTGAATTATAATTAGTGATCAAAGCATAGGGGAAAACATCATTAATGAAGAATTATTTGTTGGGCAGATAAGTGTATTTCTTTTGTACTAGAAGTTTCATACAAGGTTTTAATTCTACCTTGAAGAAGAAAGATAGGAGCTTGCAAATGTATACTATATTGCCAAATGTATCCAGACACCCTCATAGCTCCACTTGGACTCACCAGAAAGATGCAGGAACATATTGCCAAAGCTGCAAAAGGTGTGCCTTATCAACGTAGACATTCTTTGCTGCCAGGATGAGTGGACGAGAGTTAAGTCCATTTGAGCATGGTATGATAGTCAGAGCCCATACATTTGATCATTCAGTGTGAGAGATTTCTGCCAAATTGAACATGTCCTAGTCTACTGTAAATGATGTTATCATGAATTGGAAACATGACGGAACCACTGAGCCTCTCCCCTGACCAGATAGGTCCAAGAAACTGACAAATCAGGACTGGCGAACTCTCAATCATGCTGTCAAAAGAAATCACAAATCAGATATAGCAAATTACTTCGTCTGGACTCGGGGACAGTTGTCAGTGACAGAATAATTCATCAGGAGTTGTTTACCTTGGCATTCCTGGTCATGCTCCAGCTCACAAGCCATTGATTACATCTGCTAATGCCCAGCATCAAATTTAGAATGGTGCAAACAATATTGTCAGTGGCCTGTGGAGCGATGAATCATGGTACTTGATCTGGCAGTACGATGGTCATGTCTGGATCTGACAGATGCCTGGCAAATGGTATTTACAGGATTGTCTAGTGCTGACTGTGAAATTTGGAGGCAGCAGCATAATGATCTGGGGCTTTTTCTCCTGGTTTGGACTGAGCCCTTTGGTTTCTGTGTCAGGATATTTAAATGCAATGCCTACTAAGACATTTTGGACAATTCCGTTCTTTCTACACTGTCACAACAGTTTGGAATAGGCCTTTTTCTGTATCATCACAATAATGCTCCAGTGGTTTTTTCGAAACATGGAGATGGAAGAACTTAAGTGGCCAGCCCAACCCTATAGAACATCTCTGGGATGAACTGGAGCAATTAGAACTTAGTGGAAAGCCTACCCTGAAGGGTAATGGCTATAATTGCAGCAAAAGGAGGTCCGACCTCATGTTGATAGCACCACTGTAGCTTCGTAAAATGCCAACAATTGCTGTCAAAACACTTTTAGCAACATAATGTAGAAGTTATACTACAAAAAGAACATATATAATTCTGAATTTCTGAATTACTTTAGTGGTTGGAAAAGTATTAATAAGATAAATTTACCTCAAGCTTAATAAAGATGTTGTTTTTTACTAGTTTGCATGATGGTGCAACAATTGAATGATGAGGATTTAGATTATGACTGATAATTGAATTTGAAATAATTTTGAATTTTACAGTAAATTTAGTATAAAATTACAGTATTTCTTTAATTAAAAAGAGAAATCATAGTTTAAATTTTTATACTTTAAATCATAGTGTGTATTTTTTTTACTCTTCTATTTATTTA
This sequence comes from Thereuonema tuberculata, assembly GCA_023159025.1. Classification (NCBI taxonomy): domain Eukaryota; kingdom Metazoa; phylum Arthropoda; class Chilopoda; order Scutigeromorpha; family Scutigeridae; genus Thereuonema; species Thereuonema tuberculata. Next base: position 6,273,360 of record JAFIDM010003189.1, on the reverse strand, counting down.
ATATACTTCTTAGTACATAATATGTCTGATAAGCGAATTTTGAAATTCTTTATAGAACCAAGCTCAAGTAGCCACTGCACTGCAAGTATTTCATAATCTTGGTATTCTTCTGCCAACAATTAAGCGTCATGTTGATGCTGTCCGTTCAGAGCTGCAACAGTGTGTTCATAATGCTCTTGATGTTGCTTTGTTGACTCAAAGTAGTCAAGAATTGCACAATACCAATAGCAAACCGAAAGGTAAAGTTCTTCCTAATTTTTTTTTAATATTTCAGATTAACTTTTGGATTATTTATTGTATTAGTCAGACTGGAGAATTTTAATCAGAAATAGTAGATAATCTGTATGTCCAATAATTAATTCATAAGCTGTTTTCAAAGATGTATAAAAGTTATTTATTATGTCATTATAAGTGGGTCTGGTAATTAAAGATATAATGTTTATGGTTTGGAGGAACAAAGTTTGATCCCCATCAGTAGTGAGGGATTTTTTTTCATGGTTATATCTCTTTCAGATGGATCCTAAGTTCCAACAATATGAGTTTTTGATTTCTTTCCTGAACAAGCTCTGACTATTCCTCTAGCCTCCATTTTCTCAGGAGACTCTTTATCTTGTCTTACCCATCTTCATTAAAACATGTTGCTTTACTTATTTCATTCCTGTTATAAATAATTATCAGTATTGCATGGAGGGCAGATTAGATGTTCAGATAATCTATTAATTGAATGATGGAGTTTTGAGATCCTTCTAGAAATTATTGGGGAAATAAAGTCATTGAAGGTAAAAGATTGCAATATTGAACACTGACATTCAAAGTCAGTGAATGTTTTTTGAAAAGATGAAAATACGGATGAAGGACTTTGATTATCTTCTTGATTAATTTTGAGGTTTTATTCTAGCTTGGTATTTAATTATTCTCAACTAGTTATGAAATAAACAGTTACTAAAAGGATCTGTCCCAAGTGGAACATATTTTCATCATCAATTTATTTATTTCAGTTTTTCAGTTGACTCTTTAAGTCCAATAGCAAAATTTGCACAAAAAGCTTTCTGTCACTACTTAAATCAGAATGTAAATTTGACCTGTTGTTAGGCTATTTTTAAAGATCGAAAAACCAAGCAAAAAAAAATAAATAAGAAAAAGGGAGGGTCTCTTTGGTGAATAGTTTATATGCTTTCTTGTTTTTTAGGGAGAAGTCAGAAACTTGTATGGTCATGAAGAGTTAGTCAGAGTGCCATGACAAACTTTTGTTCTACAATACATAAAAGAAATTGTAGCTTAGCTTGTAACATAGTGGAATTGTGTGTTATATCAATAGTAGAAAATTGAAAGATGAAAATGATATAATAGGATTGTGTTGTTGTTGCTGAGACCTAACTGAATGTTGTAATAGTGAGTAACATCAAAGTCTAATGTATATATGAAAAGCAGTGATCAATTTAAAATCAACTCTCATCAAATGTATTTCATCTTTAAAAGAAAAGCTCTCCCCCTTTCATATAAATATTTGATAAGACTTTACCAAATGGACTTTTGTTCCATTACCACACAAAAAAAAAAAAAATGCTACCAACCCTATTTTTATAATGTCTGTCTATTTTCAACCCTTAATAATTTATTGAAGTATCTGTGCTACTTCTGGTTTCAAATACCCATACATAGTTTTGCTGCTCTATTACATATTGAAATTTCTGTGTTGTCTGTTTCTTTTCATTTTAAAATCTTTGAACACCTCTCGAATGACACAGGATGTTAGACTGAAATTAGTGGATTTTATTTATTTTGGTGATGCTATAATCAAATCATATTATAGGAATATAATTTTTTTGTTACTTACAATCACAGATAATCAAAATGCAGATAATTATTACGGTATTAAAATAGTATTCAGTCTAACACATTAAATTCTGTATTTAAAGTTATTTTCTAGATATTAATTAATAAATTTCATTTAATTAAGGGTGAAAATTTAAAATGTCAATTGTTTAGCTTTTTTTATATCAATTTAAGATATACTGTATGTTTCTATTTTTTACTTTTCTTTGTTTAATACTTATCAGGAGCACCAGGTAGAGCTGCTATTCCTTCGGTTGGTAATTCTGTTGCCTTCAGAGCTACCTTGTGGACAAATATGGAGAAATTAATTGACCAGATTTATTTATGCTGTATAAGAGTGCAACACTTACAAAGAGTCCTTGCAAAGAAACGGGATCCTGTTACACATGTCTGCTTTCTAGATGAAATATCAAAGGTCTGTTTTTTTTTTTCTGTTTTATTGAACTGGTAAATTTTAGACAAATATCTTAATATTATAAAAGAGAAAAAATATTTGATTCTTTAATTATTTATTTTATTCAGTTTTAAATTATTTAATTTCTTAAATATTGCAATATTAAAATGTAAATGAAAAACTGATGCATACATTGACACCATCCAACAAGATACACTGTCCTGAAGTCTCTAGTTCTCTTCTTGCCAGGAAAAAAATGGGAAGTTTTTATGCATTGCATTGTCACTTGTGATGAGAAGAGGTCTTGTAGGCAGTCATTATAACCAATTGAAAGCAGTGGTCAGTCTATAGCAGTAACCTTCCAGGACATTATCTAAAGCTATCCTTACACCCATAGAAGGTGTTGCTTCTTGTATGGTGGTCTGCAGCTGGAGTTATTCATCCCACCTTCCTCTAAAGCATCCAGACCATAAATATAGAATGTTAGTCTGTGGGAACTGTCACAAAGGCTTTGACACAAGCACCCTGCATTGATCGGCAGACATGATATTGCATATTTTTATGTCTTGCAAAGCTTGACAGTATTGGAGTAATGAAAACTTCCTCATCCTCCATATTCCTCAGATTTATGTCCAATTGATTACCACCTCTTCTGCAGTCTGGACCTATTCCTAGCAGAGAAAATGTTCTCTAATGACACAGATGTTTGTTGTGGTGTAGATGTTTGTTTCTTGGTGTCACAGCCATGGTACTTTTTTCACTATGGAATCCATGGCAGATCGATGATGGAATTGTGTGATGCAGAGGGAGGGAGACTATTTGATGAGAATACTTAAATTGGTATTATCATTATTATATCGAAAAAGTTTCAAACCATGGGTTTCCCCATCTAAGACAATATGGCGGGTCAAGGACCAAAGCGCATATTGCCAAGTGTAAAAAAAAAAAAAAAAAAGTTTGGAAGAATAGTTAGGGATGTGTGGTTGTGTCCATAAATTTCCTAACTATGCGTATTGTGTTGAGTACCACAGCCTTCTGGAGTTGTGCATAAGTGTTTTTCTGAAGTCATAGTGTGGTGAGGCTGTGGTGCAATGTGTGAGGCACCAGACCAGTGGCAGACAGGACGATGGGTACAACACGTATTCGGTCCTGCCTCCACTGCTTCTGGAGCTCGTGTGCTAGATCGGTGTGTTTACTGATCTTGTCTGCGTGAGTTTTCTGCATTTTCTTGCTGATAGGCACTGCAATATCAATGAGGTAGGTCTGTTTGCTGACCTTATCAACAAGTGTGATGTCAGGTCTGTTGTGATGTATAGTTTTTTGCTAAGCCCTAACGATGGATAATGTGTGGTGAATGCATGGTGTAGTGCCTGTCTGTATCCTGTGAGTTGAGTCCCTAATTTTGTAATGGCGTAGAAGTCGCGCATAAGATCCTGGTTCATCTGCGATGGCCATCAGATGCGCTGGCGTGGTTTTCCAGTCTTGGTGGCCACCTGCTCTGACACACATGAAACACTTCCGACCGTTCGGGCTAGATAGCATTGCCCGGGCATTGTGGTAGCCATACTACAGGATGGGGTGCCACTTTCTCCATCACCACCTGCGGGAGACTGTAGTATATTTTTCGAATGGAGGCCTCTGCCTAACCCCCAAACGCAGGTGACTTTATCCTGCCCCACACCCGATGCAGCATGATCTATATTAGAACGAGTTCTCATCATTGATGGTTGGACCCTTTAGCCTACCCTAAAGCTAGTGCAGTTCCCACCCCCAACACAAGGAGGTAGGGTCCATGGGGGCTTATTATTATTATTATTATTATTATTATTATTATTATTATTATAAACATTTGAAAAGGCCACTCATATCCCAGATATTTCATTTGCATAAATCCAATAATATCATTGCAAATTTTATTCTAATATTTGCTGCAATATTCAATAATGACTTAGCTTAATGTAATTATAGTTTGCTTTTTAATAATAATCATTATTTTAATGCATTCGCAGCTAATATTTTTATTTACTTTATATTTTTGCCTGATAAGGATAACAGTTTAAATCACAGCATATATTTTTCTATGTAATTTTCATCTCTTCTGTTCATATGACACTTCTATTACATTTACATAATCAGTGAAAAGTCCAAGTGTTAAAATAAATAAATCACAAAATCTTCAGAAGATGAATGTTAAGTATTATGTTGTATAACAGAAGAGGGACCTACAGATACTGTCATCAATGCATATTAGTAATGGAATGATCTCTCTCTCAAAATAAAAGCATGAGAACTTAAACTTGCTTTATTTCTATTTTAGGATGGAGAAAATTCTATTTTCTCTGATTTCTGGAATTCAGTTACTCAAATAATAAAAGATGAGTTCACAAATGCAGCAAATGGTAAAGTAATTTTAGCTTTTTATTATTATTTTTTTCCAAAGATAGGTAATTCATTGCTCTTGACTAATTTATTAAAACATGAAATAACAGTTGCTCTGTTTTATGGAAAGTGATTTTATTGGTGATTGATGGATGATACTGTGGCCACCAGGCCTAAGTGTTTTGGGTCCCTTCAATAATAGAGCCCTTCCAGCAAATCCAGAAATTTTAAAAAGATCTTTTTGCAATTATTATTTGCACATGTATTTCTTCACATTTTTTTTAAAATTTAGTGTTTACTGACTTCATAATAAGGGGAAACAAAATGAAGTTGGTGGGCTGACCCCCCCCCCCCAAATAATTTACAAAAGTTGGTGCTTGTGATTGTAATTTATTAAAGAAAAATGCAATTTTTGTAATCTCACATAGTATTGATGAGGAGTTGAGGCATTTCAACATTAACACAAATATATCAGAAAGTCTTTCATTTTTTTTTCTTCAATAACTTTTCCTTTTACATTGGAGTGATTGAAATTAACAAAAAGAAAATATCACTGATGCTATAGCAAGGAAGCTTAAATAAAGTTTGTACTATTTTTATTGCATAAAAATAACAGAAACTATTGTTGAAGTTCATAAATAATTTAAGTAACTTGGATGCGATTTACAACATAACTATATACTCAATAACATTCCTTGTATCTCCTGCTGATGTAAATCATTATTTATATTTTGCTAACATTTATAAAACTTAAATACTTCATAATGCTTGGAAAAGAATTCCAATTTTAAAATCTTTATCAAAATTCATCTGGCTATTATCAAGTGTACTTGAAAAGTACTTGATAAGTATTTTAAGGCATAAAATAAAATTTGTAAGCATTCTCAGGCTTCAATATACAAACAGATGAAGCCTCCACCAAATGCATTCATCGTTCATTTCTTGCAATAATGCAGAGATATATAATAATTATGAATCCTGTTACTTGTGTTTAATATGCATTTAATTTTCCAAATTCAATTGTTATCTTTCTTTTTTTTTTGCATTTCAGTATCATTTTTTGTGACAAATGCTATTGAATTCATAGTAACAATAGAAATTAATATATTTGATTCCAATTATACCAATTTCAATTATCAAAAGTTCTATATTTGTGAAGTTGCAGCATACAAAGAGAGAAAAAAAAATAAAACCCCAAAATATTTGAGAAGCTTGCAATACGGAAATGTCATAATCTACACAGTAACTTTTACATACAGTAATTGTAACTTTTAGTTCTGTTAAAGTAAATTTTTCAGATAAAACAGTTCAACTAGATAAACATACATAGATTGTTTTTTTATTACATACAGTTACATTCAGTGTAGACTAATTCAACTTGACAAATTTTTACAAAGGTAGTCATTATTTCTATTTTCATATTTTTGTTTGGCCTTTCTGAAAATAGGGATTACGTTCTAATTGATTATATTTTTTTGTTTAGAATCCACTTACATTAATCAGGCTTTTGAAGGCGAATTTCCCAAATTGCTCAGATATTTCAGCGACCTTTGGCATCGTTTGGAGCGTTTTAGTCCTTTGAGTAACAACGAAGCAGTTGCTGTTTTTCAGCAAGACATGGAAGGAAATAATGAGCAAGGAAAATCATATGAATTTGTGTACGTAAGATAATTAGTAATTCTTCAAATATCAGTAAAGCTGTTTTACTAAACTATCTTTATTAATTATTGTTGGAGAAACATTTATGTTATCTGTGAAAAATATTTAGCATTATAGAAAATTAGAACGATGTATAAGTATTTAAATTTTCAATAAATTGTTGCAATTTTATCAAGCCAAAGTTCCTATACATTAATAGGAAATGCCTAACAAAATATAATGATTTAAAATTTGATTTTAGACATAAAATCTATACAAATCATTATATTACAGTTGATTAATTAGTAAATACAACCTAAAAGCTTCACATTACTGTGTTAAAACAGAATTTGAGAAATTGAATTTTATTCAAAACTGAAGAAAATAATAAAGTATATTACAAAGTGACTGATTTAATGTGATACTGTTCAGTTGATTTGGATGATATCAGTATTCTTATTTTTGAAGAAATCTATTATTTCTGAAGATGTTCTAATTCTAGTAGAAATGTATGAATTTTTTTCTTTATATGAAGTTTTTCTCAATCAAATTTATAATTTTTCTTTGAAGACAGTAATAAGGTTTTTAAGAGTTCTTCTTAAATTTTAGTAAAAATCAAAAATATATTGACTGAGACTTTGAATTATATAAAATAATCTAAATAAAAGTTATTTTCAATATATTTCTCACTTAACTAGATGAAATATATGATTTTTAATGCATTTCACATTGCAGACCTGACAAAGAACTTCGAAGTACCTTATCTCAGTTTGAAAATGCCTATCTTTCTCGTTCATTATCACGGCTGTTTGATCCCATTAATCTAATGTTTTCCGGAAGTGATACAAGTCTACCAAGCAAAACAGAAGTGGATAGCATCATTCAGATCATTTCAAAGTCAGTGCTTAGAGTTTAATTTACTTTATTAATTGAAAATTAACATTAATTTTTTTTTTTTAATAAATTTTTGTAGATCAATTCTGTAATTCAATTTTTTAAAGTTTATTCTTAGCTTTGTATCTCTTTAACTGAATCTTTTTCTTTTTTTTTGACAGAGAACTGAGTGTTGCATCAGTAGATCCTGAATTATGTAAAACCATTGCCAAAAATGTTGCCAAAACAATTCAGTTGTTTGTAGTCAAATGTGAACAAATGGTAATTAAGAATTAATCAACTAGTGTTTTATTTGATTCTTTCAAAGATCATCCAGTGTTTCTCAATTTTTCATCTTTCCTTGATCAATGTTACCATATGCTAGAATGATGATACAGAAAATAAAAAAGCTATTAGATAATTATCTTCAGTCGTCTTTTAGCTTCCTATTAAAAACATCAAGGAAGACAAGAATTTTTATTAACGTCCAATGACTGTAATACAGTTGATAAGATCACTTAAAAATGACAATTAATGAAAATTTTTCAAGCAAAATTTTTATTGTTCCTTCATTCCTAATGTTTAAATGGTAGGAGATCTTACATTTAAACTTAATTTCATTTTAAGGTTTAAAAAAGATGAAAATTTAGAATTAAATAGAATGAACTGCATTTTAATGTAAAGATGCATTACGAAAGAATTTTTTTTTTTTTCAATCTCAGGAAAAGTTCTTCACACTAAGTTACATTATAAAAAAAAAGTTTCTGGACTTCTCTGCTTCCATAATTTCAATGCACCTTTAGAAACTCAAATTTACTAAATATTTACTAAAAATACTTTGAGATAATTAGATCTAAACTTCAGCATTTTGGGCAATTCCCATTTCCTGTGATATTTGCTGATCTGTGCCTATTTCAGTAGAATGATGCATTGGATCATAGCTTAGATGCTCAGACATGAATATATAGGAATTAAAATTACCAATGCAAAATCAAAGAGGTGGACCTAATCTGATGGAGTAACTGCTTTTAGTCAAATGAAATATCCCACATTAATAGCTAAACTATTCTGTAATGTTCATAAGAATGATAAATTATCTCAATATCAGCCTGTCAATTAATTGTTGGATCCTGTACCAAGAAAGGTAGTGTCTTCCAAAGTAGCCAGAGGACTGATATTTATTGAGGCAGGCAACAATGTGAGCATTATTACCTCTATTCGTAAGCTTGTAGGTAGATGATATTTAATGATTTACTTATAGATTTAATTTTTTATAAAGATACAATTATTTTAATTGTCTTCAATTCTAAATAATGTAAGCACTGGTTCATTGTGGCCATTTAATGACAATTGTTTGTGGGGCTTATTTGTGTGTGTTTGTAAGTATTATTATTTTTTTTATTCAAAAATATAATTCTAAAGCTTTGTGCTCTTGTTTTTTTTGGAAGTCAGTATTGAATATTATTTGAAACATTATATGGACTTAATTCACAATACAATGCAGTACAATTCTTTAGTTTTGTTTGAAATTACTTTACCCTTAGTTGTCTACAGATGGTGAAGCAAGTCAAGTAATTGATCCACCCACGTCAGGACAAACATTAAATGCAAATATTGTGAATTTGCTTAATTTATTTCATCAACAGGCAAGCAAGGTAAGCATCAGAACAACCTTAATAAATAAATAAAGGTGATTTACTTCATGCAAAAATGTAAATTGCACTTGTAAGTTCTATATTTTTTGTTATTACATTTGTTTATTTATAAAAGAAGCATTCTTAAATATAAACCTTACAGTGTCTTTTTTTATATACAGTCGGACCTCTATTTAACGAAGTCGCTAAATCCCGAAAAAAAGTTCGTTATATGGAAAATTCGTTAAATAGAGATTCACCTTTTAAAATTTACTTTAAACTACATAAACCAGATTTGAAGTACCTAAACAATAAATATTATTAAAAAAGTAATGATTTTAATGACATAAAGCATAAATTACCACATGCGTACTTAAGTTTTACTAATCAAGTCTGTTAATTTTGTCTGAGTTTTTTTTTTTTTTTTTTTTGAAAAAGTGTTTTCGCTCATAGTACGTCTCGCATCTTTGCAATTTACCAAAAACCCTTTCAGTATTTTCTTCTTCAAATTGTAATCCACGTTGGATTGTTTTAAATGATTTTAGAATTTCATCATACGAAGGTTTTTTGATTTCTGAATCATGATCATTTCCATTTTCATCATCTTCATCGCAATTCATAGCTGTATTGTTTTTATTTTTTACACTGTCCAAAATACCCGATTCAGTTAGTGTTTCCGAGGTCTCAACTTCAGAATCAAGTGAAAGATAATCATCAATCAGCACATCATCGTTAATTTCTTCATTTTCTATCAGCTGTATCCACATTTCTTTCATTTCCTCTAAGGGAATATTAATAATAAAAACATTTCAAGGAGAAAAAAAAAAATAGATACACGAAAAAGTTCGTTAAATAGAAAACGCACTTCGCTATTTGGAGGTTATTTTACCAACAAATTAGCAAAATGTTCTTGGTTCCAAAGAAAAGTTCGCAAAATAGAGAAATTCGCAAAATAGAGGTTCGTTAAATAGAGGTCCGACTGTATTTTGTTTTTTATTGTTGTTGCACAAAATGTTACTTTTGAAGACTTACAAATTAAATGTATTTTATGTAGAATCTGTTTAGCATTCTGGCTTTCATAATATAAAGTAAAAGAATTGAGCAAAACTATTTTTATAATTCATTTTAGAGTTTTCAAATCTAACTAACCTTTCATATTTTAAATTACAAAATAGATTTTACAGTGCAAAAAGTGAAGCTCATCATAACCTTTATCTATTCGCTGCCAACTGATAATTTTTCCATTCACAATAAATACAAACAGCAGTGTGTCCTTTTGTGTCACTTGAAGTTTTACTGTTCCTATCATTTGTTATAAGCAAAGAAAAAAATGTTTATTTATTGAAGTTTCTGGAAAAAAAGTAGAATTTATGGACTCAAAACATCAGGGATCCATTGTCATATGGTTTGGGTTGTGCTAAGTGTGGGTGCCATCTTTAATATTTTAATCTATTTGATTCCTCTGGCTTAAGCATTAAGACTGCAATTAACATAGCCCAGTTATAACAAACTCCTCTTGAATAAATCAAACTTTTATTAAACGTAAATTCTTCCAAAATAAAAATTCTCCAAGAGCATGTAGCACATTATGTTCTTTATTTTCATGTTTGTAGTGAATTTGAATTAATTTTTCTGTTTGGAGTTAGTAGGGAAGAAGACGTTGAGTGTCTTTTCCCTGTTAGTTTTATTTTATTTTATTTTATTTTGTTTTATTTTACTTGGGGCTTGAAAAAGATAACTGGTAAAGCTATCGAAATATAGTCTTGTGGAGAATTTATGTTTAACATAGCCCAGTAATTCATATGTTGCCTTGATGATTTTCTCTTCCCTTTCAGCTCTTTAATAATTGTAAAACAGTAGATTTGTTTTAGTTTTTCTCAGTGCTTTATACTTCCTTCTTTGATTATCTTCAGAATAGGCTAAGCTTCTTGCTCCTTCTTGGAGACATTTCATTTTCATTGAGCAAATTTACCAAATGATAACAGAATTATATTTTTTTTTAAATAAATAACTTTCTATTAACTTTTGAATTTATTAAATGTATATTACAATCATATAAATTTGTCCAATTTCATCACACAAGCAATTCAAGAAGGATGGATGAGCTGAGCTTTGTCAAAAGATTTTATTTTATGATTCAATCAGCAAAGACTTTTGTTCACCAATTTTCACACAAACAGATGAAACCTTGTTTGGTTTTAAAAACTCAGATCTCCTTCTGCTTTGTTTTGCAGGTTCTTCAGCATTTTAATAATTTTCCAGTGGAAGCCACAAATAGCATCAACCAAGTGCTTCAGGTAAAAATATTTCATCAATAATTCATCTTATATAACTTTTTAGTTTTCATTTTCTCAGCTATTTGAATCCTACAGTTAGCCATTTGCTGATTCTAGTCCTGTAACTTTTTCTTATAATTTATAACTTAAAATGTTCTTCTCTCTTTAGTCTACTAAATTGTGATTTAAAAAAATCTAAGTAGTTCCTAGGATTTGTATCCTGACACAGAAGATATAAAACCCACTATATCAATTCTATTCTATGAATATAAAACTTCATCTCTAATTAAAATACCAAAGGAAGCTTCTAACATATGTCAGGGAAACTGATCTATGGCTTCAAAGTGATGCTCTAATCTTAAAAAAGAAAACTTAACAATTATTTTTTTTAGTTTTAGAATTTTTTTTTTTTTAGTTTGTGCCTTATTTATTTATTCTTTTATGTACATTTGGGAGCACATTCATGATCGGTGAGAGTCTGGGACACTCACTGATGATGGCTCAGAAATTTTTTTAGATTGTGCCTCATTTATTCGTTCTTTTAACTAGAGGAGGTTCATTAAAATCAGTATCTGCTCTATTAATAGTTTTTAAATGTATATTTTTATATAATTTCTTTGCTTCTTCTGTACTTCAACAATGATCTTCTTGTTATATTTCCAGGCTGTTACAAACCTGATGGATAATGCAATCCAACCTCTTCTGATGTCCATTGATAATGCTATTGAAGCTATTATTTTGACTATGCACCAAGAAGATTTTTCTATGTAAGTTGCACAAAAGAACCTTCATTCCATAGTTTGCCTTGCTTCCCTCAATTATGTTTGTATATTTAATTATTTTCACTTCAGTTTACTAAATATTCGTTTTACAATTTGTTATTTTAAATTTTATATTCCATTCTTCGCATGAATTGATTGTAAAACAAAATCCAAACCTTAAATCAACACTTGGTTGAGCAGGAGCAGTTAGTTCAGTTTTGTTAGGTTTACCAACAAATTTGATCATCTTTTTTCTTGTCCATTCACTTCAATTGTTTCATTAGTACTTGTATGTTGTCAAGTAGAAGAATGTAATGCTACTGTTAGATCCAGAGTTATTCGACCAAAAGGTTGTTTGTCATTTGCTTCTCAGGAAGGAATCTGACATTCTCTCCCATTTTTTTTTTTTTTTTTTTTTTTTGAGAACAAAAACTATTTCATTTTCTTTTATAATTCCAAGCAACCAGAAGCAACTGACAAGTTTTCTTTGGATTGTTTTCTATGTAGGCCAAAGCTTAAGATTTTTTCATGAAATTATCATTTAGTTTCATCTTCCATCATTGGCTAACTTTAAGATCTGGATATAACTAAAATATAATCTAAAATACGGTGCAAAAGGGTCATTCAATTAGACAATAAAAAACCTTCAGTATTTCTACCATTGATAATCAAACTACAGAAAAAAAAAGGGGGGTTGGAAAGCAAAATCCTGTAAAGCCTCTTTGATTAACCTGAAATTTGATTATATTTTGACAGAGAAATAAATAATTAATGAAGCCATAAAATCCACAGATTTTTCCACATATTACTTCATTATTACTTTTTTTTCTTTGCTTAATTATTGTTTTTCATTTTGCATTTCATTTTGTATAAATTTTATTTCAGTTGATTAAATGGTAACTCATTATTCTTTCTTCAATGTTTTCTTTCTTTAATTTGTATATTAAATTTAAAGGATTAGTCATTGATACATTTTTAATTTCCCATTGAATGAGAAACCTAAATAAGAAGGTCAGCGTAGCCCTATTAAGAAAATGATACGGGTATTAATTTTATGAGTAATGATATTTGTCATCTTGCTTTACTATTAAAAACCTAAAATTGTTTTGGTATTTCTTACAATTTTCAGTAAAATTCAAAAATGCCTATAGGGTGTTAAATATAAAATTATCATAAGACATTTTATTTTAATAGTATTTGTATCTCTTATCAAATTATAATACAATGACAAACATTTCTTTATTTATTGTTGTTTCTCACTTCTTTTAAAAAGTTTAATTTCGATAAATGTAAATTGGAATTTTCAGGAAATTTTTATTACACCAAACATCAAATAAAACTGTATCTTAGACTGACTAAAATGAGAAATAACTTTTTTTCTGAAATTGACATATTATTTTAACTGTTTTCTTATTAATGATCAATATGTTTAGATTCTGGAAAAAATACCTTTCATATTAAGATACAATACCTCATAAAATTATTAAGAAAAGAGGCTTAGGTTTATTTTGCTGATGAGTTTGTCGCTTATTTTGTGTGGATTAATTTCAGATCTTGATGCCATTCCTTCTTAATGTCTTTCTGGAAATATTGCTCTAAATTTGTTAGGGAAGAGATTTAACTGAGTTCAAAATGTTTTAAAAGATTTTTTATTGATTCTTTCTCAATGTAATGGCAAACCTTGCATTTTTATTCTTTATAATTTTGAAAGATTTATTGCAATCATATGCAAACACTATGAAATAAATCTCTTCGGAATTGTCATCATTTCATTTATAACTTCAGTTATACTAATGATCATTCTATTCTCTTCTTTATTTCAGACCAGCACCTGACAATTCAAAAGCTTCAAATAACATTCCATGTTCTCTTTATATGAAAGAATTGCAAGGATTTATTGCTCGGGTATCTTCACAATATCTGTCCCAATATCAGTGTTCAGATTTTGTCACAAAAAGGTAAGATCTAAAAAAAATCCAAACTAAGTGTTACATTTATACTGAATGAGTTTTTACTTGTGCAAATGCGAAAATTCTCTAAATATTAAAACACACAAAGATTTAAAAATATGTTAAAAATTTAACTTATAAATATAATAAGTTCTACATTTGTTTATTTTTTGAGGTTAATTCATAAATACTGCTTAAGATGTGAATGCATTTGTTTAGAAACCGTATTTGTTATTTTCTTCTTATGAAAACAGTATAAGAATCTTGTAATGTTTTGAAAGGGTTACTTTACACTCATGGTCAAAAATTAAGGATAATTTTGCATCACAGGAAAATGTTGCAATACACAAAGTTAATCTTAAAGAAAACACTTTTGCCAGAATGATCAAAGAATAAGTTATTCCCCAAAAGATATAATACACTCCCAAAATACAGTGGCATGTAATGGCACTGGCAGCACTACAAATGACACTCAAGACAGAATCATAATCAGATATGACAGCTGCAAGACAGAGCACATGTTGTGCTATTCTTTGATGTTTTACAGTGTTTTTTACCGTATGAATACGGCTCAGCAAACCTATATTGGTGATGTTATGCAGTGCAGAATCATAGGGCAATTTGAGGCTGGTCAAACCCAGATAGCAGTGTCCGAGGAGCTGCACAAAGTGTCATTTATGATATCTGGCAGAAGTTCAACAGCATGGAAATGACAGTGAGTGCTTTAGCACAGGATGTCCAAGGATTACAACGGCAGAAAAGACATTTTTTGTCACTAATTGCTAGACAACACAGACAGAGTACAACATAGAACCTTTTGCAGTGATAGGAAAATCATTTCGAGTCATACTATGTGCTGACCATTGCTTGAGTTCAATTTGTATATCTTCAAGCCTGCAAGATAAATTACACTGACATATATATGGCATATAGAAGAGCCCATTTGTCTGGTGTAGAAAGCATCATGCTTGAGCAGAGGTCCGATGGGGCTGTGTTTTGTTTATGTACGAGTCAGGTTCAATCAGCAGTTTGATTCTCATCACATCTTCATCTGGAGAGAATCTCCAGATATAACCTCTTCAACATTCTAGAATGAGATCATTATGGCAGATATGATATCATTGTGTGAGGCAGCATCATGTCAGGTTCAAATACTCTCCCTTTGTGTGTTCAAATCGGGAAACCCTAATGACGAGATGGAAATGATACTTTTATATCATTCAGCAAAACACTATGTTCAGCTATTTAGAAGTGCAATGAGACCTGACTTCCAGTTTATGATAACAACAGTCGCCCTTACAGAGCTGTCCTAGTGGAAGACTATCTAAAAACATAGAGTATCCAGTGCTTCGTAATCAATTTGAGCTCCTGATGTAATTCTGATTGAACACGAATAGGAGACACTCGGGAGATGTGTTGCAGGACATCATTTTCAATCTAGAACTTTTCAGGATCTTGGGACAGCATCATTGCAAATGGGACTCCATTCCACAACAACAGCTTGATATTGTTATGCTGTGTATGTGCTATACTACATGCATCACTGTGACAGGCCGTCGCATAGCATATTGAACATTTTCTACACTATCAAACATGTTTGGTAATGACATAAAATGTATATTGTTACTTAGCTCCAGGTAGCTGTTTTTCTTTATTCTGAACATAGTGTTAGAACCACTATTTTTTTTCCCTTGTTTTGTTTGATATTCTATAGATCTTGTTCAATTTGATTGCAGTACTGTGGCTGATAGGGTCGCAAATGACATTAATCTTAATTTTTGGGCACTAGTGTATTTATAACTTTGCAGAGTAGGGTTATGATTGTGAAGGATCAATTATAATGGCTCTTCTTTAATATCTTGAAAAAATTGTTTATGATCAGTCTGCTTATCTTTGAAGTCTGGTTAAAAATATCATGAAATGACATATTTTTCACGAATAAATTTACTGGATCTTTTTCTCTCATTAGCAAAAAAGAAAAATGCACAAAACATGTTTGTAAATACTCTCTTATGCATCATAACAGCATTACTATGTTAAGTTAGAAATCGTTAAGTTTCTATAAAAATAACCATAATAGTCATTAAAACTTACTAAAAATATTTCCCCTTGCTTGACATCGATTCCAGAAAATTCTTGAGCACCGATTGAAAGAAGTTTAAGGGAATCTGGAACATTCTAATTAAGTAAGCAAAGAATGATTGTTGAGAGAAAGAAAAAGTTAAGACTTCAGCTCAAATTCCTGTTTTAACTCCTGTTGCCAAGTTTGTTAAGTGATCACAAGATACTACAAAACACAACTGAAACTTTTTCTTTTCCAGACATTGATTCTTTAAATATTGTCTTAATGTATCTACAATATTTGATATAATTAAATCATTTGCATACTGGAAGTAATTAGCAGTAATTGTATGTTTAGATTCAGAAATCAGAAATGATCATCAATTCTTTCTTCTAAATAAACTTACAAAATGGTCATTGACTAGGATATCCTGGATTTGTATACTGTTTGCAACTTAGTTAACGTAGAATTTTTATTTCAGTAATTTTATGATTGTAGTAATTTATTTTCGCATTAAATTTAGATTGATTTTCTATGGCTTCAGCCTGATAATATCAAAACAGTTACAGCAATATTTCTTTTCATTAAAGTTACAATAAAGTCTGCAAAAAAAAAAAAAAGATAAATTGCCCTGTAATTAAAGGAAAAATCAAAATATTAGACAGATTCTGACTTTGAAACATAAATAAGTAGTATTGTTCTGTGTGCAATGAAAACATTAATTAGATACCTAACTTTATGATATTATAGTATTATACCTAATATAATAGTATATTAGACATAATCTAATAGTTTTATGAGAGCAAGATCTTTCTTAGTAGCTCCATTGCTTCTTACTAGGCACTTAGGAATGTTTGGGGATGCAGTGATTTCCCTAACTGTTTTTGTACTTTCAGGAAAGTTTTGTCATAGTTTCAGAAACTTAATAGAACTGAAAATAATGCCAACATTTTAAAAAATCTTTTTTTACCTTTCGTAGCTTACATCCTATGGCCTGTCGAAGTATTAATCAATTTGTTCAACATGCCAGCCTGATAAGACCTTTAGGTGGAGGTGGAAAACTGAGATTAGCAGCTGATTTTGCACAAATGGAACTGGCTGTTGCACCATTCTGTGTGAGAATTACAGACTTAGGCCAGTCATATCGTATGCTTCGATCTGTCAGGTAAGTTTAATATTTTGTGTGTGACCTGAAGAGTCATTTCTTGAATCCATAATTGCACTGCCTCATTCTTCATTCTTTATTCAAAATCATCAAGAGTTGAATTGTGTTATATAGATAAAGCTTCATAATCCCTTCTAGAGAAGGCTCTGTTTTGCAACCAGTTCTTCATGTACCTCTTTAAGTGTTCTTAGGTTGTCATTCTTGATTTCCTCAGGCAGAGCATTCAATATCTTCACCCCTACATATGTGGTTTCTTTTCTTAGGTGGTGATTCTATGGAATGGTAAATTAAAATACCCTGCATATCTTTTGATGTCTATGCAAGTCTCTATTTCTTTGTAAGCCTTTTGTGACTCTTTGTAAACACTACCTTCGGGATGTAAATAGAAGTAACCATGAGTATTTTACAGTTCTTAAAAGTTTTCCTACCACTATCCCTTGGTCCGAGACTTGCCATTATTCTTACAGCCTTTGTCTGCAATATCAGAACACGTTGTAGATTGACATCTGAGGAGCCTCCCCAAACTATAAGTCCATACCGCAGCGCAATTAGTTTTCAAATAGAGCATGGTATGCTGTACTGGTAGTCTTTGGTGCACTGATTGCCTTTATCCTTTTTATAGCATACAAAGCAGTATTTAATTTGAGACTAAGGCAGTCTACGTTACAGTTCCATGGCATATTCTCATCGAGCATAATGCCCAGGTATTTGATTTTATCTGTTACTTGAAGGTTTCGCAGCTCTGATACAGTGACCTTTTGACTTCAAAAGACATTTGTTTTGTCTTCTTTTCATTAAAAACTAAGTCATTCTTCATATGATATTCTTCTATCGTATTGTATCTATCTACAACTGCTCCACATTCTTGTATGTCATGAGAAGTACCATGTCATCAGCATGTTACTGTATGTTTTCATATAGTTAGGGCAGTCTTTTGTGAATAATGCAAACAGGACTGACCTGAGGTCAGAACCCTGGGGGACTTCTCCATCCATCAATAGTGGTGTTGATCGCACTGCACTGATCAGCCTATTTACCGCTTGACCTTCACTAGTGCCATCCTTTAGATCGTTTGCTTAATTCCCAGATTTTTTTTTTTTTAGTTTAGTGAGTATTAAGTTGTGGCCAATTGCTGTTGTGGTAGACTTTGTCTGTTAATAGGTTGTGCTGTTTTAGATGTCCAGCAACCTAGAAAGTACAGTCTTTTCAATAAGTTTGGAAACAGTTGATAGCAGTGAGATGGGCCTATAGTTAGCTGCATCATTCATCTTGCTTTGTTTGTGCTTTGGATATATTTTGGTGCTCTTTAGACCAGAAGGAAAGATCCCTTGTGCAGTGACATATTTATAATGGTCAAGAGGGGTGGAATTGATTCAGCTTTACAGACTTTCAGAATCTTAGATGATATTTCATCTAAGCCGAAAGATGATTTTTGTTTCAAGAATCTTATAATGTTTTGTTTCACATCTAGAGAAACAAAACATGCTATTCCTGAGGTTATGGTATAGTTATTTATTACAGCAGTCTTATTTATTTGATACTTCTGGACTACCTCTTTGGCAGTGTTAGCAAAATAGTTGTTAAAGTAATTTGTCATTTTTGTAATTAGTAATATTTTCCACAATATTTAGACCTAAATATTGCTGCATGACCATTTGTGCAGTACTGATATCCCTCCCCCTCAGCAATGGACTGTTCCAGCAGCATTTCCTGCATCACCTTGGTTTGTTTGAATGGAAGCGTTGCCGGCTAGATAAACAGTGCTGTAAGCAGGGAGAATTATTTTTTTCATCTGCGGCAGCCAGCCGCAAGTTGATCTCCCTCTCTAGAGAAGAAGAAGAGAGAAGTTCATTGATGGAAGCCAGCCACACAGGGTCTTCCTCCCAGTCTTGAAGAGAAAAGTTTATTTGCGGCGAAGGCTGCCTTCAGCAGCAGAAATAGCGGAGTTGAGCGGAGTAATTTAGTGATGGTAACCAAATCAGAAGCAAGTCTTAGTTTCTGGGCAAAGCCAAAGACTTTAGTCCAGACTCTCACTAACAGCAAGTGGCAGAAGTGATTCGCGATTGGCGGCAGATGTTTCCAGGCCTGCTCGGAATTACTATAGGAGTTAAGCAGTGAAGCGATGTTCATGATCTCTGCAAGGAAGTAGAGACATGGATCTGGATAGCAGGATAGACACCAACAAAACAGGGAGAAAGTCACTCCCCAGTCAGTGCAGGGTAGTGAAACGACAGTTCAAACTTATTGTCAACGAGAGTTGGGGAAGACTTTGAATCAATAGGTTAAGTGCCACCGAGAACTGTTTTCTTTTTGTTTTCCCATGTCTGTAGGAAGAATCCCCAGCACTGCATGCAGTTTGATGAACTTTAGTTTCGTTCAATGTAAATTACTTTGAATAAAAAGTACCCATCCTAAAGCATCAACCGAGTTAGCATTGGTGAATCTGTAGGACCACTGATGGCTAGCAATATTTTTCTTTTTTCATTCTTTCGCTGTATTTGAGTTCCCATTTTGTAGGTTTGCTCTTATTACTAGCTTGATCAAGATGTACAGTACTTGCTTCTTGCCTAAGTTGTTTAAGTTTTTGGTCATGTGCTTTCTTTCTTCTTACAGCTGCTGTTTTTTTCTTCCTCTTTTCCAGTTAATAAGTATGGTATGCTCCAAAACAATGACACTGAAAGTCACAAGCCTTTGTTACTCATGGGCACCACCTGATGACCTCTTCGAACATCGTCGTGGAAATGTAACAGTATGTTTATGTTGATTGAAACTTGAAGATGTTCAAATGGTGCTAACAACGGAGGTAAAAAAAAATTTTGTGGAGCATTATTTTCGGTCATAGAGTTGGACATTCAAATGGATCAAGTTTGCTATATGTTGGAAATGCATTCAGAGAACGATTTCAAAAACCACCACCCACAAACATGGTTATGTTCACCGTCATTAATAAATTTTGTTCGATGGGCAGCTTTCTAACACAGCACAAAGGCTGCACTGAATATCCAGTTTCAGTGACAACAAATGTAAATTGAAGAAGGCTCCTCGATCAGGTGTTACAGTTGGCTAAATGAAGTCTCTTGCAGACATCTGAAAATGAATCTTAGTCAAACAACTATGAGACGAATGTTCAAGGAAATAAGATACAGACCGGACAACGTCTAAGCAATGACAAAAAGAATGCAAGAATCATTTGCTGTACGACAATATTAGTGATGGCATATAATGATGAAGCTTTCCTGTCAAATGTCTGGTTTTCTGAGGAAAGCCATATTCATTTGAATGGATTTATCAATCGACAGACAACCCGCTTTCTGGGATTTGAACGGCCAGACATCGTTGTGGAGAAACCCCTCCATAGTGACCATGTAACAATATGGTGTATTAGAGCTTCAGTTGCTTCATGCGAATTTTGGTAATCGCGTCATTTCCCATGGAACGGCCTTCCTATATCCGTCTCATTCACCTGTTCTTATACCATTGGACACTACATTTGGGGTAAGTTGAAGGGAGCCATTTTCCGAGAGAACTCACTGGCAACCATTGGTGACTTACGTCAAAAGATTGTGAGATGTGTCAGAGGAATGAAGCAACCTCTCTCAAGGGACATGTTTGAGAATCTATGTGAGCGTTACATAATTTATGCTGCCTGCAACGCAATGGACAGCATACCAATCACATGCTATGCCTCAGTAAACGTGGAAATGACTTCCATGTACCACAAGCTTCCTCTACTGTTCGTATTCTGTATGTCACATAAATCTTTTTTGTACACAAATATTTCAGTATCATTTGTTTTTCTGCATGCTGTTTTTGTCTTGCAGTTGTAATTCATTCCTCAGGATCTTTACTTCTTCATTATATACATTTCCTTTCCTTTTGGTTTGGTTAAAACAGGATCCTTTTTTTTTTTTTTTTTTTGGCATGTGCTATGAAGAGCTGCTACAAAGATACCACTAAAATGGATATAAGCCTCCTCTACCTTATTTGTATAGACTATGGAATCCCAGGTTTCCTTCATATAATGGATTTTAAGTCCCAGTAGGTTATTTTGGTTCAGATGTCTGTATAATATGTACGTTGTCTTCTCTAAACATTGGGAAGGTCTAGTATGCAGTTTTGTCCTGTATGATCTGAAATTCCAGTATGGGAGACTAACACATGGGCTTTGTTCAGTTCCAGGTTTGTACATCAATTGAGGATATAGATTTTTCTGTAATCCCATCGCATTAACGAAAAGTTTTACTTGTATCTTAAGTTTTGGTTCAGATGTTTATTCAAAAAAAAAAAAAAAAAAAATTGACTTTCAACACTCAACTTTTTTATCAGTTTTAACTTAAGGGTTGTTTTGCTATCGGTATCCTTGTTTTGGAATGAAAGCTACTGATGATCATCACTCCAATTTCTACAAGTTTATGGCCTTACGTCATGTAGTGATGTTAGAATTCTTCAACAATGCTGATCTATTGTAAATTTACAATAATTAATTTAATTTTTAAGCCCTTGAAAGGAGGTTTTTCTTTTCAGCAGTCCATAGCAAAACATGTTCAGGAATATTCCATATTCTTCATTTTTTTTTTCCTCATTCGCAACAAGACTAGGTTTTGTCAGACTTGAGACTTCATTTTCACAAGCAAGCTGCAGGGTAAGAATTGAAGTCGTTGAATTTTGATCTAAGCTGTAAATCTACCATGCTTCTCAATCATTGTTAAACAGTTTATAACAGGGGTGGCCAAACTTAAGAGCCACATACGATAAACTTTAGATGTTTGAGAGCTGCAAGACATGGAACAAATATTACAAACATTTTAATTTTGTTATAAATTTTTTATATAAATATTAAGAAGTATATGTCTATAATAGGATAATACATGATAAATATATATGTATTTATTCATATGTAATTTTTAAACTATTAATTTGTATTAGTTTAATCATAACATACACATATTTACTAGATGTTTTCAAAATCCTGACTTTAATTATTATTGTCTTAATTGTATGGAGCATATGTAATATGGTAATGAACTAAGGAAGCAGCTAACAAAAATATGCAAATGTATATTTTATTAACATTGAATGAGACTGCATGAATATTAAACTTACATTTTAATCCAACAGAATCAGTTTATACCCAGTACATAATTATAAAGCTTGAATTTTTTTTTTTTTACCTTTTATATTAATTATGATCCTAAAAGGAGCTCAGTCAACATATTTCTGAAAACCACACGTTATTTGTCAAAGAGCCGCAGTTTGGTATATAATTAATGAGGCATGTCTTTGCCTTAATTTTTAACATATAAGCAATGATAGAAAACGGGTATTTCAGTTTGTTTTGTTGTTTAAGCTACTACAACAGGAAATTTAGTTGCATAATATAACCTCAATGCATATAAAATGATAGACACTTATTCAAAAATTATGGTTAGGATACTGTTTAGTAACCATGATTTTCACAGTAAACAGAACATTACCTTTTATTTTTTTAACTTATATCAAAACAAAGAAATTGTCTTTTTCAATTAATTTCTATGTGGTTGTTTACATTTGTTACTTTGATTAACCATCTACCAATAATACAATTGCATATTTTGATCTTTTACTGCATTTTAGTAGCAACACAATTGTAAAGGGTTGGATTCAGTGTATCCTAGGAAAGGTGACGCATTAAGTTTTGATTTTTTTTTTAACATGTTTAAAAGGTTTCTACTTTTTAGCAGTGACACTATGATCATGAGGCTAAAGTGGCCTGAATTTTATCAACTGCAACAAATTTTGACTTTCCTCTGCATCTTTTAAAAGCTAAATCTTATTAAACATTAGATATCTTACTTTTTTCCTCTTAATAAATACTGTTGAACAGTTTTGAGTTCCTTACATTCAATGATGCTACTGTCATTCATGAGTTGGAATCAACTTTTTTACATTGATTTATCCAAATATAAAGCATTTTTATTCTGAATGTTCTTCCGTAATTGGTATTTTAAAGATAGGAAATTAAAAAAAACAACAACACAACACTAATAGTTTACAAACGTACTCTAAAAATTCTGAGTTGCTGAATAATATTCTGGTAAAATTCAATGGTTTTCTCTATTAAATATTGCAGTCAGTTGTAGTCAATTTGTGTAATTAAGACATCAGTACTAATAGCCTCTTTATTTTTCTTTTTTTCCTTTTAATCTGTAGACCCTTACTTTTTCAAACACCAGAGCATATTGCTCAGTCTCCTGCCTTAGGACATACAATACCCTATAGCATTGGACTTCACTTTCTCTTTGCTCGTGCTCCTGAAGAAATCCGTTCTCCTCATCAGGTATTGTATATTATTTGTTATCTGTAATTATTGGTTCTCAAGCTAATAGGTAAATCATAGAAGTCTGGAAAATTATATGAGACCAGCATATAAAACAAAATGAAAATGTTAAAGCAATACCTGCAGTGAGAGAAGTCTTTTCTGTCTTTAGAAAGATTCTTTAACCTTTTAGGGACATGTATTTTAAGCTTGTCTTTCTGCATGGGACGCAACAAAAAAAAAAAAAAGAGGAAAAATAAACAATTTTTCAATTTTTTCGAATGTAGCTTATATGCCATATCCGTCCTTTCCTCCTCAGTTTCTTGTGTCAATAAGCCACCCCTAGCCTCTAGAGCACAATATATAGTGTATCTATGATCCACGGCCGTGCTTAATGGGTTAGTGATGACTGCAGACTTAGAAATAATGACCCTTTTTTCTTAATGACAAAAAAAAATTTATATTGATAATTAATCCTATAATTTGTCCTCCATCGGGCGCCTCCCGAGGTGGCGGATAGGGGAAAGCCTCCCAGATATGGGTGGTACCGGGGAAATGAAATACCCAGGGCGGACCAAAACATGAAAGCAGCGTCTGATTCATAGTGAACGGCTGCAAACATCGGCTGTCTCCATGTTAGGAGCGGATGAACTATCACTCTGGGACTTACAATCGCAGTTTTAACCTCGGAATGGATACTAATCCTTCCCCCAACACAATTCTCAAATAACGCATGATGAAAATTTCTCTAGATAGAACTACTCCAGGAGGTACCTTAAACAGGGAATCCTTCGTCACAAAGGGCGGCACAATCGGGCCATCGGATTCTGGAGAGCCCGAAACAACATGCAACAAACCAAAGCCACAGGAAACACCAACTTTGAAGCTCAAAACAAAAAAAATATGCTTCTTTGGTACAGTGAATATAAACTCACTGTTAAAAACAGGAAAACTAAAGCAACTAATCAAAGTACTAGATGAATATGAGATCCGAATCCTAGCCCTCCAAGAAACGAGATTCATAGACGAAATTATAATGGAATCCGAAGGATATAGGATCTTCAAGGGTAAAAAAGGCCTAAACCCAATGGGAAAGGGTATACCACACCTAGGAAACGGATTCGTCGTGAGCAGGAAGATAATCAATTCTACAACGGACTTCTACTCACCAAATGAAAGACTCGCAATCATGACACTACGATGTGCAAATAAGACATATACCCCAATAATCTGTCACGCTCCCATTAACGAAGACAACAAAAGAAACCCAGAAAAGGTTGAGAAGTACTGGGAGTCCCTGGAACATGAACTCTCAAAGATCCCCAGAAAAAATATTAAGATCCTACTAGGCGACTTCAACGCGCAGAATGGAAATGAAAAAAAATACAAAAAGATAGTAGGAGAATACCCCACACACAAAAGAACCAACAAAAATGGAGAGAGACTAATAGCATTGTGCAGGGGTTTCAACCTTAAATTAATGTCAACAAATTTTAGACACCTACCCAGAAAACAAAAAACATGGAAATCACCAAACCACAGCTTGGGAGAATTCCAGATTGATCACGTCGCCAACTCTTTCAATAACCAGAAAGAAATTATGAATGTAAAAGTTCGAAAAGGTGCAAACATAGAAACGGACCATTACCTTACAATGCTAAAACTGAAATTTATCCCCCAAAAAAAGACACGAAACAAAAATTTTACAATACAGAGGATCAACAAAGAAACACTAAAGCTAAAGAAACAAGAATTCCAAGAAAAATTAGACATAAAATCGGATGAATGGGATGAAATCAAAACGAAAATAGTTAAGACATTAATGGAAATAGCCCCACTCACGAGACAAAAAAAAACACAGGTGGTGGAATGAACAGTGCGAAGAGGCCCTTGAACAAAGGATTAAAACCTGGAAAAAATGGCACTCAACCAAAAACAACAAAGACTACATCATATTCAAAGAACAGAGAGCACGAACAGCAAAAACAATAAGAATAAACAAGAGGAATTTTGATAGGATCCAACTACAACAAATAGATGAAGACTTTAAAAAGAACAACACAAGAACATTCTATAAAGCCTTTAAGCAAAACATTCAGGGATATCAACCACCAAACCTATGTTTCAAAAACGAAGAAGGAAGGATAGCCCTTAATAACCAAGAAAACTGCAAAATACTTGCAAAATACTTCGAAAAACTACTGAACTGTGAAAAACCGAAAATAAAATTCCCTAAACAAAATCCGAAATGTAAATTTGAAAACTCCAAGCCACCGAACCTAGCAGAAATCCAACAGATTATTAGAGAACTAAAAAATGATAAAGCTCCAGGAGAGGACTCAATTATAGCAGAAATGTGGAAAAGCGTAGATATCAAAACAGTCAAAAGCCTACATAAAATAATACAAAATATCTGGGAAACGGAGGAAATACCGGAAGATTGGAAAACAGCCATGATCCACCCTATACACAAAAAAGGAGATAAAACTGATGCCAACAATTATAGGGGAATCTCACTCCTTTCGGTTACATACAAAATCCTTTCCAAAGCTTTACAAAACAGATTGGAGGCCCAACTGGATCCACAATTAGGTGACTACCAGGGAGGATTCAGGAAGGGAAGATCATGTACAGAACAGATATTAAATTTGAAACTCATAATAAGGTACAGGAGACTGAGATCCAAGGACATTCATGTGACATTCGTGGACTTCAAAAAGGCATATGATTCTATAGACAGAGACACACTTTTCAATATATTGGAGGAATTCGGAGCTGATGACAAATCAATTGCGATCACCAAAAAAACTCTAACAAATACGAAGTCAAAAGTAAAATTTTTGGGAGAGATTTCAGAACCATTTGAGGTGAAAACAGGAGTAAGACAGGGAGATGGGCTTTCCCCATTGCTCTTCAACTGTGTGCTGGAGAAAGTAATGAGAGAGTGGAGGAAAAGAATGGAAGAGGAAGGAATCAAGAAAATAAAAATAGGAAGAAAGAAAGATAACTTAGAAATTGACTGCCTGGCTTTTGCAGACGATCTTGCAATACTAGCGGAAAACATGGAAGATGCAAGAAGACAAATAAATATACTGAAAGAGACAGCAGAAAAGGCTGGATTACAAATATCTTATGAAAAGACGGAATACATGACCAATAGAAAAGATGCACCAAGACAGATCACAACAAAGTATGGGAAAATCAAGAGGGTTAATAAGTTCAAATACCTGGGAGAAATAATTCAACCAAACGCCCTTGACAAAGAAGCGGTCCTAGCAAGAGCAAGAAAAATGGAACTGTCATTCCATTTGACAAAAAATATATACAACAAGAAGTCCATATCTATAAACGCTAAAATTAGGCACTACAATACAGTCATTAAGCCAGAAGGCCTCTACGCCTCAGAATGCCTTGCACTAAACACAGCCAGACAATTAGACGAGGTAGAAAAAAAGGAAAGAAAGATCTTACGGAAAATCCTGGGACCAAAATATGAAGATGGAAAATGGAAACTGAGAAACAACAAAGAAATCTACGCAAAAACAGAAAAAATAACTGACACAATGAGGAAAAGAAGAGTGGCTTTCTACGGACACATTAAAAGAATGAGTGAAGGTAGACTGACGAAGAGATTATTCACCTTCTTCGACAGAAACCCCAAAACTCAGATGACATGGATCAAGGAGGTCAGAAAAGACATGGAAGAAATGAAAATAGATGGAGAAGAGGTGGAGAGAAGAGAAGAATTCAGGAAAAAGATCAGGGGATTCAAGGGTTTTCAAGAAAAGGCAAAGAAGAAGACGGGAGCAAAATGGACGGAAGAAAGAAGGAAACAACATAGTGAAAGAATGAAAGAATACTGGAAGAGAAGAAAGAAAGTAGAAAAATAATCATGAGTTATTTCACGTGGTCCATAGTCGGCCAAATTCGAAGAAAGAAGAAGAAGAATTAATCCTATATGCATTTTTGGTAATTATACAAAATTATATAAATTACCCATATCGTTAGAAATACTTATGATTGTAATTTATCAATTATTGAATATTTCAAAGTCTATTTGTCTTTGTCGTTGTGATAAACACTTAGTAAAACTTGGAGACCATTTCTAAATTGAAGAAGTTGACTTGCAATATTTCTTCACATCTGCAAATATTTAATTATAATTCAAACTAGAAAAGTTGTATCTAAATGATGGGATAATAATAAAAATCTCAAAAATAGAAGTATTTTTTTTTTTTTAATTTCTGGAACTTTACATTGATACTTTAAAAGTTATGTATTTGTTTCATAATGAAAATTTTTCTGCCTTTCCCTAGTTTCATTATGGGGAGGGGGGGGGGGGAAGGCACTTCTGTCTTCGATAGTAGCTTAGTAGATGGACAGAATAAACATTATGAAACCAGAGAGTATTGAAACCAATATAACACTATTGGATTCATTATTAAAAATGTAAATGTGATTTTTAAGAAAATGAATTGTTTTAACATGATTGAATGACGTGATAACATGCATTGAAAGATTGTAATTTGAATTGTATTGGTGTAGTTTTAAAAAAAGACCAGACACACAATAATTAAAAAACATGAAACCTTAATATCTTGACCAGGTTTCGATCGGACCTGCCAATCTTTTTCAAGTAATGTTTTCACTAGAAAACGATTGGCAGGTCAGATCGAAACCTGGTTGAGATAATAAGATTTTAATGTGTTTTTATGTTTTTTAATTATTGTGCATCTGGCCTTTTTTTAAAACTACACCATTAATTTCACACACATTAAATTCCTATATTTGAATTGTATTATAAAAAATTTTAGTTGCAGAAAAAGAAGAATTCTTTTCCTTATTTTATGTAACCTGAAGAAGTTCTTCAGTAAGAAGAACAAAATATTGTAGATATTGAAGAAGATGTTTATGAAGAATTTATTATTAAACTGTCAAAATCATTTGTAAATACTTTATTAAACTGAAATGTCAATTTCTTGCATTTTCATCTTTGGTAAAAGTAGATACATTTTAACAGACCTTTATCTCTGAATTACCAAAACACAGTTGATCTAAAAATATAAGAAAATATATTAAGAAATTGAACAAGGCAACATTTGGTCCCTTAAAGAATACTCAGTTAAGAGAATCTGGGGTTTAATACTTTTAGAATCTGATATTGTAAAGCAGACAGTTCTACTCTGCACTTTCTTTTGTCGCATTCTTTTTGCATACTGTTTAGTTTTTGAAGATGTACTGTCAGTAAACAAGCTTCATGATATCTTCCCCTTCTGCTGAATCACACATAAGTCATTTAAAGAGAAGCAGATAAAGCCAAGACTAAACAAGAGGAAGTCTGTTGTATTTCAATTTAATGTAGAATCACACCTTTATTATTTTTTCAAGAAAATGCTCCTTTTTGTTTTTCAGCTGATAGTAATATATTTTTGTTTCTCTCTTTAGACTGCTGGTTGGTCTTTAAGCCGTTATTCACAATGGTTAGAAGAGCATCCATCTGAAAAAGATCGGCTTTCACTCATCCGAGGAGCTCTAGAAGCATACGTTCAAAGTGTGAGACAGAGGCAGGATAAAGAATTTGCACCAATATATCCAATAATGTTGCAGTTGTTACAGAAGGGACTGAAAGAATGCAATCAGTAATCCACAGTTAGATTCTATATTTATGTTTTTTTGTAAATAATAAATCAAAATTACATTTTTATCCATTTTGTATTGTTTTGTTGATTAAAAAAAATTAAAAAGAAATTATGTTATTGTGTTTATTGTAGACTAATTGAAGAACATACTGTGATATCGAAACATGGGAGGATCACTTCGATTATAAAAGGGCACCCCAGGGAACTACTTATATTCTGGAATTAGTACAGAATCATATCTTATTTGTATGATAGGTTCTAGTATATTGATCTATCTTCGTTCATACGATACTTTCAATTGGCTGTTCTTTATTTAATAAAGTGTGAGTCTGGTAGCCCAGTGTTAGCTAGTCTGGAGGAGTCTTGTGTTCAATTCCCTGTGGGGTACGGGATTTTTCCATGGTTATTTTTCCTCCAGACAGACTATAAGATTCACCCAGCCTTCTGTCAAATGGTACTGGGTTTTTTACTCTGGAGTTAAAGGTGGCCAGGTATCAGGCTGACCATCCAATCTCAACTAGTCCAATTGTTTGAGAATCACTGGGAGCCTAAACCTCTTATGCACCCAAGGACCTACATGACCTGTAATGGAACACCTTCATCATACCTTTATTTAATAAATAAGTGTAATAAATTAGTTACTGTTGGTATCTTACATTTTCTGTTTTCACTTATGAAACATTGTTATGTTTATGTTATTTTAATTATTTATGAAGCACTTAAGTGTTTATTTTATACATAAGAAAATTTACTATCATAGACTAAATTTACCTCGTGTTGTAACAATATGAGAAATAGCAGTTTCTTTTTAATTCAGAGAATTGCAAGAAATTACTGATTAAGTGAAGTTAGATCAGCATAATGATGATACATATGCAATAATATTATTCATTCAGTATTGAAATGAGAAACTAAAAATAAATTATACATTAATACCAGTAGTTATGCACAATTCACCAACACATGTTTTATATATATCTTATATATAAATATACAATGTGATCAAATAATTTGATCACCAACCTAATAGTAGACATTGTGTTTATTATGTTTGGAAATATGAAAACATGAATTTCTTCATTGTTAGCTAGAATTAAATTTAATACTTATTAATGTTCATGTTCGTGGGTGTTAAAATATTAGAAAAGGACCATACACACATTATAGAGAAAATAATAATAATTTTCATTACATGTACATGTTTCGAGATCTGTTCATACCTCCTCTTCAGATATGATAAAAAATACAAAAAAGGAAAAATAAGGCATATTATGAAAGCAACATTTATACAAAACATTGGAATTTCAATAACCAATTTGCACTAAGTATGAACACGTCATTGTTGTAATAATAAGGTGCCTACTTAGTGCAAAATAGTTATTGAAATTCCAATGTTTTGTATAAATGTGCTTTCATAATATGCCTTATTTTTCCTTTTTTGTATCTTTTATCATATTATCTGAAGAAGAGGTATGAACAGATCTCGAAACATGTACATGTAATGAAAATTATTGTTATTATTTTCTCTATATTGTGTGTATGGTCCTTTTCTAATAAATTTAATACTGTTAATTTATTTTATTTAAATTAATAATAAAAGACTTATTTTTTTTTAAATGTTTTACTTTTTGATTACCCTACAATTTCAACTATTTTATAACGGAAATAATCAATTTATAACTTAATATTACATAGAATAACAATTATTAATAATAATAACAATGGGTGAGACCAAGTTTATACAAAATGACATCCTAGAACAGCTGTTTGACGCTAATTATGGCGATCATCAGCTAGGAGCAGTCATCAGTAGACAACCAGGGCTCGGTACACTAGCCTATATGAGAAAACGTCGGAACCAATGTGGTGCCTGCAAAGTTAAAACAAACAATAATTTTGGCTAAGAGTCTGGAATACGGTACCCCTCAATAGGATGATTCGTAAGGATACATCGGTGACGGATGTTGCGCAAGGATACATGACGTCCGATAATTAATCTTCGAAACAAATTTCATCCGAATGAGGTCCAAAGGACCGAAGTGTTTACTCCGATTAGTTGTAGGTTAGGTGAAGTGAGGTCTGTTCAGCTCCAGGATGTATCTGTTGGTAACTTTTGAAACAATTTTTGCCCTTCAAACTAGTTCAAAAACGGCCATGTTTGAGGACGCGTAAAAAAAAAGCACCATCACGGGGTACTGTAAACTAGACTCTTACCATATTTTTTATTGTTTGTTTTAACTTACGCGGGCACCACATTGGTTCCGACGTTTTAATAACAATTATTACTTTTCTTCTTTAATAAAGTTTTATTTATTTTTTTCAAAAATAAAAACAAAATAATTTTTTCCCATTTAAATTTTATTGATATTTTGAGGGTTTGTTTTTAATGTTTGATATTTAAAAAATATGTATGCTATTTAAAAACAATTTTTTTAATAAAATAAAGGAATTTTCAGATGATTGATAGGCATTTTGTTACTATAAGCCGCTGGATAATTGCCGAACAAACCTCACCAGCATAAATTAATGTAAGACACGTGAGGTTTTTGCACACCAAAAAAGCGTATTTAGATTAAGTTTATATTCTTGAAAAAAAAAAAAATGTATATTGTCAAAAAAAAAAAAATATGTAATGTGTCCTTTCGAATTTGCATATTCAATTAATAATAGAAATAAAAAGAAATTTACTGTTCTCATTTTAAATTTTACCCAGTTGATATTTTTCACTGCTTCAGAGAAAATATACATTTGACTGAACTTATGAATATATTTTGAAATTAAAATCCATAAAAGAAATAATGCTATATTTACATGTTAATGACAATTGATATTCATTACGAAGTTGATAATAAAGCAGATTCAAGTATTTAAAGTTTAAACCTGTTAAAGAAAACACCGTAATTTAACTTAAATTTACGTTTTTACTATTTATTTCACGGTCATGGATATTAAGCACTACTGCCTGGGAAATTGAAATATTCCGGAATAGGTTGTATCCTCAGGGGGAGCAGTCAAGGAAGATAACTTCCTTCACGAAATAGGGATAAATGGGAGGTGATTGTATCCAAATTTTCCCGCTCTTAACTGGGTTACTCTGGCTGATGAATGATAATTAAAACAACACCTCAAGATATGCTTATGAAAATGTCCATTTTTTTCCTCTTATGGATTATGATAACTATTTTTTTCTGTTTTCTATTCAGAAAAAGCTTTGAATAAACGAACGAACCTGTTGCAGATTTTTTATTTAATTCAACATTATTCATCTTCTTATTTAATGTTGTTATTTGTGCTTTCTTAATTTTGTCTACTGTTTTAAAAAACAAAAATTGGCTTCTGAAAAGACATCCACGTTTCATTCAATGCAGTGAGGCCATGAACTCGTGAAGCGACCTCTGCCTTTCAGAACTGAAAAAGATGTGAATGGAAAATGTGAGAGAAGGCTGGATATCACGTGAGTTAAGATGCATTGTGAAGGAAAAAAATACTTCAGTAATTTTAAAATATTTATAAACTTGAAATGATTATACATTTAA
The DNA here is from genome assembly GCA_023159025.1 of Thereuonema tuberculata. Lineage (NCBI taxonomy): Eukaryota > Metazoa > Arthropoda > Chilopoda > Scutigeromorpha > Scutigeridae > Thereuonema > Thereuonema tuberculata. The sequence goes on along the minus strand of JAFIDM010003189.1, from coordinate 6,240,923 downwards.
AAGTTAAAAACGAAACATTTGAATTGAAAAATCCTTAGAAAACTATTACAATTCGTTTTTCTTTATAACGGAAGTACACCTTTTTCATTTCACTTCCGGTTATCCAATGGACATGTCTTGGAAGTTGTTGACAAATTAGCTTCCTGATCATTGTCCTGATTAAAAAAACTTAAGATATAAAATTTGAAAATTAATATTTGCTTGAAGTTATGGAACATTATGCTTTCATGACTTACAACAGTAGTGAGTGTATATTGTCTAGAAATGTTAAGAATTTTTTTCCGCATTGTTTATAGTGTAAATAGGTTTTTAACCTCTGTTTTTATTTAGGTGATGGACAAAAACATAGAATAATTCAATGAAGAAAGATCTAAACTAAATTAAACGACTATTAGAAAGATTCTAGTTGAGGAGCAACGAAATCAATAGAAGTAAGTTGTAACAACTTCAAATGTTCTAAGATCCCTGCTTGGAAATGATAAGTTAACGTCATAAAATTACTTTCCAATAAATAAATTATAGTGACATATTTTGTATTTTATTATTATGTATTATTTTATGAGGAGCTTGGGATTAAAATTAAAACCGTAGCGATTAAGTAATTCATTCGGAAGAAAAATAAGTAACAAACAGTGATTGAAAGTTACTTGTAAAATATATGGTAAATATTTGAATGTTTCAAATTAACAGTTGACTTTCTCGGCCGGTTAACATAGATTATTAAATCGCTCAAAATACGCTGAAAAGGAAAGTATTTTGTATTGGACAATTACTTGTAATAGTTTTGGAGCTGTTATTGGGAAGTATAGTGATTTATTAAATTTCTGAAAAATATTAAATGAAATTGTGTTTTATTTATAATGAATCTGATCAAAGAGCGACTTGCATTTTAAACGATTTTGAAATATTTGAAGTAACTCGATCAACATTCATCTCATTCCATACGTGAGATCCAAAATAAACACATCTTTTAGTGAGATAGAAAAGGATTACAAAAGAGTTAAAATATGCATTTTTATAATAATGAATCTTGGAAAAAGTTATCCGATTCCAATTAAAAACTGAATGGAAAGAAATGTCAGCTGGTTGCTTTGTACCTTTCAGTTAAGAGTAATTATTACCATTGGTTTACCATTTAGCTAGCGAATGAAAATAACTGCCTTGTAGCACTGATTATGTGACCATGGTAAAGGTGATGAATTGTTCAAAACGTACACTTTGAGGAGGGGTTTAGCAGTATTTGTATGAATATTTTTTGTATTATGAAGTAATCTTTTCTTATTGATTGAATAGGAAAATGCCTAAACATGAAGCTGGAACACCAAAAGCAATCGCTAATAAAATTAAAGCCAAAGGACTTCAGAAGTTACGATGGTACTGTCAGATGTGTCAGAAGCAGTGCCGAGACGAAGTAAGTTAAATTCACTTCACTTGTATTTTTTTTAATGTTGCTTTTTATATCTTAAAGTAGCCAAAAAAAACAAAAAAACCAGCTTCATGAAGATATGAGATAATGGCTTTTTTAATTGATGCAGAATAGTACATATAAATAAGATGTATAATAATTTCTTCAGATATTGAAATAAACATTTTTTAATGCTTCGAACCGGTATCTTTTAAAGATGTAGAAATCTGAGTAAATTAAATTGGTTATGTCTTTGAAATTTGTAATTTATACGATATTGTCATTGCTAGTCTGTAGCAATCAAAATCTTGATTGTAGATTTTTCTTAGGTATTAAAATAATGGAGCATTCACAAGTTTTAGTTTCTATTACACCTTATCCTAATAATTATTTATTTTCAAATCTAATTTTTTTTCCCTTTTATTTCCAGAATGGATTCAAATGCCACACTATGTCTGAATCTCATCAAAGACAACTTTTATTATTTGCTGAAAATCCTGATAAATACATTGATTCCTTCTCAAAGTAAACAGTTTTACTTATTTCTTTATGTATTAGCCTTTGCTTTTGTACCATTACTGATGATTAAATCTCTCTATTTTATAAATTCTATTAAATTAATAAAAATTCTTTTCAGGGAATTTGAAGATGGATTTCTTGAATTGCTGAAGAGGAGATTTGGTAAATATTTGCAAGTTTAACTTTAGTATATATTTAAATAGTAAATTCTAAAATTAGTTTGCTTTTGTTTATTATAAAAGAAGAAACGAAAGAAACCTATTTGTCAAACCACATATGCTGTTAAGTTCAGACTCTTTCCTTTACAGTCTTTTAGCTTAGAATAAATAGTGTTACATACATTAAACTCCAAGTTCTCTTATTAGGCAGGAAGCTGTAGGATCTCTATATCTTTTAGGGCAAATTCAAATTGGAAAAATTTGTGTTGTCCATCAAGCAGAATCTCATCATCTTCTCATTCACTTCTGATATGCAATTTGTTCCCTTTAGTTTTTCAGCATTTGGGGTTAAATGTTTCCCTGAAATTTAAGAAATATGAAAGTTCATGACTTCCATGGAAAATGTTGAGCACTTTCTAAATTTTGTCTGTTACATGCATTGTATGTATATATTTCCATTAGAATACAAATTGGTTTTTTTTGCATTGGGAGAAATATTATTCCCTTTCACATATTATTAGACATTTGATCAATCTCCTATGTACATCAATTGTTACCTTTTTTAAAAATAATATCCCCCCCCCAAAAAAAAACCAACCAACAAACAAAGATAAGCTATGGGAAATAACAAAACATTTGACTATTCATTCCATAGTTCAAATCATTGTTTAATGCTAGGCTCACACGAGACGACATTGAAATGCGCCGCCGTGTGGACAATCAACGAAGCTCAGCACTTGTATATGTGATTGATATTCAACATATGAGAAATATTGTTTGAATATTATTAGCCGGTATGTAGTCGCAATTGATGGCAATAATGTGATACAAGAATAATGAATGACCAACAGCCAATAACAGCCCTTTTCTGTGATTGGTGCCGTTGTCAATTCTTCACAACGAGCGAGCGGCTATCCCATAATTCCATGCGAACACAGCCGCTGCTCTGCAAAATCCGAAAAAATCAAGGTTTTCAAAACGCTCTGATAAATTCTGCCGCAAACTTAATGTATTTCAGTATAAACTTTATTTATGTGTGAATAAAAACCGCAATACTCTAATATTCATTTTGTATTCGCTCTCCGCCGATCTGAAGCGGAGGAAATCTTTTTCCCATGGACGTGATGTAATGACTGACGTTTTCCAATGCTGCCCTGTGATTGGCTAATTTCCCAACAACTCACAAAGTTGTTCCCACAGCACCAACTCGAGTTGGCCAACTAAAAGTTGGTGGAAAGTCACTACCAACTTGTGCTCAAAAGGCGCCCTAACAACTGTTGTCCTTACAACTTGGCACAAAGTTGTCTCATGTGCTCCCTAATTTAGAATATATATTTTTCAACATCATCAGTCCACTGTGAAATAACCTACTAACGTAAAAATAGTAATAAATAATAGAAATTTGCTTTCCTATTAAAGCTTATGAAGTTGTGATATCATTTGAAATTTGCATTAACTTTTTTTTTTATGGTACCCTTTCAGTTTTTGTTTTACCATAAGTTTTTATCTGAAATTATGTTTTCTTTTTTATTGATTATTAAAGGAACCAAAAGGGTTCATGCCAATCAAGTCTACCAGGAATACATAGCAGATCGACATCATCTCCATATGAATGCAACCATGTGGGAGACATTGACGGATTTTGTCAAATGGCTCGGCCGCGAAGGAAAGTGTAAAGTGGATCAAACGGAAAAGGGATGGTTTATTACATATATTGACAGGTTAGATCCTTCATTTAATTTTTTTTATTTTATTTTATTTTATTTTATTGTTTAAATTCAAGTCCTGTTAGGATTATTTTTCAATCCCATCAACAGGTGCTGTATTTGTTTACACAAAAACATAAATTTATTAGAAAAATACAAAAATTCATTTCATTTTCTTCTTTTTCTACATTGAGTTTTCACAATGAAGATTTGAAACAATTTACTGAACATATTAAAAGGTGAGACCAATGTTAATAAGTGACATTTCAAGAATCCTGTTTCATGCTAATTTGGCGATCATCAGTTGAGAATAGTCACTATGAACAAAGCAGGTCTCATAACAGAGGTATATTGAGATAAAGTGGGGAAAGAAATGGAACCTCCATAAATCTCAACTAAAAACACATTAAAAATAAAGAAAAAGTAAATTCATGTGCCAGCCTCTGGCCACCTCAATGAATTTCTTATGTACATGTAAATAAAGAAGAAGCGCCTAAAAATGTCTAAACACATGAAAAAGTGAGACCAGTTTTCCTTTTCTTTATTTTTAATGTGTTTTTAGTTTAGATTTATGGAGGTTCCATTTCTTTTCCCACTTTATATTTGAAACAAATTATTTAAATGCATGATTTAATCAATAGTTATACATTATTACATATTTTTATATTTTTTTTTTGTTTATTACATCCAAATTCTTATTAAAATTAAACAAATTTAATTTTTGTTTATTACAAATAAACAAAACAAAAAAAAAACTTACCAAAAAATCCTTACCTTCTGTTGTGCTTGTCTAATACAATTTATTTTTCTTTTTATGTGCCACAGGATTATAACTGAATCTGTTGATTAAACATACTTTCTATAACATCGATTAATAAAAAACATTTATAAGCATATTTGAAAGCTTACAAATAAAATATATGTTTTAGCATTTGTTATTTCAGTTTTGATATTTGAGTGAGTTTCTGATGTGCAATTAAAAATTTGAGATAGTTAAGTTAATTTCTTTTGGATCCTTACTAGCCTTATGTGCCACTAGGCTGCTATCCATCTCCTTAAGCACATACCCATTAACCAAATTCCAATCAAATATTCCATATGGACGACTCCAGAGTCCCTTGGTTACTGTTAGAGGAATTACAGAGAAATAGTAGAAGTTATTTTATCTTCAGAAAGAAAGTTATAAATCTTTCAAGTTCTGGTTTGCAAAGTTGCTATTGTTTATTTAATATCATCAAAAACTTTAATTTTAATTAATTCTTTCTTTTTAATTACAGAGATCCTGAAACTATTCAAAGACAAGAGGCCGTAGCTAAGAAAGAAAAGATGGACAAAGATGATGAAGAAAAAATGATGGAATTTATTAATAAACAAGTAGGAATTTATTTTATTTTCAAATGATTTTTAGATAATATATAAAAATAAAAAGTATCTCACTTATGAATTTTCTCATTCGTTTTTTCCATTAGTGAGTTTTTCTTTGTGTAATTTATTCCTTGAGGCACCACTGCGCTCCCGATGTCTTATTCATACCAGCCTCAGTTGCGAGACCTTGTTATTTACAGTGACTTCTCCTGGCTGATGATCGCCAATGAGCGTGAAACAGCTGTTCCAGGATGTCACTTGTGAATTACTTGGTCTCATCCATTGTTGTTTTTTAACGTTTCAAATATGCAGTTTGAAGTCTTGTACTTTAAAAAGATACTTATTTGTTTGTATTAAGACAACATTGAAATGAATGATGATTTATTTCATTTAGATAGAACGGGCAAAAGAGCAGGAGAAAGAAGATGCTTCCCCCGTCTTTACAGAACTACAAAGAACAAATGAAGATGAAAAAGGTAATAATGACACAATAATTCCATTCCTTGTAGTATTACGGAGTGATTGGGAATTATACATTTCCTTTTCATGTTTAAATTCAAGCTGTAGAAAAGAATCCTAAATATATCATGTTTTCTAATCTTCAATAAATCATCTTGGAGACTTATCTTGACTCCATCCTAGTGGGATCAGGGTTCTAGACCCTGCGCAGACCAACCTATAAGATTTATTGTAACTCCATCCTAAGCCACTTCATTTCTAACTCACTGGTCGTTTCTATAATTGAATGTTTTTTGTTCTTGTTTTCTTTGCTTGCCTATGAGCCAGCGGATATTCAGTTTTTCTTCTTTAAAACTTCACCATACAGTAAAAACTGGTTTATATGTAACCCAGTTGTATGTACTTCTGGTTTGTGCATAATTGTTTGTAGGTCCTGGCAAAAATTCTATTTAATTACATATAAATTATTTCTGCAATATATGTAACTGAGTTACACGTAATTCGCCTTTATGCGAGGTATATTTTTGAAAACGAGATTGAATTGTATGTATTTTCAACTATAGCTATTCCCCAAGTACACCGATATATAGCTCGGCGTTCCGTATCGATATGTAATCATCGCGTTCATTAGGTTTCGGGGATACTTTTAATAAAAGGTCGGTCAGAAACAAAAACTAAATGAATTTTCGCATTGATGAAACATGTGTTCCCTTCATTTACTTTAGTCTCTCTCTTGCAGCCATGGGTATTAGAAGGAATAAAAGTTACTTTCAGAGGAAAAAGTGAGATTTATTCGGGAAGTGAAAGACAACCTGCAAAAATCAAAAGCAGAAATAGCAAGTAGCTTAAATATAAATTACACTACATTATGTACAGTTGTTAGTAAAAAGGAGTCAATTTTAGAAGAATGTTGTATGTTAGGTTCAAAATCTGTAAGACGCAGCCGCCAACAAAAGGGAAAATTTACAGATATAGAAAAGTGAGTAACAATGTGATGGAAAATTAGTGAAAATTTGGTGAGTCTATGCTTTTCATTTATCTTAGAACTGTAATTGTGTAATGGGTACAGCTTAAAGCCTTAAAGTTTCTTAAAACATGAAATCAGAAAATCTCTATGAAAATGAATACACTACTTTTGGAATTGACAGTTTTACAGTTATGCATATCATATGTTGAAAAATATGTACCTAATACATAAATATTTATTATGAGTGTTCTTATTTAAGTTTAATTAAAAATAACATTAAACCTGAGTTGTCCTTTATGCGTAATTAAAATTTTCCCCTTGAAATACGTATAAACCAGTTTTTACTGTATTAATATCCTATTTGCAAATTTCCTCAATCTATCCATTGCACTTCTCATTTATTTCTTAACTTTAGCCTCAATTTCAGCACTATTATTTTTATTTTTTATTTTTTTTTCGTTTAAGTTTAAGACGGTCTTTTCTGACTAACTTGCAAAAGCATCTACCCAAAGTTCAATCAAAATCATTTTTGATATTTTTTTTTTTTTCCACATTCCAGGTTCGTTAATGTAATGTAATATCTACTTGTCAACGTCTGTCATTATCAACAAGTTCCATCTATAGTGCTGATTTTTTTTTTTTTTTATGATGATGATCATCAACTTTTTCATCCCTATTTACCAAAGAATAGGAAATAAAACAGAACATAAGTGATAAATGCCTCTCAAATCATCTAGCCAAAGAGTGAATGTGACCAAAAATTGATCAAAACTGTGAATTGAAAGCAGATTATTTTTATCTGTTTGAATCTGACAGACATTCATCGCTTAAGAGCTGATTCAGAGCTAGTTTCTCTATCAGTTAACGGATGATCCTTCACAAGCACATATTTTTACTCATTATTTGTTGTGGGCTAATTTTTTCTCTTTTATTAGCAACCCATTTGGGAGCTATTGTGATAGCAACAAAAATCGGTAGCTATTGCGTTTGTCCTGTCTGTCCACACCTAATAACTCCCAAACGGAAGGTCGGACTTATAAAGGATTTCACCATCATGTTCAGAGGACCACAAACTGTAGGAATGGGGAATTTTAGGGGCCAATGCCCCCTCATGTTCTAGATATTTGTTATTGTTGTCATTGTACACCCCCCCCCCAAAAAAAAAACAACAACTCCCGAACGAAAGTCGGATTGACCAACGGACTTCACCATTGTTTCAGAGACCCAAACAACTTAGGGACAGGGTATTTTCAAAGGCCAATGCCCCCCCTTTCCCTCGTGTTCGAGATATTTGGGAAACGTTTTCGTTCAATTTTCGGACTCATTTACTGAAAGTTGTCTGTTCGAATCCGTATACCTACTTTTGTTTATTTTCTCAATGTCCGTGTGGGTTTTTCTTTTTTTTTAAAATTTTTTCCTTACGTTATTGTACTTTCTTTTTTTATTATTATTTTTTCATTTTTTTTTTATTTTTATGGGTCGCCCTTAAATTTATGCTTTACCACAAAATTACATTCACTTGTTTTTAAAAATTATTAAAGCTGAAATGTGGTTATCATATCATAGCTTTAATTTTTCTGGAAAATACTTTTAAGATACAACAAATACTTTTCTTATTATTATAATTGTTGAACAGGCAATAAATTATACTCAAGATAAATACTATTGTTTTTTTTTTTTTTGTTTTGTTTTTTTTTGTTTTTTTTTTTTTAAGTTTAAAGTTGAATTGCTGAAAATATTTATTTCAAAGTAAAAGTCATTTTCCATTTTTTATTTTCAGTTGTAATCAGTCTTGGCAAAACCACAAAAGAAACTAAACAAATTAAACCAAGGTAATTTTCTTTTTGGAATTAATATGAGGATCGATTCATAAGTCGTGGCAACTATTTTTTATCTGTCATACATGCGGTAACACTGCAATTCTAGAATATAAGTTTGAAAGCCAGTTTGATGTTCTTCTGATTGGAACCACTGATGTGGTCTGGATCAGTGGAGAAACGTCATGAGGGCAAGCGGAAAATACATATTTGGAAATTGTCGTTTAATAAGGCAATGCAGTGTAGCTAAGGAAAAAAAGGAACACAGGAATAAATCAATACACATTGCTAACACCCCTCAAAGTAATCTCCAATATTGTCCTCCATATGTTGCCAGTGTTTGGGAAGGCGAAGATACCATTGGCTGCATGTGAGTCACCTCTTGCCAGAACGCTGTCAAAATTTCATCTTTGTTCGCAACTGCAGCTTGAGTTTTGGAATCAAATTAAAATCGCATGGACTCAGGTCTATCGAGTACAGAGGGTGTTCCAAGACTTCTCACCCCATCGATGTAACAGAGCCTGTGCAGGAACTGCCATGTGACATGAGACATTATCATGAAGAATGATAATGCTGGCAACGGACAGTGGATAGTCTTGGAGATTACTTTGAGGGATGTTAGCAATGTGTATTGAACATTCCTGTATCCCTTTTTCTTCTTTGGCTACACTGCATTGCCTTATTAAACGATGATTTCCAAATACGTATTTTCCACTTGCCCCCATGACGATTCTCCACTGACCCAGACCACATCAGTAGTACCAATCAAAAGAACATCAAACTGGCTTTCAAACGTATATTCTAGAATTGCAGTGTTACCGCAAGTTTGGCAGAAAAATAATAGTTGCCATGACTTATGAATTGACCCTCTTTGTTTTTGTATAATTATATAACATTACTTATTAATAGTTCCCAGTCAAATTTCTACTCTTTTTTTTGTTTTTGTTAATGAGTAATTATAATGTTTATGTCCTTTTTTCCCTTCCAGTACATTAGGAAAATCTGCTTTGACTGAAGTAGAAGATAAGGCCAAACCAAACAAAACAAGCAAAAATGAACTCAGTGGAAAGAGAAAAAAAACAACTCTGGATGAAATTATGGAAGAACAAGAAAAAATGAAAGAAAAAGCAAATAGAAAAGATTACTGGGCTACAGAGGTATGTGGAGAGGATTTTACCAATCAGAAAGCCAAATTTGAAGGAGGAGGGATTATACTTTAGGAAAATCAGGGGTGATACCCTAATATATGATATTGTGAAGAATTCATAAATTTTAGTAAGTTCAGTGTATTATGTAATACATAACAGAAGACTTGTGTACATTGAAAGTTGACAGATTTGCCTACAACTTAAAGTGCAAAAATAAGCAGTGTACGTTGTAGATGTGATCAAATATATATTCAGTATTCCGAAACTGTCATTTAAGCACTATCTTTTTTATTGTTTTTTATCCTATTTACCAGTAAGTGCATTTTATTTTCAATTTCTCTTTATAATTTTACATCATTTGGATTTGTTATTTTGGCTAAAAAAAACGGAATTTATATTCTCCTGACAATAACCACAAATGAAAAGAATCCAATCTATCTGATGTCATTTGTGAAATTTTATATCTTCATATATAGTTTTACAGAAACTATATTCTATTCATGATTCATATATATATATAAGTAATAAGAAGCACATTAACAATAATACCATATGGGTGTGGATTTGGCAATCCCTAGACGTCATATCTAGCAACTTTATCTCCTTAGAGAAAGTGATCTCTTTCTTATTGACTGTAGTAGACTTCTTTCATTAATTCCCACCATATAGAACCATGCTACACCATTCCTTATAGTGGGACAAACAAGTTCTTACTGACAAAATAGTACTATATAATAAACCAGATAGTATCTTAGTGATAAAAAGAAAACTATAGTATTTCATTCTTGATAGAGGAAGCATAGAAACTTTAAATCTTACAAAAAAAGAAACCAAACAAAGTCTATGAAATATAGATCGCATAATGCTTGTTAGAATTTAAAGTTGAATAATGAAATGGCAGTTATTACGAATGATATTAATTTATTAATTGACGAGGCTTTTAAAGTTGAAACAGGAAGCAGAATCACTATAATCAAATATTTAATTAAATCTTAGATGTCTAATTAAATTAATATATTGACATTATTTTAAAGTACTGCATGAATTGAACTTAAGATTACATGTTTTAATTAAAACAAATAATAATATTTAAATTATCCTTTTTTTTTTTTAGGGTATAGTGGTCAAAGTAATTGCTAAATCTTTAGGCGATAAATATTACAAAAAGAAAGGAGTAATTAAGGTAATTCATTTTTCTATAAAATATAGGGTAATTAAAAAAGAATTGAATATTTTCAAATATTTATTGCTACTAACTAGGTTTTTTTACATGAATGTATAGACTAAATCAATTTATAAAGGAACTAGAAACATTTATTTTTGTAATCTGACAAATGCATAATATTTGGCCCCTCATGGTCACTTACTGAATAACGAATGTTTAAAATATTCATTTTTTTTAATTACCTTGCACATTTTAATTCCTGCTAATGTCTAACTCGTTCATCAATTGTATCCTTGTTATTTGTCAACCCTTACTTGCCTTTGTCTACAATAGTCATGACTTCTTTTGGAAACTGCTGGTTTATAATAAGTGTTTAGTGCTTTTTCCAATGAGGGTTCATAAAGTAGACTTTATTATTCACTATACCATATGAAGTGAACCATTGTTTGATGACGAATTATTTTCCAGTGTTGATGAAGTTCTGTAAGAACCACAAAATCACATTGGCTTCACTTGTAGAAAATAGATAATTTCCATCTGAATTTTGATGGGACAGAATGTAAAATATGTTAACCAAAATTTTATTTAGTTGTTGCTTTAACTATACGGTAACAAAAATCTCTTCAATTACAATGTAGATACAGATGATGATTATCCAGATTGGTTAAAAGATATTGTTGGCTGATTCTTTTTCTTGAATATCTTGCCAGTGCATATTAACTCTCTTGGAAATAAAGATATTAAAATTCTGAACAGCAATTTCAATATCTTTATTTTTTGGTTATTTTTATTACTTTGGTATTTTGGAATGTCAAGTATCACTTCATATGTTCTTGCTGGAGCTTTATATTATCAGAGTGGAATTGCATGAACCCTCAAAAAAACTTATGAAAATTTCAGAAAAATTTAAAGTCTTTATTATGCAATGATAAAATATAGTAATAAATAGATATACAGTGTGACCGTTAACTTCCCATACCCCTTAACTAGTAGTCATATTTTAAGAAAATATTACACATTAAGTGTCCAATGCGTCTGTGTGTTTGTCTGTGTGTTCGCCATCATGCTTACACACAAGTTCATATGCCGTCACTTCCTACTTGACATTTTTTGGAGCATGTCTGGTGTGATGGTTCGAAATGCATCCTCAACGGCATTGTGCAATTCTTCATTTGTAGCATAACGACGTTCAGACATGTAGACCTTGATGATTCCCCACAATGAGTTGTCAGGCGTTGTGAGGTCAGGACTTTGGGGTGGCCATTTCAATGGAGCTGGCAATGCTGGAGTACCACTACCAATCCAGCATCCTGGAAAATGTTCATGAAGAAACCCGCGCACAGTAAGAGCAAAGTGAGCTGTGCCCCATCCTGCTGTAGCCATATGCATTCCATGATACCCATGTCTTCAAGTTGTGGAATTAACCATGCTTGTAGCATAGTAACTAAGTTTTGCCATTAACATGATCATCAAAAAATATGGTCCAAACAAATAATAATAATAATACATAATAGGGGTTATGGGAACTTCCCGATCACACTGTATCTTATAATTTGTAATATATCTATCTTATATATAAGATAAAATTATAATTTATATGTATTAGTATTCAAGAAAAATCATTGGCAAACATTAGTAGTGATTAGGCTGAATCTAAGCCTATGGCTAAGAAGATTAAAAAAAAAAAAACTTTAATTTTAACTTTGTTAAAGCCTTTAACTTTGATGTGTTTGAAGTTAATCCATTATTTATGTACAGGGGTGCACAACTTTAGGAAGTCTGAGGGCCAATATTTTTATTAAAAGTTGTGATGGAGGGTCACAGGGTGCCATCCTCCAACACCCCAATATTATATCGTACTAATTAATGATTTGATAATGTCATTTATACTAATAATTATTAATAGTACATGCATTTACATAAATGTCTTACTAATTAATGATTTGACAGTACCATTCATAATAATAATAAATAAAAAAGGTAATTTACATAAACTTCAAATTATCAAATAATGCTCTAGTTGCGTTTCTTACCAACCAGTTGCTATTGCAAGTTATGACATTTTTCAATGTATCTATTGGCAGCAATGTAAAGGCTCAAATTTAATTTTAAGTTTGACACTATTGGGCCGCAGGTTGTGCACCCCTGATATAAATAATCGTTTGATATGGTATAGTGGTTAAAATGAATGAACTGAAAAAAAAAAGAAAGAAAGGTAATACGAAAAATCTTGGGTCCCAGATAAGGAGGGGGGGGGGGGGGAATTTCGAAAATGAGGAGCAATGAAGAGATTTATAGAAATGTTGAGAGGCTGGGGGATGTGATGAAAAAGAGAAGATTCATGTTCTATGGACACATTTAAAGAATGAAGAATGATAGATCTACAAAAAGATTGTTTGACTTTTTCGACAAAAATCCCAGAACACAGTTGACATGGTTTAGAGAGGTCTGGAAAGACATGGAGGAAATGATCATTACTAAAGAAATGATGGAAGATAGAGGTAAATTTAAATCCAGAATTAAAGACTTTAAAGAATTCCCAGAAAGACAGAAGATAAAGAGAGGTGGAGTGTGGACAGAGGAAAGAGAAGAAAACAGGGAGAAAGAATGCTGGAATACTGGAGGAAGAGGAGAGAGGTGAAGAAGAAGTCATAATTAGCTATTTTACATGGTCCTTAGCCGGCCAAAATCGAGGAAGAAGAAGAAGAATGGTTAAAATGTTTTTACACAAACACTCATGTGAAAAACTTAAAGAGACAAGTCAATAACTTTTGATACAGCTGTGAATGAGATTATTGATACGTCCAGGTGGCAGCGAAGCCCGTTCTTTGATAAAGCCAGTTGTAGCTCCTGTAAATCTCTGGGAGGAAGGAAGCGTTTTCGTAATCATCTTCCTAAGAAATTCCAAATATGGTCTTTCGAATTTGGATCAGGAGAACAGGCTGGCTATTCCATCATTTTCAGAGAAAGTCCTCAAGTTCAATATCTTCACTTTCAAGGAATTTGTCTATCAGATTAGCTCTGTATTATTGTGCATTATCATCTATGAAAAAAACAAATTCTGGAACAACTGCAGTCTTTGAAAGGTGAACATAGTTTTCAGAATCCTCTTCTTTTATCACTGAACTATCAGAAACCCAGTTTCAAAGACATGGATTTCAGTGCAACCATCTAACGCTATATCAATAAATCTTTCCCTTTTGATCCCTTTCCTTAATGTAAGAAGGATACTATCATGTTGCAGAGCTTCTCCAGATCAATACACATTAGGTATCAGATGTTTCTTCTTTGAGCCTGCTATTAGCAGAACACAATATGTCTTCTTGCATAAAGGGATCTGTGTTGAAAACTTCAAACAAAGATTGTAAAACAATTCACCCTTGACTGTGGAAAGATCCAGAGAGTTGATGTGATGATAAGAAAGGATTTGCATTGTAGTAAGGGATAGATATGATCATTGTTGTAGCCCTTGGCCAGTTCTTCATAACGCTATCCTTTGTTTCCATTATGATGACACAACTTTTCTGAGAATATTCTTGGCTCTGGACTTCTCAGCTTGCTTCTGGCCTGCCCTCCTTTCACCCTACCAATTGCTCTTCAATTCAGAGGTCTAAATCTTATCTCTAAGCCATAGTAAAGCAAACAGTCCAACAGTCTTATTGGTTTTCTGCACTGGTCCACACACCACAACTATGGGAAGGAGGGGCATTCCCATTATGTCAACATTCTACATTGCATATGATGTGTTGGAATTTCTCCCTCTCTTATTTGGTTATTTAATTTAAATATCCATGTAAATTCATTGTACTTCTTGAAAAAAAGTGTTGATCCCTTTCATTTGGCACATGAATGTGTGTGTGTTCCAGAAGGAAAGGTTGGAAAATCATAACATTGATCATTTTAAGGAAAAAAGTCTGTAAGAAGATGTGTCCTATTCCAAACTGTTTCCAAGATAGAGCTATTTTAATATACTATTGCAAAATTATTGATAAGAAAGATATTATGTACTAATACTTATAATTCAACTGACAAATTTTTTTATGGTTTATAATGTTCTTTTTTTTTAATTCCAATGTCAATATCAATTTGTTTTGCAACTCTTATGAGAATATAGATGTTTTGCTTGACTGTTCCTTTATGTACTAACATCCATTATGTGTTGAATGGATGTGCAGCATTTTTAACAATATTTGTACAATTCCACTATCAATAGTTAAAATAGCTTTACACATGTTTCAAACAGTGATGCCTTTTTGGCTGGAACGAAAGACAATATTGCTTTCAAAATACCATACATGCAGTTAGTTCTAACTCAGAAACTTTTCAGAATGAAACGCATGTTCATATTAACTTCTTAAGATTGACCGACACTTCAACTCCTTGGACAATTTTCTTCCTTGAACAATGTCTATTTCATTATTAAATTAAGTAAAGATAGTCACTTACCATCAGCAATCAGTGAAAGGGTTTAATTTCAAACATATCAAAGTTAGAGGTTCTTCTTTCTTTTTTTTTTTGTTCTTAAACATTTTCTTTCAACATTTGAGCCTCATTCTTTGTTCATTTTTTAAAACAATAATTGCTTTAAATATGTTTTTAAATTATGTAAATCAAAGCCTTGACAGAATTCCGTTCTGTTGATGGAATTAGTTTTAAAGTGCTTCTACAGAATTACTCTCATTTCACGTCTTTTCAGCATCCCAGGAGAGGTCAGTTTTATGATAAATCAGTTTTATAGGCTTGAAAGTACTAGGGAAGTTATGGAGTTGAATGATGTAACTTAATACTAATGGAATAAAAGAATGTAATTAGTATGTTATGTTATTTTCTTTTTTCCTTTATGAGTACTTAAAATGTACTCTGCTTGGATTGGATATTATAAGATTATTTAACTTTTGAATAATGTTTAATCATTTCTGTTTTTCTTATTGAAAGGAAGTGAAAGATCGTTATCAAGCAGTTGTGAAAATGATTGACTCAGGTGATGTTTTGAAGCTTGATCAAGCCCATCTTCAGACTGTCATCCCTGCTAAAGGTATTATAATGATGCTATAAGTAATAGAAAACCATAAATGCAAAATACATTGTTGTTTCTGACCAAAGTCAGACTGTTATGCCATTCATCCATTTGAAGGGCAGCAATGTAGACTGTGTTTAACTATATATTTTTTTAATGTATAAGAGTCCTATTAGGCATACTTTATACTAAAGTATACCTGTAGTATAGGTGCTATTAGTGTTTTATCTTAAATCTAGGAAGAAAAAAATCTATATAATCCAATTTATTTTTTTAAGTCGTCAGTTATTTGTAATTTGATAGCCTTGGTTATATTTCTCCCAATTAAGTTGTTTAAAAAGTTTAAAAATAATGAAATTTTCTTCTCTTCAACCAAAACCTTTTCTTTTTTATTGGAAGAAACAACTAAATCTTTTCTCTAGATTGAATGATAGAGTTATGGCAGTACCTAGATTATTGAATTCTACCAACCAGAGAGTAACTAAATAATTCTTTTTATTTAATATGAAAATATATTGTTGTAATTTTTTTTTACAGACTTGCTCAATGGAAATCCACTTTTCTTTTTTTCCATGGTATATACCACTCCACTAAGTGCGATCCCCGATCCGGAAGTACGCGGTCGATGGATCTGTAGTGTCGCACAACGGTGAACCCCTAGAAGAAGCCATAGACGGACTAAGGAAAGATACTGGGGTTGTTTCCCATTGCCTCCCCAGGAAGCCATTAAGGAATGACGTCAGACCTGAAGAGAAAGTGAAGAAGAGGGTGACAAACACAGGAAAGGAAATTGAAACAGCCAAGCCACGATCGGGACTCGAACCCAGGTGCTGACATAACGGCCACATGGGAGATCGCTACCCAGATCGCTCGGCGAAGCAGGCACGGCTGATATATACCACATCCTTTAAAAAAAAATGGCCTGATTATTACAACATTTATCTTACTGTGTGGTTGCCTTAATAAAAATCTGAAATATGCCCCTGAAAGGAATTTTTCATTGCTATGTAGACTTCAGCATTCAAGATGAATAGGAAACCCAGTTCAGGACATTTACAGTGGGTGTGGAAGGCCTTCCTATGACATCTATCACTTCAGGTGTTGTCAGTGTTTTCTGTCACAGCTGCACTTTATCATCATGTTGAACGATTCGCTTTGTCAATTTGTCTGGCAATTTTATTTTTGTTTTGTCTTTGAATAGCAGACTGTCTGTAATGCTCAACATTAACATCAGGTTCCTTAAACTCTTATCAATATTTCTTCCTTCATTATAAAAGAAGAATATCAGTATGACCTTTGCCTGTATATACTTGTATCTTAACTTCACTTTCAACAAACTGAAATTTAAGTTTTGCTTTATGGTTGACATTTTGCTTTGTAGTTCATTGTGGTGACAATGTTTTCAACTAGCAATAAATTGTAACAAACCAAGTGCTTTAAGAACTTTAGACCATCAATGAGAAAATGTAAAATCCACTGAGAATACTGTTGCATAACAAATGGAACAGCAGCGTCCCTGCCCCTCAGTAGTGAACTGTTCCGGCAGCACTTCCTTTCCCTCCCTTGGTTTGCGGGAATGGATGCATTGCCGGCCTTATAAACAGCTCCTGCAGCTGATGAAGTCAGTTGTCTTCGGTGGCTGATAGCCTTCGGGGAAAGGGAGAACCCAGATAGTCCATGGCAGCTAGCCACACTGGAGCTCCTTCAGCTGAAGAAGAGAGAGTTCAGTTCTGGACAGGAGCCCAAAGAGGAAGCCAGAGCGTCCGTGGCAGCTAGCCACACAAGAGGGTCTCCAGCTGGAGAACGGAGCAGAGAGAAGAGAAATGGCAGTTCAGCAGTGGCAGCCAGCCATAGAAGTGGAGCGCCAAGCCGGAGACGAAAGAAGTTAGCCGCCCTTTTGGTCCCCAGCAGTTCAGCGGTGGCAGCCAGCCACAGAAGCGAATCTCCAAGCCGGAGAACAGAGCAGAGAGACGGCAGTTCAGTGGCAGCCAGCCACAGAAGTGAATCTCCAAGCCGGAGAACAGAGCAGAG
>JAFIDM010003189.1:6192479-6223156 GCA_023159025.1 Thereuonema tuberculata | reverse complement strand
CAGTTCAGTGGCAGCCAGCCACAGAAGTGGATCTCCAAGCCGGAGAATAGAGCAGAGAGATGGCAGTTCAGTGGCAGCCAGCCATAGAAGTGGATCTCCAAGCCGGAGACGAGAGAAGTTTAGCCGCCAACAAGTACAAGAGGAGCCTGGTAGTCTTAGCGGCCATCTGCCGCCAACAGGTACAAGATAAGCCAGATTGTCAAGGGTCTCCCTTCCAGGGAAGCAAAGATTCCATTGGCAACAGAGGCACCCTTCAGAAGAAAAGAGGTTTCCAGCCGAAACCGAGAGGAGGGAAGCCGTCACAGAAGAAGGACTGTTTAAGACTGTTTGATTAAAATAAAAAAATAAAGAATCCCTAAGTGTGAACCCCGGGGGTTAGCCTGGTTAATTTGGTGACCAACAATACACCTCCCCAATTGATGTTGTTAGTGGTGGAATAAACAGTTTTCAGAGTTGATTGGATGGACAGTTTTTCTTGATGAGATTTTTCACGCCTATAACATTCTCTCCATCGAGATGATTGATCTAGACTTGCTATTGTAGGGAATTAGAGATACTCTTGACAAATCATACTATTAGACAGATATTCTTGTACAGTTGTCAATTTTTAGAAAGGCTTCATTTCATTAGCACATTCTGGAAATAAGGATAGAAGGAATCTGAGGTAAATAGAATTTTGTTAGAAGAAAGTGATAAGAATTTAGAGACCTAAAATAATCTTGACATATTGGCCACTGGGAACTTATCTAACAGCTTGGTATGTTTATTTCTAAGTCCAATCCATGCCACATTGGTAAAGTTATTGGTAGTTTGTTTCAAAATCTTTTCTATTTTCATGTAAGAAACTGGTTTTACTCCAGAAGCTTTCCCCTTTTTTTTTTTAATTAACTTCAATCTATCCCTTCCCTCCTCCTGTTTTTTACTCTTGTATTTACATCTGAAAATGTACCTCGAATTTAGTTACTTTATCCTTTAAAAGTAGAAGTTCTTTGAAGTGTCAATCCTAAGTAAAATTTGATGATACTCTTTTTTTTAAACTTAAAACTGAATTATTACACTAACAAGATTGTATTTAATAATTTCAGTTATTCTGATAGAATTGCTAGATGATGATTACAGCTTTGCAAATAATTAATTTAAAGTTTCTAGTTTACAAATTACTTAATTATAAAACTTTTTATATTGCTAGAACAATTGAATGTAGCTCTAACAATGTAACGGGCAAATTTCTTAACAACAAGAGATAATCAAGTGTGGCAGTTAATGTCTTAATGTCATTCATCCAAATATTGTAGACAAGCAAATTATTGAGATTTTTTTTGTCCTTGCAGGTCATAGTAGCTACTCTTGGATAGTAAGCATTGTTTCTTTAAACCAGTTGTCGTTTTAGTTCTCATCATTTGAAAAAACAAAATTAACCTGTCTTTGTAATTAGACTACTTTATTATCACTTAGTAAATAAGTTTCATAGAATATTTAAGAACTGTATCTAGTTGTAACGTCTGTGTAAAACACTTAGTTCCCAATTGGTTATTTCTGGAGATTGTAAGAATCATTGCAATAGTCAAGGGTTTTGAGTTTCATCTAATGCAAGAATGAACTTTCACTGAAATTTATTTCTTCATTCATGGAGGTATTCTTACATGGTGGCAACATTCCTATACCAATAAAATATTAATTATTCTAACTCTGATCATGGCTATCTCTGAGACGAGCATGATTTATCAGAAACGCTGCTTTTATACTAGAAAGGATGGCTTTTGTGATTTATGAGAATGATAAATATGTTGAAATCTCAGAAATAACTCAAGAGCAATTGACTTAACAAAATGAAAATTGCATCAGACAGCCTGTAAATGAGTTCTTACAAAAGATCAACTTTAAATTGACCATTCTTTATAGAACAGGATTATTTTTTTTTAATATATATAATTTGTTTAGACATTTAAAAATTTGAAAGCAACCATTACATGTGATACCTGGCTTACGCTAGCCTTCTTCATACGGAAATGAGAAGATTAAAAACAAATCAGCTCTTTGTGGACCTTGTCAACCAATCATTGTAACTTAAAATCAATAATAATAATAATGAATATGATCAGATATTAATTAATTGATTTTTGTTAAAGTTATAATGATTATGAACTCTCATTGGTTGACAAGGTCCATAGAAGAGCTGATTAGTTTTTATCTTCTCCTTTGCGTCTGAAGGAGGCTAGTGTAAGCCAGCCATCACATGTAAGGGTTATTTTTAAATGTCTATTTTTTTAAGTTTAAGTGTATTGTCCATCGATGTGAAGAACTATTATATAATCTATAGTTGAATAGCTCTTTGATATAACTATAATGATCTAAATACCATCATCTCTTCATTAATAATAAAGGTGTGAATGGAGATTTATCCTTAATTGCTCTATATCATAAATTCAGCAAAAGCACAAAGAAAATGATAGATTTATAGAAGAAGTTATTTTTAGATCTAAATAAATAAGTTATATTTTAATTATTTTTTATTTTATTTTATTTTAAATTAGGTCGCCAGCTGAAAGTTGTCAATGGTGCCTATCGAGATAATATAGCCACACTGGTTTCCATTGATGAAGAGCATTTCTGTTGTACAGTTGAGATTGTTTCGGTAATGATCTTTTTTTTTGCATTTGTGTGTGTGTGTGTGAAGTATATTAATATATGCTTTCTTTTAGAAAACATATTGTCGAAAATAGTTATTCAAACTGAAATGATGCAATTAGAATTTTTATTAAATAATGTTTATGTAAAACATTCTTCTCATTCATAGCAATTCAGTACAATCTAATTTATGTATTTACTGAATGAATTAAAATTGATTGCTATATATGAGGGTCACTCCAAAACTAATATCCCACTTCATATATTTATTTTGTAAAGCTTTTGCTGATCCTTTACACTTCTATCATTTTTCAAAACTAGTTGGCAAGTAGAATTTGTTGAAAACAATAGTTGTAATTGAAATCTGTCAGAAACCATATGGTGTGATTTAGTTGTTGAGTGTAAGAACAAGGCACTCCGGTAGAGTGGGGAACATCCAGTAGCTGAGAAGTTTTATGGAAGATGTTAATACAGTTGCTGAGCTAACAATTAACGGGAGATTTCAAAATATTAAAATTTATGACTTACCAAGACAATATTCTCCTGTAACAATGCATAGTTATTCTTAGGCAAAGAAAATCCTCTGCAAACATCGATTAGACTATGCTCTCATATAATTACGCAGTCCTGGTTTGGTCTCCTCTCATTACAATCTTTTTGGTAAATGAATGGATATCATTTGAAGATGACACATTACTTGTAGAGCAATGAAGATATACAGGTATTTGTTCTGAGATAATAGAAATCAACAGAGATGAAGACTTGTGTGAGAAAATATATTGTTTTAAAGGATATCTCTGTAGAAGATATATTTTTTTTTTAATTTGGGGCATTGGTTTTCAAGTGATTCTTATATATTTGGACAGCACTGGAAAATTTAGTGAAATGCTTTTTCTGTTATTTTTTTCTCATAATTTAGTTTCAGTTTCCCACAGTACTATTATAGAATTTCTTCTTCAGAATGTTTGGATATAGTGAATGTTTATGCTATTTATGAAAGAACTTTCTACAACTTTTTCTTTTTTATTGAAACACGATAAACATTTTCCCTGCAATAAGCTGCTTCTTCTCTGGAGAAAAGATCAGAATTGCAGATCATTTGAATGTCCATTAATCTAAATGTTAATGGAAATGTTAGCCAACTCCCCATAATGCTGTTTCTTCTTTGCAGTCTGTGAAGAACTACATTAAAAAAAAAAAAAAAAAAATCCTTTCTTTTAAGACTCATAAGATTATCTTAATTAACCCTTTAATTTATTTCTCTTATAATGGATAATCCAAAAATTTTGATCCTTTCATACTAAAAACTAAAAACATCTGTCATTCTAGTGAATCACCAGAAAAACATACAGGAAATTTTTGGAGAATTTGTTCATATTCCACAAATATACAAATTCACATTTTTAAATACTTATTAAGCTATGATTTGTATTTAGGATGGTGTAGGCCTATTGAGCTTTACGAAATAGTTAATATAAACGAAATATTTGGAAATTTGCTCCATGAAGATGCTATGTTTCTGTGCTTTCAAAATTCATCTGAAATTAAGAATAAACTGAATATTGAAGTTAACTTCATTAATAATTTCTTTTTTTCTTTCTCTTGTTAAAAGCTGTTAGTTTCACTTATTATTTAATTAATACATGTACTGCAGAGCTCTAAATAGTTAACTTACTTATCCAATTTTTTTTTTTTTTGTAGGGTTTGCTGAAAGGTCGAATCGTCAAAGGTGTTCAATACGAAGATGTTTGCAAACTTTACAGTAGCTGATGTTTGCTTAGAATCAGTATAAATTTCATTTTCATTGACTTTTGGAAAAACTGTTATTCAATCCTTGTTATGGAATAATAACGTAAAGATGGACAGTATCTTATTTTAGAAAAGACTTGCTATAAGCTGGGAAACAAGATTATGCTGCAGTCATACTTTAATTATTTCATGAATGTTGTTTCGGGATCAGAAAGTGTGAAAAGACTCACTTAGATGAAAGTAGTTTTCTGTGATTCACAGATCTTTTTACGTTAAACAACAAAGATTCATCCAATAAAAACTATTTTTATAACATCATTGTACATCATTTGTGCTAATGTTAATGACATTTATGAAAGAATATCATATAATGAATCATTCTGCAACTTTTTCTTTTCTATTGAAACAATATAACAGCAGTGTAACGACTCCAGTGATTCTCTAAATCCACCTGCACTTTGTCATTTTTTGTAAGAAAATTTTCAGAAAATATTTTCAGGATTTTCTTTATATTCCAAACGCACGTTTTAAGCGTCCCTTAGCTTATTGCATTCTTCCTTTGTCCCTTTCCACAGCTGTTGTCTAGGTATTTCCTGATCCTTACAAACCTTCTCAGATGGCATCCATTTTGGCCTCTTGTTTGAGTTTTTATTAAATTCCACTTTCCCTCTTTTAGCCTTTCTTTGCAGCCATTCTCCTTTCTTTCTTGCCTGCATATCTGCTTACATTTTTCCATGGCATCATCTGTTTCCCAATCTGTTGTTCTTTGTTGTGTCATTATTTCAGGGGGAGATAGTGTTTAACAGGCATGAATAAAACAAAGATAGAACAGAATATAGCTGCATCTATAAAGACCAGGTGGTCGGATACATAGCTGTCCTTTGAGCACCTGTCTATAGTAGGAAGACAACTGAAGCTGTGTCAGTCCAACCCTGCTGGAAAGTGGCTGGAGTCTGCTTCACCTTGGGTGTGGTCTATACATGTGTCCACTCTTTCCCTCCTGTAAAGTGAAGGTCCATCACTGTGAACAGGGTCCATGATGCTCATCAAAGTGCTTCTAGAAGGTGAGCCAGGCACGAGAGCAGCATGAACCTTTTAAACAGCAAATCTACCGCCGTGAGCTCTGAAGTCCCAACTCCCAAGGATTGTAGCAAGTGGGTTTCTCCTTATTTTCCATACTTCGCCTTTTGAAAGAAGGCTACCTGGGAATCAATGATCCTGGCTAGCCGAGACTGTGCTAATCCTGTGGAAGTGCCGCAATTCATCCTCCCAGGCTATCTGCATCTCGGGAATCCCTATGAACTCTATGCAATTTGGATGGATACGGCATAGTTCAGTCACTTCAACATAACTGTCGTAATATTCTCTGTATTAGTAAGATATTCATTTATACTTAGTTAAAGTTAAAGTTGCGATCAGGCCCAGAGGACCGCGCAATGCAGCTGGAGGGTAGGCTCCAGTGTTCAGAACCTACGGGACAAAGTTGAGGACGGGGAGTCGGCCCGTCGCTCGCCCGCCTTTAACTCCCGGGAAAGAAACCCGGTACCCATTCTATAGAGGGCTGGGTAGACCCTAGGGCCCGTTTGGAGGAGAAAGAAGCGTGGAAAAATTCCCGTCCTCCGCCGAGGCCGGGAACCGAACCCGCCACCTCCAACCCGCAGCCAAGCGCCCTTACCCACTCGGCTACCGGGCCCACATTCATTTATACTAGTTAAATTAATTGGATCTGTATTTAATGGGAACCCCTTGGTAATGTACATCCTCCTTTTGTTATTTTCTTTTTTCTATTTATTCGTGCATCTTAGTCATTAAGTTTTCTTTATGCTCCTACAAACATTTTCCTGAGAGTAATAGTGCATAGTTTATCTCTTGCGACAATACATTGGAGTGCAGTGTTGGCTTCTCCATCTTCCCCTTTACCCCACTGCTCTGTCCCGTCACCAGCCCTTTGTCTTCTTTTTGTGCTATCATCTCATTGTCCTTGTTCCCTGAGTGTGCCTCCTTCCTCTCCTCTCTGACTGTATTTACAGTCAGCTCAGCCATCCTCTCTCTCCTCTGCCTTCGTTGCCTGGCCCGCTTTTCTGTTGTTTTTTATTTTGTTGCTTTTTTTATCTACCCACTTCTCAAGCGAAATGAAGTATGGGCCCAGCATTTCAGTTTACCCTTAATCCTCCGCTGCTTTGATTTCTGTACTCGCTCTCCACTTACACGTGCACCTGGAGAACCACAGGAAGGTGTTACATCAGCTTTCATTTTATTGACATTATTAATTTCTAATGAAATTAAAATAATTTAAATTATAATTAATTTCTAAGATTTATTATATTTAATAAAAGAATAGACTTCAGAAAGAGTATTTTGTGAAATGCATTTCTGGAAAATATATATCTCACAATAATCCTGTCACTTAAACATAGTTGCTTATCCATTTTTTTTATATAATTCTCATTGTCCCTCCACACATCTTATTTTTAAAATAATTACCTACAGATTATGCTGCCATGAATCTATCTACACACATCTTCAGTTCATAAGATCTGTGACATCTTCAACAGTGCACTTTAATCACACGACCTTTCTTTGCCTTGCAATTTCTATTCTCATTTACAGTGATCTCAAATTGAATGTGTAATTCTTTTTGATAACCTTTTGAAGAGTCCTCTTTGGGTCTTTCTTCAACCACCATCAATGCAAGTGACGTCATTAAGTTCTCCATATTCTTTAAAGAGTTATTGCATTTTTCTCCCAACAATTAATTGTAATGATACTTTCTTCCAATGTCATCATTCATCTGTCGTTGTGTTAATTCACTTGTTTAAAAGAAATATAAGTACGTTGATATTAATTGATAATTCTTAGAGAAACTCCTATTTTAAGAATTCTTTCCACTCAGCATATAAAAGACATTTCTTTATATAACCTTACGACTGTGCAAGGTGAGGGAGAATTAAAGGAATTAGAAACTGAATTTCTTCAGAAGTATTCTGGTATAAATACTTTAGAATCTAAAAAAAAAATTCTAATTACTAAAAAGTTTGAGGAAGGATGTAAATCTGAAATAGGCATTAATAGAGAGATATTTAACAGATGTAAAATATAAAGAACATGGTTTCAAAAAGATACACACACCCAAAAAACATATCTAGGGATTGACCTAAATTGTCTCTACTTTTAAATCTGTATGTATTTTTAGTCTGTTTTAAAATGTTCTTTATATATAACAGATATTAAAAATATGGAGAAAAATAAAACTTAATTGTAAGTTGTTGTTAATAGTCTAAAACTGAGACTGAATTTGTCCAGCCCACATCTCCATTCTCCTCTAAACAGGTCTTAGGGTCTACCCAGCTCTCTGTTGAATGAGTACCAGGTTCTTTCCTAGGGATTAAAAGCAGACGGGCATCAAGCTGACCATCCAACCCCGACTTAGTCCAGTTGGTCACGGAATGCTGGGAGCCTTACCTCCAGCAAACCACAAGGGCCAGATAGGCCTGTAGTGGGACACTAACTTACATTAAGAGTGAAAAGTGTCTTTTCATTCACAAGTTACTCTATAGGTAACACATTATTGTAGTAATTTTCTCTAAGAGAATATTAGGATTTATTTATTTTTTCAGAATATCAACAAACTATTAAAAACATCTGAAAACTTTATAGAATACTAATGTAGTTGGCTTCAGTTATTGATGCTATCAAAGTAATTACTTTCTCAATATAAATAAAATTAGTTTAATCTTAGTTGTATGTAACTATTTAAATTCTTTATCAAGAGAAGTCATTTGATAGAGAATTATCTACATTGCTTCTCCTTTCTTGGGGTGTTATTGAAAGATTTAGCAAATCTAGTCATTTATCAAGCATTGATGAATTTACAATTTATGAAGCTCAATAATGAGTAGCACTGACAGGACCCAGTTTCTGGAATACTCTTTAAATATTTCTTTTTACAAATAAAATCATTGAACAAAAATTAACAATATGTTTGATTTTGATTTTTAAAATAAAATTTGTCTGGCTTGAATTTTAATGAAAGTAAGCTCACCGGACAAAAAATTAGTCACCCTGGCACGGATGCACGAAGGTTTTGTGAAACCGGTTCAGATGGCATAATAGACGGGTCACATGTTCACCTGAGCACGGATTGTTTCTGTGGGATCATAAAGCAGTAACGTTGAGTGAGGAAGTTGTTGTTCATTGTTGGAATTGTTCGTCAAGATGGATAAATGCAAGGATGTGACAGAGTGGCAAAAAGGGACAATCGTATACTCTCATAGGATATGACTCAGACAGGCTTGTTGAACATTTAGCTACACAAATTTGTCGATAGATGGCGCTAAATGCCAGTGTTTCATTTATTATAACCAGTGAAAAAATACTTTTTGCTCAGCTTTCAGAGCAAAACAAAAACCATCAACCATCCGAAGAAGTAAATGAAAAGATTTTGGGAATAAAATAATCTGCATTTAGGCTCAGTATAAGCTAAATAAAGACTTGGATAACATCATTGCATAGATGTTGTACTTTTTCGTTTTTCTAAACAATATTTTTCAACAAAAATACAGAATCATATGCTTAATCGTATCTCCATGTTCATGGTATCAAATTAAAGCTGGAAGTGTCCTCTATAAAGCCACAAAATTTCATTCAACTATACCACGACAAAACTATAAATTTTATTCCAAACCCAAAATTGGTCAGTATACAGGGATCGACTGCAATGAATCAGTCAGTAGCCAAAGTGTTAATATTCAGTGTAAATCATTTTCATAATCCATGGGCTCGTTTTTACTGAAAATAACATTGTTTTGATTTCCAGATCTGCACAATCTGAATGCCCTTCTTTTCTTTCCATATATTGTTTGTAATAATGTTACAAATTGTAATCGTTCATCTTAGCCATGTTGAGGAGATGAAGAAAAATTACTTAACTCCAATTTGTTGAAAAACTTATTTTGACCTTGAATTCAAAGCTAACATCAGATTTATAACATCGGCAGTAGTCAGAAACATCTGCCACTTCACTCATAACAAAATCAACTTCTAACAAAAAAACAAAACAAAACAAGATTGGAATAAGTCAAAATATCAGGGGAATTTTCAATATTTTTATGTTATTTAGTCATGTGCTTCTCAAAAAATTATAAAAAAGGGTTTAAATCATTCCTTGTTCTTTCAATATTAACAACAACATTCAAGGATTTAGCAAAAACTAAAGTAAATTACAGTGTGTGTTTGTGAAGACCAGTTTTAATTTATGATTGGAAAAAAAAATATTAAATGCTCTAGGAAAGAAATACTCCCTCTGTCCCATAATACTTGATAGTTTTCATTTCGTGGCCGTGGCTTATCACAAATATATGGCTCGATCTCAATATTTTTATTATGAGTTTAATTGATCATACTTCTTTATAAAAAACATCATTAACCATATCTTCTTGCTTTATTTCATGAAAGGTCAAAAATTCTGAAAATTGTTGTCCCACATTACTTGATAGTTTACTCAAAAAGGGTAAAATGCTCTATAATGTGTGAAAAAGAAAATAAAGTAACAATTTTGCTCAATCTTTTTGCGCAGTAAACAATTAGGAGTACCATTATTGCGCATTAGTATTGTCATTGCATTTTTGTACTCCTATTTATTCAGTCTTTCGTCGTATGAGGAAAAGCTTAATTGTTTTAAATTCCTACCCATAAATATGGAACAACATAAACGTGAACTTACCGATCAACAAAGGAGGCTAATATATGACGATTTGCTAAGTGTAAGTGACAATAGCATTCTTAAGAGAGGTGCATACAAGTCAATTGCAACTAAATACAGTGTCAGTACTCAAACTATAGCCAGAATCTGGAAGCGAGGCAAAGAAATCAGTCCATCGAATGTGACTTCAAGAAAACGCGGTCGAGTTGGTCCAAAAAATGAAAAATGCATTAAATGGCAGAATTCGCAATGTGCCATTAAACAAAAGAAAAACCATCCGATCACTTGCTGGCACCTTGAATATACCAAAAACGTCTCTGCATCGTCAGATAAAAGCTGGAGATGTGCGAGTGTGCACGGCAACATTAAAGCCTCTGTTGACGGATGCAAATAAAGAGGAGTGAATTGTGTTTATATTACGTCATTTGCAATTTTTTGAAGATGGAAATATTCGATTCCCGGATAGGTTTGATATGGTTCACATTGATGAAAAATGGTTCTATCTAACTGAGGAACAAAGCCGTTATTACCTTGAACCAGAGGAGGTTGAACTGCATCGCCAGGTGAAATCAAAAAGATTCATAACAAAAGGGATGTTTCTTGCAGCTGTTGCTAGACATCGATTTGATTCACATAAACAATG
Organism: Thereuonema tuberculata; assembly: GCA_023159025.1. Lineage (NCBI taxonomy): Eukaryota > Metazoa > Arthropoda > Chilopoda > Scutigeromorpha > Scutigeridae > Thereuonema > Thereuonema tuberculata. Next base: position 6,212,435 of record JAFIDM010003189.1, on the reverse strand, counting down.
AATGGTTTGATGGAAAAATTGGAATTTGGCCTGTATCTTCAGAAGTAAAAGCAGAAGTATTAGCAAATGCTCTTTCTGTTTTAAATAAATAAAAATTTTCATTTTCATAAATACTCCTACTATTTTTATTGATGTACTTATGTAGTAAAACTATCATTTTTGAAAAATAAACTATTAAATAAAAATATACTAACTTTTTTGTCACAAAAATTAATTTTAAAGAAACATATCAAGTAATATGGGACAAGAAAAAAGGAGAAAACTATCAAATATTATGGGACAGAGGGAGTATTTTTTTGTTTGCTGAAATTTAAATTAATTAGTTAAAGAATCTTCAGATAACTATTTTTTTAAAGCACGGTAATTAAATAAAGTTTCTGTCTGAAATACTTTTAATGCACTGAAGTTATTTGATTCTTGGGGGAAAAAAAGAATGAATTTTCAACAGTATCACTGGGAAAACAGAATAAAAATGATGGGCAAGTCAAAACATGTTAACAGGAATGAAGATGAAAGTAAACAACAGACAAAAATACTTCAGCATATCCAAGGGAATCCAGAGCAGCTGTTTTGTCTTCTTATCAATTTGCATGTACATTAAAACTTTATTTTCTCATATTAATAGGAATTTTCTAAAATTTGTTGGAAAGTCATCCTTACCTCCCGTTAAGCTTTTTCCTTCCTTCCCATAGACAAACACTTTTCTCTGCTTGACTTCCTTGTAACGTAATCACTAACTTGTCAGAACTAGGAATCACATCAATATTATTGTTATTTTAATCAAAGAACTTGATTTCCTTCTGCAAATTGCAATTGATTCTATTCATCTAATTATACAAGTGTTTTAAAATGTCTGTTAAGCCCAGCACAAGAATAAACAAAAAGAATTGCCTTTTCCGATTCATTTTTACGGGGTGGATTAGGGAACAGCTGTTTCACTCTTCAACGAGATCATCAGCCCTAACCCGCCACCCTCGATGAAATGAATCAGAAAGGCGTTGCCTATGGTGAGGTCAACAGCCAGCCTGGCTATGGCCTCCCAAAGGCGAAAAGGCAATAAACAAAATTTCCAAAAAGCCGAGAGGCAGTATTGGAAATATTCCCTACAATTAGTAGGCGAATAGCAATAAATAACAAAAACACAAAAAGGAAAAACAACAAACAAGGCTACATTTAAGCATTGTTTTACTTATAAAACAAAATAAATATATTTATTCCCTTCCTGTATCTTCAAAGAGAATTTTCAATGGCATGATTTTGCCATAACTCAAAAGTGACTAACACCGGAGGCCAAGATGTCTGAATCAAAGCAATTTTCTATAAGATCTTCTAAATACTTAAGTGTCTAAAATTGCACAAAATTCGTTTAAAAATAAAAATTAGAAATCAAATTCCATATTTTGGTTATCAAAATAGTTTGATAATTTTCGTTATTTGATCTGATTACTAATGTGCTCAATCTCATCAAATGTCATGTCATTCTCTTAAAATATTTTTTTTTGGAAGATGGAATAACGAAAAATTCTTCTTTCCAACATATTTTATTCTGTAATAAAGGGCTGTTAGAAGTTATAATGTTATTTCTGAAGTATATGAAAAATATTGTTTATACTGTTTTCTTACCTTGAAACTTTTTAAATATGTTAAATTTGAAAAATAAAAATAAATTAAAAATTACCTTATAATTAAACAGTCCTTCCATATATTATCAGCAAGATTTGGAATAATACACTTCAAGATATAGAATCAATCCCAGATTTGGTTTATTTCTTCTTTTTGTGCTTTTGTTCATTCAAGGATAAAACAGCTTTGATGTGGTTCCAGAACAACACCTGAATCTTATTTGCAATAGATGAAGAGGCAGACAGGCGTAGTTGTGGACACAGACTAATATTTCTATAGAGGTAAATACATCATGAGACTATTTCCACTGAGCTAAATATACGAGTTGACAAAAAGTCACAGAAAGTGTTGTAGAAATTAACAGAAATCAATTATTATTGATCAGGAATTTTTACATTTTTTTATTCTAATATTATAATAAGTTTGGTATCAAAACACCCGTTAAATAAATAGTATGTATTTAAAAAAAAAAAAAAAAAAAAAAAACTAAAGTGTTTCTGAAAAGAATATGAAAAAAAAATAATACATCTATATTTGGAACAAAAAAAAGAGGAAAAGTTTTCTGGTTAAGTCTGCAATTTATTTTTTTTATCCTATTTCATAAAAAGTTTTTAAATTAACAAATTCAGTCGAATCCAACTCTTTGTTTTCATTCAATTGACAGCTGGAAGATATAATTTCTGGGTTTGACTACTATTAACTTTGAGCACAAGAACTTATCTCTTGTCAAAGTAGAAATAATTTAAATTAAAACTTTGCTTATAAATCAAAAGTAATTTTCCTTTCCTCACTCTCTTCCTAATTACAATAAGGAACCTGAAATTTGTCCACAATTGAACTACTGATAGGAAATTTTAGAACTGGATCAATTCTTGCTATTTCAAGCCAACAAATATGAAACAAGGAAATAAATTTTGCTTCAAAGTTTTCATTATTATTGTTTATGTAAGTAATTTATTTTAACAAACTGAATATTTTTATTTTATTTTATGAGGTTGCCAAACTTCTACAATATACCTAAAAAAAAAAAAAAATCACCAACTCCATAACTACTGACATCCTAATAAAATGTTCTTCAATTTGTTATTAGCAGTGTATCTAAAATGTCTGCCTGTTGCAGGTCAATTAAAACTGTACAATTTACAAAGCAAAATAAAAGCAAGACTTCATGAAGCCAATTAACTTATTTCACTGCTCTTATTTAGCAATACAGTATAACCTCTATTATCTTCATTTCAATTACCCCCTTCTTCAATCAAGCTAGTCTTTTTCTTTTCCGTTCCTTAAAGAATTGAAAGGGTTACATGAGGAGGAAAAAGATCCTATGGCTGCTATCATTTGATTTAGCATTCCAGTCTTCTCTAACTTCTAGTGGAGATATTTTTTGCATAGTTGTACGAATTTAGATTGCAAAATGGCTAGTCAGGATTTTCAGAAAAAAATATGAGAGAGTAGATGTTTCATTGGAGAAGATTTTTAGCAAAAAGCAAAATGATGACGTCAAATACTAAAAACAAACTGGAATAAGTTTGGAGCGAAGGTGCCAAGTATCAGGAAAAGAAAATCACACACGTTGTTGCACTACTTTTCTGTAATTTCTTATTTTCTACTTTAATAAAATCTATTTTTTTTAACCATTTATCTGTACCAGGATACCTCTAAGAAAAGTTTGTATAATTTTTTAATTATTACTTCACATTAAAGCATTTTGGTTTTCCCCGAAGATCTCTGATTTGCAAATTTTCACTTATCCCAAGTGGCTACGATTTCCGTTAAATTGGATAATCAAGGTTGTACTGTAAACACTCAGATACTCTAATATTGAAGCTTGTCAAACACTAATTATTATTAATAACTAGATTTATTCAGCCATAATCTCTTCACTCTCCTCTCCATTTTGTTAAATTTTAATTAACTTTGGTAACAATATTTAGGGTGCATAAAGACATTGTTTACAAATATTAAATCCATCGCCATTTCACAAAAATAGTATTACTTAAAATATTACAATTTTTTTCTTCTTTTTTTTATAAGACATTGAGAATTTACAAAACAAATTCGAGCCAGTTAGGTAAAGAATAATTGCTCAGTTTTTTGTTTTGGTTTACTTTTTAAAGTTTTGCATCGTTTGATTATTGGAATAACAATGGGGATTTTCAAAGGAATGTATGAAAAAAAAAAAAATCCTAAAGTACGATCATTTCCTTGTCGTTTTGAATTTTGAAATGTGGATTTGATGTGTCGACACATCGGACGTCGAAGACCAGATTTCTGCGTGAAAATGATGTTGAAAAGATTGTCATAAAAGACGACCTGCATGTCGAGATTAGTTCACAGCGGCCAATGTAATCTACTGCTGCGAATTCTCTGGTGGTGTTTCGTTCAATTCAGTCTTTCAGCAAAGAAGAAGCTCCGAAAGTGGAAGTGCAAATCCCAGTCCATAGTGGTTTCCTCACTGCATGCCACTCCTTCGCCGGGCGTAGCAGCCTAGACACGCACAAATTCCGACGATTCCTATGATCAGGCCTAGAATTAAAGCTAATGCATCACCGGTATCAAAACCTTTCGCAGCTGCCACGTCGAAATTCACGAGAAAGAGAAGTAAACACAATGAGATCGCTTCCCCAGACGCCATATCTACAAGGCATGTGACGTTGAAACATGACCTTGGAAGCCACTATTTAAAGCACAAACCCTTCCTTAGCCTCTTTCTGATTGGTCCATTGAATGACGTCATATTTCAGTAAATCCGCCATTTAATGATTTATTTTCAGCCTTAAAATGTCAACAAGTATTATTTAAACTAAATATTGAACTTTAAGTTAGACTTTTCAGTAATTTAAGAAGGAGTGTATTTAAAAAGAAATATTTTTTATTGTGACGTCAAGAGAAATAGGGCAATAAGTCGTTTGCCTGAAAAACTCTATTAACCAGATACACATTAGAATGTTTTGGCTTTCTGCAATTTTGCGGCATATCTTAATAAATCGTATGGCGTACTTTGGTAAAAATTGATTTTCTTTCGAAGACATTAAGATTCAAGTTCAATCTTTTTTGAATGTCATTAAAAAAAAACGCTTAATTTCAGATTACTCTCCTTTTGATAGCGCCATCTATCGAAGATCGTGTTGTGTTTTGATCACGTGATCTCGCCGGCTGTTGATGGCACTATGGCGGCCCCCGGTTTGGATAATATGCAGTCTCATTCAACCGGAGATTCCTCCCAACTGTCCTCAGTTACTATTTCAGATTTAGAGGATTTAGAATCAACTGGTGTTCCCCTTCACACTTCATGGACGTTTTGGATCGATCAGTAAGCGTTATTTTTGAACTTAAGCCTGATTTAATGGAACCAAATTCCCTGAAACAAATGTTCTTAAGGCCCTAGAAACAGTTACTGAAAATTACTTTCAATTGACGAATAAATTCCCCCGGAAGCAAATTATCTTCGTTAAATTCAGCTAAAATAACTCAGGAGATGGGGAAAAATTATGAAAACACTAATGCGTTTGATTAAAGTTGCTGTTAACAAAGTTTTTTTCGGGCCTTGGTGTTGTCAGTGTTAAGGTTTTCCTTGACCTTGGACTTCTATTTCTACCCGGAATTGAACTCTATATAAACGGGAAATCAGATAAAGCATTTATTTCTGGCATTTTAGCAAATAAAGATTATAGACTTTGTAGTGACGACATTTAAGCCGCAATATGACGTTTTTTCTATTTTTTAATTCCCTTCCAAAATACGCATTCTTGGTTTTTGACAGGCCAACACAGGGGAGTATTACTGAAAGTTTCATTATTTACAAACAGTCTATTGAGGACTAATTGAATTCTATCAACACCGAAATTTGAAACTGTATTTTTTTTTTTTTTATTTTGCTATGTTTATTGTTTTTTTTTTTATTTAGGAAGAGTTATTTGAGCTTATCAGTTCTTGACCTTAGATAAACTAAAGAGGGGCAATGACATTCCGCGATATGTGAATAATAAACAAAATGATAATTCATTAAAATTAGGAATAATTTTATTGTTAAATTTCATTCCTTTTAGGGCAACTCGTGGTGTTACAGCGGCAGAATACGAAGCCAATTTACAGAAAATTTATTCGGTTTCCACAGTGCAGGTAAGGTGAAGGTGTCAGACTATGTTAATGAGAAAGCTTGAATCGAAACCAAACCTCTGTGTTGAATTTATCTTAAATTTATCCAAATGTTTTTCTACATTCGGAGATAAAGTTGTTCAACCATCTGTTATTTTTATTTGTTATCACATTGACGTGAAGTTCCAGACAAAAAAATAATATAGTGAAGATAAAGTTGCAGGTAGAAATATCGCCAATTTTGAAATGTACATGGTTATGCACGGTACTTCATTTCAAAATCAGCAAATAGCAATCATGGACGAATGTACATATTGGCAAGAAATGACACTTGCACTACCCTTGTAATTTTCAAATTTAATGTAATTCATATAATCTGTTTCTATTAAAAGGATTAAGAAATACTGATAAATCCTTGTCTGAGATTTTTCCAGTCCAGGGTGAGGTTTACTCGATATTTCGGCCCGGTGCCTTGGGCCTTCTTCAGGAGTTTTGTTATTTACATTTTGAATCGCGCATATCTAACAACTTCAATTGTTAGATTCTTGGATAGGTAATATTGTACGTATATGTTAATGTCAGTATTGATCCCAATATACATTCAAAAATCTAAAGCTTCTTCAATGCATTTCTTGAATTAGAAAAATTAAAAAACAAGAATAAGCTTAAATTTCCAATTTTTTAATATACTTATTTAGTTTGAACTAAAACTTTTCATATCAATACAAAAAAAAAAATTGCATTTTATGATTTTTGTTTAGATGAGAGAGAGAGCACGTTAAATTTTTTCTGTTAAGTTTTTGTGTTTGAAAATTCGGAAGAAAGCCTAAAGATTGAAAGGCCCGAGGCACTGGACCGAATTATCGGGTAAACTCACCTTGGAATGGGAAAACCCCTCAGACAGGTATCTAAACAGTATCATGTCCCACTCCTCTGGAACCAAACAATACAGATGAGTTCACCACACCATCATAGATTTCATGAAAATTATTTTTTTTTGTGCCACGCCCCTTATTTATTTTCTTGAATACCTCATCTCTTAATCATCAAATGGAACCAAATTTGGTTTCCCCAGGTAATTTTTTTATACTGAATCCAAAAATTCCAACGAAATTAGTCTAGGACTAACAGTTTTGTAGTAATGGAAAGCATACACGCATTTAGGAAAAATTAAATGACCATGCGAGATCACATTTAGAAATTTGAGATTTTAACCCAAGTCTGAAAAAGGTCTAAAATACTGAAAAAAAAAATAATCAAGTTGATCTTCTCCTGAACCTGGAAAAAAAACTCGGAAACTTGGTGTTTTTTATCAAGTAGCATAAAGAAATATCCAATAGTTATTACTTTGTCACTTTATATTTATTTAGTAAGTTCAAGTTACCTATTAAGTTATTAGTCATAGCTCTGTCAGCATTAACTCTCACTTACAGCCTGGGGGCAACCCATATTTTCAAAATGATTCAAACTGAAAATTCACCAGTTTCAATCTCCAACTCTAAGCAGCGTAATAATCCAAAATGTTATTGAAAAAATACAAGCCTTTCAATTAACTTCATTTTCATATCCTTTAATAAGTGTTTTACTTGGGTGTAACTTAAAATATTTTCAATAAAAACTAGGCCGTTCCCTGTGTACACGTGCATGTTTTTCTGTATCGCGTAGAATTTGGTTAAGTAAGAATATTATATTTAAAATATTGCAACGTTTTGGCAATTATAGCTCTAATTGTCATTTTCAAATTGCAAATAAATTGACGGATCGGAAATAAATAAACAATCTTGAGATTAAAAAAAGAGGTTGAATACATTCATTATTGAGGGGGAAGGAAACATAAGTCAAAAAACAATATAAAGTGAGTTGTAGTCCCCGTGGCCTAATGTATAAGACGTCTGGCTACAGATCAGAAGGTTGCAGGTTCGATTCCCGTCGCAGACGTTTCATTGTAAAAATTATTTCTATTTTCTATTCTCAAAGGAAATTGCACCAGATAGACAGACAGAGAAATAAAATATTTTAGTAATACAGATTAATTTTTTCTGACAAAGTATAATTCAAAGTATGAACAGTTACAAAGAAATTGTTGCAACCCATTTAACAAAAATAAAAAGAATGTCAAGAAAGATCTAAGATCAATTACACTTGCAGTTGCAAAAGACCACACAGGATATGCCATTCACAACAGTTTGAAGCCTGGTGAGAAATTGTGCCCTTTATTTTGATTTAGCTGTAGCAGACTATTAATAAGGAAAAAAAATATCCATTTTCATGATGAATCTCCTGTACAACTGTCCAATGAACCAGAGACTGAATCGCTTATTGACACTTGTGAACTGAAAGAAAGTATTACAAAATTGGACTGTTACATGCAATAAGAAAGAGCCAAGTTATCTGCAAAAAAAAGGCATAGCAAGAAAGTACAACAGTACACAAAACAATTGCTGAACAAATTGTTGTACCAAGTAAATCACTAATACCATTAACACCTGAAAAAATTCTGATGTGCTGCTGTGACGACCTAAAACAGCTAATGACTAATTTAAAAGCAAAATGCCAAATGTCACTTCAAGAAATACTCAAAATATTGACTGGCACCAAGTAGTTGGATTGAATTTGGAGTTTAAGCCTCGGTATGAAATGAAAAGATGTGCTTTAAAAATGTTGTTCCCTTCGACCTCAATGGTGTGAAACAGTTGCATCTAGAGAATGCATTCATTTTGTGTATGTGGTGCCCACCAAATGGTGTCTGCTCTACCCACAAAGACTTGATTATAAAGCAATTTTCAGAAAGCTTGTGTGTTCCGTTGATTCAAGAAGTTGTATTCTTCAGTTATGCGATAAGTGCCTTTGGACTTAAGAGATGCAGGTCACCATAAAAAAAATACTTGACGATAATGAGATAGATGCCGATGATCTTCTGAATATAAGCAGTTGGTGCACAATAGACAATTGATTATCACAAGCAAAGTTGAAGATTTTATGGATACCCTACATTACAATTTATGATTCGACTGCATTACTACACAGCAAAATCACAAGCTGCTGATTTGAAACAACTAAAAGAAACCATTTCACTTGACGAGGCTCAGGAGCAGAACTTCAACTTGATTATTTTTTTTTTTTTTTCAGTTTCTAAAGTAACCCTTAAATTTTAAGTTAAGTTAAAGTCTCAAATTTTTAAATGTGATCCCACATGGCCATTTAAATTTTTTCCTTAATGCGCTTACATACTTTCCATTACTACAAAACTGTTAGTCCTAGACTAATTTCATTGGAATTTTTGGATTCGGCATAAAAAAATACACGTGAAAAACATATTTGGTTCCATTTAATTAAGAAATGAGGTGTTCAAGAAAATACATAAAATAAGGAGCGGGGCACCCAAAAAAAATAATAACTTCAAAACTTCATATTTCGGCAGTGGAATCAGGATGATCATTAAAAACTTAACGTGACATATGGTGTGGCATTGATGAATAGTGTCCTATGGAACATTCATCAAAATGTCTTGGAGTTGCTAGGCTAGTTCGTCCACATTGTGGGGCGACTGAAATTGCCGTCCCAACATGTACCAGATACATAGGTGATAGATCTGGTTATCTGGCAGGCCAAGGAAGTGTTGGAACATCACGCAGAAACTTTATAGATATTTGCTGTATGCAGTCGGGCTGAAAACTGCTGTTGGAAGACCTCACAGTATAGGCAGAACGACGGGTAGCAGAATGTCTGATGTAACTTTAAGCTGTAACAGTACTCCAAAGGGTGGCAGGGTGTCACATGCAGTGACTTTCCAAACGAAGATGCTAGATGTGATGCTCCAGGTTAGGTTTGGTGAGGCAAGCACGCCGTATATCATCTCATGTATGTATTCAGCAGTCATTGGCTCTTAAGTGAGAGCTTAGATTCATCACTAACAGTAAACAGCCCTAAACCAGTTACATTCCACATTGCTCTGGTGCTACACCACTGCTGGCAGTGATGGTGATGCTGCAGGGTCAGTATTAGTCTTTGTAATGGAGGCCATCATCACAATCCAGCTTCTGTCAGCTTTCTGTCAGTGGTTCATTATGACACAACAAGCTGCAAAGATGCCATTAACTCTCCTTGGATGGCATTTAGAAGAACTGTTAGTGTCCTGAGGGCTGATCTCACAAGCCTGCCTGGTTGTGATTGCTGTCAGCCAGCCACTGCCCTTCTGACAGTATATGCATTACCAGATCCATTGCTGCCTACAACTTATTGTGGCATCGCTAGGACCCAAGTGGTGAGCAATAGAACGATATGTCCAACCTGAAGCTCTCAAGCCGATAATAAGCCCTCTTGTCAAATTCACTCAGTTGTTGATACGATTGTCATGGGTGTCATGGTATCCTCAATGCCTACAGAATGGCATCCAACCACAAAAACGTTTGAAAGTGCTTTAGCAAGAGAGAAATGCTATTTAAAAGCAATCTAGAATGCGGCGTTCAAATACGCTAAGGCACCGTCCTCTTTATTCAGTGGCTGCAATTTTATTTACAAATTAGTTGCTTACCCATGAGGTATTTGTATATTACGTTTCGACTACATTCTACAGTGCATTTTTTTTTTTTTTTTTTTTTTTTAAGAGTGTATATCACTTCTGAGTTGGTTCAAAGGACTGACAAGGGAATGGACAGGGTTGACAGGTCGAAAACTCCCTTGAAATTTTCATCATTTATTTAGGACCTCAAGTAGTTATTTTATACCAAATTTTAGCTGCGCTTATGCACTGGAAGGGGATTAATAAAAATGTTAAAGTTAAAGAAATAGTGATGTGACGTCATCACTCTTTGCTAGCCAAGCATGACATCACACTTATCTCCTGCTGTCCGCGACCACTCAAGGTCACACAAAATGGATGGGGCTCCAGAGCAAAATACTTAATTTATAAAATGATACTAATGTAATTACTGTTTATAAAATAAAAGCAATAAATGAAAAGTGTGGCCACATTTGAAAGAAAGTAATTTTATATAAAAAGAAATATTACAATTAAATAAATTGAAGAAAAATTTATGTAATGTTAACTGTTGGCATTTTATGAATATAATTACAAATAAAAATAATGACAATAAATTGAATAATAACTTTTAAGAAATTAACAAAACAAAGGAATAGAAAATGTTTTAAATAAAAATTGAAAATACTTTCGTTAATTTAGGAAACATTTCAAAATCTGTGAAACAAAGACTGAGATTATGGAACAAACATGTTTCTAAACACTAAAGTCACAGCAAATGTCTAAGTTACTAATAATAATAATGTAATTATTTGAAAAATAAAAGCAGCAAAGCAAAAGTGCGACGTCATTTTTGTATAGAAAATAGAATAGAAAACGTTTGTACATTACTACTAAGGATAATAATGAATAGCAATAGATTCAAGAGTAGTTTCTAAGTAAAATGAAATAAATAACGTCCCCGAAATAACCATAAAATGTTCGTCTCAAGACTCCCACCGATGATATCTCAGGAGCGAAATCTTTTGATTTTTTTTTTTTTTGTACCTTGCTGGCTTTTTGTTTCATATTTATTTTATTTAGTATTTTTGTTTTATAGTTTCTAAGTATTTTGCAACTGGGGGTTCCTTCAGCTGGAGGGGAGGGAGAGAGAAAAACATGTATTGCAAGGGCAAAAAACACATTATTGCTTTGCAGCTGGTGTTGCAATAACCCACTGTTTATCTCCTGAACATTAAAACGCCAAAACCATGTATAATTTGTTGAAGAAATGGTTTGTTTTCCACATGTGTGGCTTAGATTAAAATTAGTTTGATCTTTAAGTTGTTTAGCACGTTTTTTTTTTTTTTTGCAGGTTAGTTACCTGTCCTTTCACTATTTAACTTATTCTAAAAATTTCTTGTCCTGTTATTGAAACAAATTCAGAATTCCGTTTTGTGATTAAAAATAAAGCAAATAGATTGGCATTTATAAAAATTCAAACAAACATTCAAGACGCTATAAATCCACAGATAATGACAGTTGTTATGAGCCTTCAATTAAGACTTTACTTGTGACATTACACAAAATAGTACATTCCTGCAAGTTCTTTGGGGGCTGTCCATTAATTACATGAGGTGTTTTTAAAAAAAATTTGGACCCCCCCCCCCCCGGGGGGATTTGGGGGAACCCCCCCCCCCCCTCCCTCATGTGAGATGTCAAAAAATCAAAAAACTTACAAAGGTCAATATTACAAAATGTTGTAATCTATTATAATACATATATTCTCTGAATAAAAAAGTTGACGTGAGATTTTCGTTGACCCTCCCCTCCCCCTTGGTGAGATTTTTGACCATGTAATTAATGGACGACCCCTTGTGAAATAAAGTATAAAAGATTTCAGGTAGGAATTTGCAGATTCAGCCCAATTTCAGCGACCAGAAAACTTGGGATGGTAGATTTGTTTGTATTTGGTTAGTGTTAGGATTGACAAATAAGATTGGTTTTTTTTTTTTTTTTACTTTTATTGTTTTCAAGGAAAGACTTTAAGAAATAAATAAAAACTTCAACATTTTAAGGAAAGTAGGCTTAGTTTTTTTTCAGGAGCTGCCTGAGCAGAATTGATAGCAGCAGCTTAATATTTTGATTTGAGATTTTTTTACTTGCACTTATAACAACTGAATTTTTCAAGTAATGACGATAGTTGATATGGTAGAGCTTGATATATAAAATGCAGTTTTGTATTTTATATTGAAAAATTGTTGATACTTACAGTTTTCTTCGTAAAAGAAGCTACATTTAATGCTAATTATCGCTTGTTCTCTTCAGGTGAGAGATTCGCCTTGCAGCGAGTTACTTGTTCCGACAGATCGACTGCACGGCAGCCCTGCGGTGAGACCGCTCGGCTGTGCTGAAAATAAATAATTAAAAACGTTCCAGACTATTCCCCTTGCTTGGCTATGCAAAGTTTATCCTTTCTTGGTCACGCTTATGCGATCACAACACGACGCCATCTTGGACTGACTGCTCGGAGTTCAAGTTGATGACGTCATGACTAGTGACATTTATTCCAGACAAAATCGATCGCTACATAATGACCGTATATGGGAAACCCCTTTTTTTTTTTTTTTTTTTTGACAAAATACTATAAGCCATTTTGTAGCAATAAATCAAGGAGATTCGTAGCAAACACTTAAATTATTTATATACTCAGTATGAGAGGTTATGATTCATGCATTCTCATTAAGATTGTTTTCAAAAAAGATAATCTTCACTTAAATTTTAAAAGTTGTGATTGTAAGTTCAAAAACATTGAAATACTTAAAATTATAGCAATTATTGTTTTTATTTTTTATTCATTTTTTTTTTATTTTTTTTTTTGTCCAATAGAGTTTTTGGAGTGTGTATAATAATATTCCTGAAGTACCCGAATTGAGTCTTCGCTACAGTTATCATTTAATGAGAGGAGAGAGAAGGCCTTTATGGTAAGAAGAAATAAGTATTTTTTTAGTAGATTAATATTTTACATATATGTAGGTCGATCAGAAATTTTTGTTTCAAAGTCAAACACACAGTTTTATTGGAACACAAACCTTTATTGGAAGAAAATGAGATGGTTACTTAAAGTGCAACAGATACACTATTTTTCTACGAAGTCACCTTGACAATTGAGGCATTTATCACAACAAGAAGGCTTCATGTGCATGTATTAAAATAAAAAGAAATTGGAATACTTAGTGTATTCCGAAATTGTAGGTTTATAACCATCTTTTTTATCCTTTTAACCCATATACAAATAAGTGCGTTTTATTTATTTTCTATTTCTCTTTATTTATCACAACATTTGATCAGTTTATCCATCCTAGTCATGTAAAAAAGTCAGCGCCCTGCTCTTGTAGCCCTTTTTTGCATCATGTTGGACTTCTTTCAATGTGAAGTGTTAACCTGACACATGCTCTTTTAAGGCAGGAAACATGAAAATCTAAGTTAAATTCAGATTGTGTGGTGGATGTCCCAAAATTTCCCAGTGGAAACTGTTAGAAAAGTTCTGTTAGCTCTGTTCAATGTGTTATTGGGCATTGTCGTGAAGGAGGATCAGAAGACCAGGATATTTCTTCCTGGTGTTGCAATTTCTTTAAGATTTCCATAGGAGACCATTTATCCAAGCAGTGACATTCACGAGAAAGACTATTGCAGCACTGAGAAGTACAGTCCTCTATCGGATTTTTTTTTTTCCTTTCTTTCTGATCAACCCTCGTGTAATAGAAAAGCTTGCTTTTAATACTTTATTAAAAGTTTTACTTGAGTTTCCAGTTTTTGAATAATGAATTGTAACTCAAAGAATCACTTTAATTACTGAAAACTTTCCTTAAAATTGTGTAAAAGCTTTTTTTCTTTTATTTCCTTCACAATGCAGTGTTAGAATTTGAGATATAAAGGTTTTACAAATTCTCTATTTTATGTTGAAATACTTATCTACGAGTTCTACCCTGTTGCAAAAAAACAAACAAAAACCGACTGGGACTCCTAAGAAATAGTTAAGAGCCACAAAACTGTGCACAAATGCCATTTGGCTAAATATGCAAAATGATTAAAATTTCATTGCCAATAAACTTTTCCAGCGTTCATGAGAAGGGCGCATTCTGGGGCCAATATAGGGAGCAATGATTGAAGGGATCTGACTGTTTTTGCTGTTCTGTAACATTAAGTAGTTGTGAAGATGTCTCTTATGACACATTCATCGGCAGATCAGCAATTTAACCCATTAAGGCCCAAAGTTACGTAAACACAACATTTTAGTTACTAATTTTTTTTTTTGTCACATGGCTGCTCACAATTCCTTTAAGTGGTGTAAAACTTGATAGACATTACAAGAAGAGTTTTTTATAAAAGTACATTTCTTTATTAATTTTTCAACATCACAATGCTAGTAATCTTAGATAAAATATGAATTTTTCACAATTCTGTTCGAAACTTTATCTTAATTTATCTGAACTCGTTATATTAACATTTTATGCATGAAATCTTCAATAGAGTTCTTGTAATCATAATATTGTTTCATTTTGAGAAAATAATATATAAGAGTTTTCCTTTACGCAATTTACCATAATGTTGCATTTACATAACTTCAGGATTAACAGCAATATACAGTACATCACACATCTCAATGCGCCATGAGCAGTGTTTCAATGTTTCAGCATTGGTCTCAACTTACATCCAGTCTACCTGATGTTAGAAAATGTACGAGGTGTAATAAGTTCACATCAATCAAACAAAATTTGCATTTATCTGATAATAGCAAACTGGAAGGAAATGATAAATTCCCAGAATTGATTCCTGTTTTTGATGTTGTCAATCAAAAATCTTCATTTGGCATTTTTCACACAATCTCTCCATCAATGGGGGAAATGGTGCCTTTTTTCAAAAGACGATTCCTACAAAATGTTCATCAATGGGAAACCAGTGCGATTTGGCACTGGTGCTTGTGTAGTTCAAATGTCTACCTGTACAGATTTATTCCTTATGGTGCCGTAAGGGCAGAAAATGAAACTCTGAATTTCAATTTGAGGGGCAAGTAGTTTGCATGTCCGCTTTCAGTTGTAAAGAACCTAACTCGACATCATATAATTTTTGACTTTTCATCAGATAAGTTATTTTGTACATTGAAACTTCAAGGATTTTTTGCGACTGGGACCATTTGCAAAAATCGCATTGCGAAATGCACTGCTTTTGGAGTCCACTTCTACTATGAAGAAGAAAAAGAGGGGCGCATTTGATTTTGCCTATAAAAGATGAAGCAGAAGTCATGATGGTAAAGTGGAATGACCAAGTCTCTTGTGACAATTGCTAGTAACATGGCACTATACAACCATTAGCCAAAAGAAAGCTGTGCCACAGCCCCAAATTATTTCTGAATATAATCAACATACGGGAGGAGTTGATTTACACAACAATGGTATCACTAATTTTAGAATCAAAGTAAGGGGCAAAAAATGGTGGTGACCTCTTTGCATCACCTTGATTGACAGTGTTATTGTCAATTCATGGAAAATATATAGTATTGCAAACAATGAGAGGATGTCGCAACTTGAATTTCGATTTTACTTGGCTACTACCCTGATGAAATCTGAAGGTAATGAAACTCAAAAGATAAAACGAAGACTACTTGAATCACGAAAGAGAAACATTGAATTACAGTAGACCTTCAATGTATTCTTTGCCCTTAGAAATACGATATGATAGCTGTGCCAGAGTGCAATGATTTATAAATTCATACGCCAATGTCTACCTTCATACAACTGTTTTGCTGTATTTCACTCTGAGAATAAATAAGATGCATTGTAATCCCAAAGTTGCGTAAACATATTTTATTGCAGCTCAGGTGGTTTCTCGATTTTCTTTTTCTTTTTATTTTCTGTTCTTTCTGATGTTTCAATAGAATAAATAAATAGAATAAATAGATTTCTGTAAAAAATTATTTCATTGCTTGGTCCTTCATGGGTTAAGAGATATAGAAAATTTAAGAGAAGGCGCATCATATGCTTAAGAGAAGCTGGGTGATCATACAGGCATGTCAGCTGCTATCTTAGAACAATGTGGTAGTCAGATAATGGTGGCAGGAGTAGATCCAGAAAGACGCACGTAATTGTCCTGAGCGATCTGAACATCTCACGGAGCAGGTACTCGAGGGGATCATGTGTTCAGATGAGCAGTCATATTGACACCAATGGCTTTCCTGTCTTCCATCAGGCACATACCTCCCTGAATACATCATGTAGCATTTAAGGGATACCATTCAGCAGCAACTTGCAATGGAGGCTTTTCGTTCTTGGGGGTCCTTAGGATGTCTGGCACTGACCACTCAACATTGACAGCACTGTCTTAAGTGATGTCAAGCTCTAAAACACTCGACAGTGTCCAGTTGAGTCTTGTCATGTTCAGTAAGTAACAAATTCTGAATGTCTCTCTTGGTGCAGACGATTGTCGTATCCATGTATGAAGTGAGGTGGTCATTTCACTCCATCTGCAGTGGTCAAACGGCATTACTGTCTGGGGAGCCATCCCCTAGTTTTGCTGCAAGTTATTTTGACAGCTTGCCTTTGTTGATGGCATTCTGCAGCCAATTGCTTTGACTATGCTGTTATATCTTCCAGGGGCTTTTTATCAGTATGATAATGCCAGACTCGCTGCAAAACACTCAATAATGCCTCCATATGGTTCACATCCTCCCATTGCCAGACAGGTCCCCAGACATCACTCTTAATCAAGAATTTTTGTGATGTTTTGGGTAGGCAGTTGCATCTATCTAAGAATGTGACCAAAACTAGTCCTACAATTGCCGAAAACATTTGACTCCATACCTCATTGCATATTGGCTCGTATCACTGCCAGAGAAGAATTTCCTATGTATTAATGTGATCGTTCTGATGCCACTGCTCTGTAATAAGTCCTTTTGCAATGAAAATGTAATCATTTACCTTTACTCTTACTCATAGCATATTGCAAAGTTTCATAGTAAAAGAACACTTTCTTCAAGGTGCGTCTTTTTTTTTTTCAAAGTTTAAATAAGTTAAGAGATAGAATTTTTTAAATTATGATCTGCATCTTTATTCAATATAACTTTTAAAAGATATTGTAAATCTGACAGTGACATATACTAAATATAAGTAGATATAAAAACAATCTGAATTTAGTCATTGTTGAGTATTTAATAAAAGAACGATTAATGTAGATGTTATTAAGATTGCTACTTTAGCAGAAGTAAGAAATAATTTGCTTGAGGTAGGCTAATCTATGAATTTATTTTTGTTTAATCCAGGATATTTGTTGTTAATTTTAGTTTTATTTTCAATTGACAATAGGAAAGTTTTAAGGTATAGAAAGTATAGACAACTGATAACTTCTTAACAGTTCGTTAATTCTTTAGGGAAAAAAGATAGTGGCGACAAAATAAAATAATATATTTATATATTTATTCAGCTTCGTTGTGGAGGATTATACAGAGAGATACAACACTAGTTATTCACCCCATAGGGAGGACGTGTTAGTATTCCCAATTAGGATGTGTGGGGGTTTTTTTGCACAGCCTTCCACATCCTATAATAGGACTTGGAGCCCGATGAGTCATATCTTATTGGGCTTCCCCTGGCCTGGATGTTTGGGAGAAAAATATGACTTCCAATCCAGGTCACTTGACTTTAAGTGGCCATTGACTGGGTCAGGAAAATAGTGATAATTGGACAAAATTGGGCTCTGTCTATAGTGAATTTGTTTTGCTGAGAATCATCCTATTAATCGGCAAAAGTTGTACGGATCTTTGTAAATTTGTAATTTGAAATAACCAATCACAGTGCAGCGTTGGAACATGTCAGCAGGGTGTCTACAGAATCAGGGAAACCGGGAATTATCAGGGAATTTTGTTATTCTGGAAAAAATCAGGGAATTATCAGGGAATTTTGCAATTATTACTTTAAAATCAGGGAATTTTTTAGCTGAACAGATCGTTTTTTTTTTTTTTTTTTTTTGGTTGAACAGATCAGGGAATTTTAAAAGAAATTGTTCATGAAATCAGGGAAAAATCAGGGAATTTTTTTATTCAGATTTTGTAGACACCCTGGTCAGGCATGACGTCACGCCCATGTTTAAAGATGGCATCTCTAATATTTTCTCCACTTCACCACGACGGACTGCGATTACACAATTATTATCAGCGTATTGAGATTTTCTTTCCCACATAAATGAAGTTTACACTGAAATGCATGAAGTTCATGCGTCAAAATTTAACAGAGATATTGTAAAACCTTGGTTTTCACATAATTTCGGCTGTGTAGCCGCTCTCTCAATATCAACAAGTAGGGGATAATGACGATGCACGTGCCCTCATTGTTGCCCAGACAGGATTATTGGTATTGGCTGTTGGACATTCATTATTGTTACTGTTATTGTTGAAACTGGTAAATCAATTTTTTATTTTCTTTTATTTTAACAGAATTTGGCTTAGTCATTCAAATTATATGTGGGCTGTTACGGAAGTCATGGCTTTTAAAAAATGAGCTTAGAACATCTTTTTCAATCTTGTGTTTTTCAAAAATTTCAGGATATTTCAAAAATGTGGCATTTGTTTTACTTCCGTTAATATTGCCTCAATTTCGATGAACCTATTCTTTTAAGGCAGCAGGTTGCCATTATGTTTTATAATGAGAAACCGCAGCGCTGGCTAATACGAAAGTGGTAAATCAATTTTTTATTTTTATTTTTTATTTTAACAATATTATATTATTATTTTAACAAATAAGCCGATATTCAAATTACATATGGGCTGTTGTGGAAGTCATGGCTTCTAAAAAAATTAGCTTAGAACATCTTTTTCAATCTTTGTGTTTTTCAAAAATGTGGAATTTGTTTTACTTTCGCGATTATATCACGGGTCGCAACTAGTGAATATGATACCTTGATTCAATATGTCTATTCAGAGTTGCTCAAATGGTGTAAAATAATTCATATTTTAGTATGTCCACAAGTGAACTGAAGCATCATTTTAATTTGCACTTGATCCTTGAAATACAAAATCTTGAATAAAGGCAATCAGTCAGTAGTAGTGTCACTTAACAATGCTGCAAGTGTTTGAAAGATTGTAAATTGTTAATGGATTGCTTTGTTTCAACAAAACTGTGAATTTTGATATTTCATTGAGATAGAAGTCCAATTGAAGATGGCTTTGGTAATTACAAAAGAGGAAAATATCTTAAATATATATTTTTTTTTTAATTGTGGATTATTTAAACTTTTGTTTAGAAAAATATTTCAATTAACAAAATTAATCATTTTATGCCATTTTTGAAAAGAAAAAGTGTATTTTTTTTATTTCTCTTTGACATTTGACTTGTTCTTATTATCTTCTAAACACAATATCTAATGAATTTGTGTAAGTGCAAGAATAGTAACTGTCAGTAGTATTGAATATTTCAATCAAAATCCCGTGTCCTGTTTACACATTTTCATGATTAGCTAAGATTTATAGAAGATCACTGTAGCAGTTATTAATTTGTGACCGAATGATGTTCTTCTATAAGTGTGTAGGACCTTTTATTTTCAAACAAAAAAATGTTATTTTTTTTCTGTAAGTAAAGTTATCTTTTACACTGAAATTCTAATTAACTGATTTCAAAGCTTTTTTAATTCTATTTAAAAATATCGGTAAAAAGTAAACAGCATTATATTAGTTATTGTTTATAGAAAATTCTCCATATCTACACGTTAACTTTCAGAAATCCTTT
>JAFIDM010003189.1:6178713-6192079 GCA_023159025.1 Thereuonema tuberculata | reverse complement strand
AAAGGATTTCTGAAAGTTAACGTGTAGATATGGAGAATTTTCTATAATACTAGGTGAAATTCCAGTTCTTAGTTATTGTTTGTTTTAAGTTTAGTATTGTGTGGTTAATAGACATAAATTTCTTAGATTTTTTTTTTTATTATTGCTTTGTAATTTGCATTTACAAAAATTAGAAAAAAATGTGAAAATTGTGTCTTATTGATTAGAAAGATTGATTTTCATAATACTTATGAATTTAATTAACCATAAATTAGTGAGTTCAATAATTCTGATCTGGATGAAACAGATAAATAGAAAGTCAGTTTCTGGACGTTAAGATGTGAGGTTTTCATAAAAAATGTTATAAAAATTGATATTTTGTAATCGCAAATAATACGCATCATAGTTATTAACCAAATTGAAGTCTAATTATAAAATTGATAATATTTTGCAGGGAAGATGATTACAACAAGCGAGGAGGAACCTGGAGGATGAAGTGTCCGAAAATGCACACGGTAATTAATTGGATTTATTTAAATGTTCCCTATTCCAGTCCTTTTATTTCTTTTTTTGCCCCCACTTGTTAAGATATTCAGGTCACTGCTTGTAGATTCTACGGACGGTCATATATTCCCTAAATTTACGTTGCTCGGCAATTCTCCGAGTGCGAATTTCTCATTGTTTTGCTTCACTTTGGCAGGCAAAGTTTTTTCGAGCGGTGACCACTTGGGATTGTTTGTATACTATTGTAGTTCAAAAATACACCAATAGATGGGGTTAATTAACAAAGGGGAAACAAGAACTAAATCAGCACATGAATAAATTAAAATCGCCTTTCGGTTTCAATTATAGGGAGGAGTTGGGAACAGCTGTTAAGTCCTGCTACGGACTCATCAGCCCAACCCCGCCTCCCTGATAAAAGAGCCAGAAAGGCAAGATCATCATATGAAGGTCACAGCCACACCTGACAGTGACCCTCGAAAACAAGAAAGGCAACAAAATAAATTTTGTGTTGTTTAACACAAACAAAAGACTATACTATTGTAGTTCAAAAATACACCAATAGGTGTGGTTAATTGTTGACAATATCTCACTGAATCTCAAGGATGTCACAGAAGTGTACCAATGTCTCCACTTGTTTTGAAAGCATTTCAACTGACTACGTTTTTAAATTGTTTATAATATTATTATTACAATTTAAAATATAAAAGCTGGTAAATAAAAAAATATGTATATTCATTCAGGCAAAAAATTGAATGAAATCTTAAATTTCATTTTCTGTAATGTTTAACATTTATAACAAAATAATTAGATATGAAATAACACGAAGTAATTAGAAAAAGGGAAATTTCCCATTGTGCACAAAGTAAACAACAAATTCATGCCTAGAGCTCATCAACAATGGAGAATCTGAAACAGCTGTTTCATCATTATTACTTTCATTATTATTATTATAATCATTACGAATCATCAACCAGATTTACTTCTCTTATAATATTGATGATAATAATAATAATAATAATTTGGAACAGCTATTCCAAATTCTGTTGTTGACAAGCTCGAAGCATGAATTTGTTGTTTAGTTCGACGTGATGGGAAATTTCCTTATTTCTAATAATAATTCTGCACATTAAACTTATTTTTCATATATTCAGGGCATATTAAATTACAATTAAAAGCCACTTGAGCCGGAAGGTTCGAAGGCCAATTTATTGAATCCTGTTGCGTTCATTGTTTCTTGTTTGTTCTTGTTAAAGCTCACATCCAGGTATGGGTTCCATAGAAGGCTTTTCATGCCTTCTGAGCTTATTATCTAGGAGTAAATCTGGCTGATGATGAAACAGCTGTTCCAGATTCTCTGACGTTGAGAAGTTTGTCTTTGTTGGCGATGATATGTACCTCCACTCCATGGACTGCTGCTTCGATTCAGGAGTCATGTGCAATACCCATGTCTCGTCGCCATGTCTTGTTGCCCATGACGAATGGCTCAAGAACTCATCACCTTCCTCACAGTATTATGTGAGAAAGTTCTATGCACTGGCCACGGTCACAATTTCATGGAGAAGTGACTGTGGAATTTGGGAGAAATACAAGGGTAGTGATGAAATTGTGAATCCTCTATCCACACGAACTTTCTCTTCAACTGCACTCATGAAATTGTCATGGATCATAGACGGTTGGTCCCTTTGCTCTGATCGTCTTGCACATTTTTACGACCTTCATTAAAGTTCCTAGTCCATATCACTGAATCACTCGTGCATTTTTCTCCATATATCTCACAAAGATGATGATGATGATGACTGCGTGTTTCACATTTCTTGCATTCAAGAAACTGATAACAGACCTCATTTTGCAGGCGGTGAGCCACTCTATTGTCTTGAACATGTTAACACAAAACAATGCGTCAACACAATCTCAAATGGATTGTCTGGAAATGGCATCTGTGGCTTGACAATGGATAAAGGACCTCAGCATGTATGCACAAAATCGCAGTGCTGTAGCAGCAATATTTGCAAACAGGACTGACTTTCTGGATATTTTAATTAATGCATTTTAATTAATGTTCTTATTCACAAACAATTTTGTAGTAAATATACTCGAAGCTAACTGTGGGTAATGATGACACTGTCCATATTTTTTTTTTCCTCTTTTTTTTTTTTTTTATTTGAGAATTTTCATTTAGCTTGGACTGAGCTTCCGCTCCCTAAAAATTGTTCAGCATTGAAACTTTCAAATACTAATAGTGTTATATTGTGTATTTTAAATATAAAACGGCATATAATATATTTTGGTAGTTAATGAAGTAAGTTGTAATTACGTAATTGAAAAATATTTTATATTGAATATATATTATCTAGTAATATTTAAATATTTTTTTTTATTTTATCTATTTTAGCCAAGAGCTTGGAAAGAATTACTTCTAGCTGCTATAGGAGAGCAGTTTTCTGATTGTGTGGCACCAGGTATTTAAGTTTCTGATTTATTAGAAATATAATTGAATGCTAATATATATTAGGTATTTCTGTGGTAGTATTGTTATACTTTTAAACTGTGTACTCTTCTTGATTCTGCTTTGATGTTTGTTTTGTTGACTAGTAGTCAAATAAAATATAGAAATGAAACTTATGTTCTGCATGGGTCATCAGTCATATGAAGATTTTGTATGCTGCTCTGCCTAGATACTGTCTGTCTGAATTTAATAAATACGGCTTTCTCGCAAATATGCTAACGATGTTGGTCTTACAAGACGAAAAAGGTAAACAAGTGAAAATGGTGGATGCTTCCTGGATATGTGAGCTTACTTTAGACTCAGATTTCATTAATTTTTCACGTTATTTGTTTGAAGAGTGCTAATTTGAATGGGATGTTGCTAACTGTTGAATATACAATGTATCTTGACCATTTTTACATCTTTGCCTGATAGCATTGCTTGAGTACTGTTTGTAATTTTGCTTCCTGCGAATTCTAAAGGTTTCTGTTTCAATTACATTTTCAGGGACATTTGCATCAATACAGTTGTCCTTTGCTAGTTATTTTATTTTATGTTGATAAGCAGCAGAAAGTGTTGCTTAGATTGCCCATAAAATATTTCTCAAAATATAATAAATACTAAAACAGTAGTTTTATAAACTACCATACATTTAAATTGTTCTAGAGTCTGAAATATGTTATAATTGGCTGAACAAAATTCCATTGTTAATGAGTAAAGATATAACTTGTGGATATTTGAAAATTCCAGTCAACTTTCTGATAGATCAATAACGTTTATTCATGATACACAAATGTCTTTGAAACAGTGTTATTGCTTAGCCCTGTTTGGTGCTAAGCAGAGATAAGAGCCTGTGTTCCAATTTGTCAAAACTTATTATATTGGTAACGCACTTTGGATTGTTTCCCCGTATCGTTAGTTCAGAATATTAAGGAATCTTCCTTTCAGTAACATAAATCGATTGTTGTTTTTCAGAATAGTTTTGAGTTATCTTGATGAAAGATGGTTTGGTAGATCTGTTCATTTCAACTTAGTAAAATATTCATTTTAGTGCATATTTAGGGATGTTACAAATGTTAGATGAAACCTATACTGAATAGACAAAACATTAGAGACATAAACCAATCTATCCTGGATTCTCTTTTTATACATTTCAAGTCAATGTTCAATAAAAATAATAATGAATCACAGCCAGATCCTTCTGAAATTCATTAAATTATAAACATTTATGTAAAAATGTATAATAAAAAAAAATATGTACAAATATTAATGATATATTTTCAATGTTTTCCTATGATGTTGAGAGTCCCTTAAAATATTTTTCTCATGATTTTCTATGAATATGTTTTTCTCTGCTTTAAATTGATTTTTTAAAATGGTATTTTTAATGTCCCAGTCATTCAGATGATCTGTTTTAGCTCATTAGGGATCAGTGTTGATATGAGAAGTAGTTTTCTTCTAAGTAACAGCAGTTGCTTCACATTTTAAAATATTGTTTTATAGAAACACTAGCTGGGTACCGTCGCTTTGCTCCAGAACCCTTGCATACATAGCATAAAAAAAAAAAAAAACTTATTTAGCAAATTATGGTCTTCTCCGGATAACTCAGATGTATTGCGGGTTGGCACAACACACCTACATATTGATAAGGCAACTTTAAAGTGAAAATATTCTTTATTCCCTATTCTGTGGGAATTTCGAAAAATCCGGCCTTATTCCTTGTCTACATCATAAAGGGAACCTCTGTGCAACATTTCAGCTTTCTAGGTCCAAGGGTTTGGGCTGGGCATTGATGAATCATTCAGTGAGGACTTTTCTTTTTATAGGTATAAATATAGAATGAAATGTTTTATTTAACATTATTTTGTTTAAAATTTTTGATAGCAAACACTTACAAAGATAACCAAGCTTTGATTTGTTATCATTTTTGTGTATTTGATAAACATTAAATTTATATTGAAATGTGAAAAAAAAAATAAGTGAATTAACTTTTGATTTTTTTTTTTTAAATGATTAATTTTATTAAGATAAAATAAAGCTTGCTATTTGTTTAATCAGCTAATAATTTTTTACCTGGTTTTGATTTTTTGTGTTTTTATTTTCTTTTGTTTTAGGGGATGATATTTGTGGAGTTTCTGTAAGTGTGCGTGAAAGAGATGATATTGTTCAGATCTGGAACATTGATGCAACATTATCTGAAAAAGCAACCGTACTTAATAAGGTCCACGAATTACTCCCTGATGTCCAGTTCTTAGCTCAGTTTTACAAAGGTAACAATTTAGATATTTGAGCTCTTCTGAAATAGTTGAGGAAGGGAATGGGGATAATGTTGATTCCAATTAACTTTTAATTTAATTTAATTTAAGCTGATGAAAGCTGCTATTGGATGTCACTAGCAGAATTTGTTTCTGTTGTAAAATACTATTATACCAAAATAATACCACCGTAATAGTCGCAATCATCATATGCTTAAATTTTGATTTTTGATATTCTCTGCTGTTTCCATTGTTCAGTATACTGCTGTAGTATTTACATTGTTTTGAATAGGCAGAATTTCAGTAAAATCGTGACAACCCTCTTGAATGATCGACTTCTGATTTTTGGACAAATAGGAAAAGCACAGAAGATTCACTCAATCTTAATCTGAGGCTGCTTAATTCTCTTAAATCATTGTATTTACATTTATTAGGTAAAAACATCTAAAAGAAAAAATAAGTAACTTGTTCAGAGTTAAGCTCAAGTAAGGTATGTTTTTAGTTACTGGAAGAAAATGAAGTTTTGTTACCATAAAGACAGTGAAAATTGATTTAGAAGCATTTTAAAAGCACTAATGTCCAAATCATGTAATCCTACTTTAGATCCTAGTTATGACCGTTGACTCTTTATCATTGAAATGACTTTAGAGCTTGCTCTAAAATTCAGGGAATTTCAATCGAAGGTGATTAGTGACCATCAGTGGATGGCTGGCAAAGCTGTTATGTACCATAAACAAAGGAGAACCCCTACACGCAAAGAGTCATCTGGTGCTGTTTTTTGCCACTTCTTTGATTAAATCCAAGTGTCGCTGACAGGAAATTACCTTTTGTAAATATTTTTACTGAAATAAATTCATTCATTGCATCAAAATATGCTGATGTCAATTTCTTAGAGATTTTTCATTTCCTTTTATTGAAAGGACACTTGTGTTCTTGTTTTGTGTTGCTCTTCGAAAACTTAGAACTTGGTCAAAATGCTTAAAATAGAGATGCTAAAATACAACATATATTTGTTTTGAACTTTTGTCATTTAATATTCTGTGGAGATTGTGCTGCCTAAAGATATAACCTACAATGAAAACTGAAAGTGGAATGTTTTAGATCTCACCACTGATTGTTTCTGGTTTTAAAAGGCTTAAAAGAACCCTAGCACTGAAGCTTGCTTAGCATTTCTATGAATGTTTGATTTTAGAGCAACAAAATCAAATTATAGGAGCATTGTGTCAAAAACTACTTCTATTATAGTGAATCAAACAAAGAAAACTAGGATCATGTGATTTGACCATAAAAGATTAAAATGAATCCTGATTGCTCTAATGGTAAGATCTTGTTCTAAAATTTGGGAGCAGAAATTGATTGGCAGCAGTAGTTGAGGATTTTTCTTTACTTGTGGCAAATCCTATGGATTATTTTTTTCCAAGGTTGGAGAATCTGAGGAGCAGATTCTGACCAACATTTGTTCCTGTTAGACTAACGATCAGAGTAGCCTCTTCCTCTGTCAATCCTTGAGGTTTAACCTTTTAATAATTTTAATGAAAAATAAGCCAATAAAAAGTAACTTTTCTAAATAATGAAGGAAGAATGGTTTTCATTCTGAGAACTGATAGAAAGGAAATGAATCTTCCATTGATTGTTTTAATATTTGAAGGAGATTGCTTTTACCATTTGCAGGTCGGTTTCTTCTGTAGCAAATTGAATAACAACAAAAGAATCCTTCCAAGAACGAAGTAAACGTGTTACTCACTGCATTTGTTTGTATTTCAGTAGTAATTTCTTTTGGTGATTGGAATAAAAATCTTTACTTAATTTCAGTATAACTGCTATTTTTGTTGTATGGACAGCATTTTGGAATTTAAAGCTCATTCTTACAGTTCAGTTCATGAAAGAAGAGCTTTTGATGACGTAATTTCCTTATGGATTGACGTTTCCAGGACGTAACAGCACCATCTACTGCTAAGATTCGTAACTAAAATCATATAAACAATACGAAAACATTCTGTTTTTGTAGTTTCTACAATTTCGAATACATTTCTATATTATTGTTATTATTATTTTAATAATTTTACGGGTTCCACACTATTCCCCTTGCTTGGCTATGCAAACTTTGTCCTTTCTTGGTCACGCTTATGCAATCACAAAACGATGCCATCTTGGACTGACTGCTCGGAGGTCAAGTTGATGACGTCATGACTGGTGACGTTTATCCCAGAACAAGAAAATTTTGTTGGAGAAAAGAAGTTTGCTGCAGAAACCACCCCCACCCACCCCAACCCAAAAAATTTAAGAAAAAGAAAGGAAAAAAAAAAACCTATTAAAGCACAGATGGGTCTGTATCTTATTATTTTAGAAAGTGATCTTTGAAACCAATTTATTTTTCAAGTAGGCCTACATTTTATATGTAACTCCTCCCTCAAGTACAGTTTCAAATAGTCCTCCCCCCCCCCCCCCCCCCCAGCCAAACCATATTTCTGAGTATACTATTGTTCCCAACCTCCTTAGCATTACCAAGTAACATTGTAATGCAGGATAAATAATCTTTTTAGAAATCGTCATCACATTTCAAGTAGGATTTTTGTATATGTGGTGTAAGTATCCTTCATTTTAGTTGGCCCATTTTTGTATCAAGACTAGCTGGGTACCGTCGCTTTGCTCCGGAACCCTTCCATATATAGCATAAAAAAAAAAAAAAAACTTTATTTATTTAGCAAATTGTGGCCTTCTCCAGATAACTCAGATGTATTGCAGGTTGGCGCCACACACCTATATATTGATAACGAAACTTTAAAGCGAAAATATAAATCCGCTTTATTCCCTATCACGTGGGAATTTCGAAAACTCCGGCCTTATTCCTTGTCTACATAAAGGGAACCTCTGCACAACATTTAAGCTTTCTACGTCCAAGGGTTTGGGTTGAGCGTTGATGAGTGGCTGAGTCAGAACTTTTCTTTTTATATAGATAGATTACTGTATGTGTGGTGTATCTATCCTTGGTTTTTAGTTGACCCATTTTTGTATTAAGACGACATTGTTTCTTAGTGATTAATGTCCATTGTTTCTCTTTGAACAGCCCACCAGACTCACCATGCCTTTGAAGGGGAGAAGACGATACTACATGGCATTAACTCATCCTGAACTATTCTCCAGACAAATAGGAAAAGCATTTGGTCCTAATGTGCCTCCACACCATCTTTGCAACTGCAAAGGCAGCCAAATTGTATTCCCTTTGTTTGCCATAGTTACAGATACATCCTCCATTGAATTTAAAAGGAAAAAAAAAATCTCTGTATTTAATGCATTCTTTGTAATAGTTTACTTAAGATCACTTAGTCCGTTTCTGTGAATAGTTATATTAAGTCTTATTTTTAAGTATTGGAAGGTTACATCCATATTGTTTATAATTTTAAACTTTTGTTGTTGTTTTTAATGAGGGGATGTGATAAAACTATGGCAACAGGAATAGCAGAAGTATCTATGTGCATTTTTTTAAATTAACCTACTGTTATCCTCCCTCCCAAAAAAAAAACAAGATTCAGGCGAATTTTATCATATCAGAGATAAAATATTATTTGATTGTTAATATTTTTTTATCAAATAGCTTTTTTTTCTTGTATTTTTGCTCACTATTCATTTGTTTCCCCAGCAGTGTTTTATGTATAAAATAGTCAACCTCCCCTCCCCAACACTTCTTTGCCAGTTTAACTTTTTTTCACTTTAATTTTTCTTTAATCTTATAAATTTTTGTTCACTTTTAATACATTTTCCTTAAAATATATTGTTAAAAATGTTTCTTAAGATGCTAGGAAAAGAAAATAATAAAACAATCCTATGTCGTAAAGGTACAAACTATAATTTATTCAGTACAGTTATTGCAAATGTATGATTATTTTAACACTTTAAATTATTATTATTTTTAATTATTTTTCTTTCTAAGAATCATTGGCGTAAGATATGGCTTTTATTCCAGAGATATATTCAGCTTTTACTTTTTAATTTTATTTGTATTTTTTTTTTTAATTTGAATCTTGATTTTATTAAAGAAACTAAAGGCTGTGATCAAGTTGTTTTAAACTTTAGTATAAAAATCAAAATTATTAATTTTAGCTTAAATTATATAAATACATTTTCCCAACTGGAATAGGCTATTAACTTATTAAACCAAAATGTTTTTAATGATCGAAACAGGTAGCTATTGTTGATGATATGACAGCTTTTATAAAAACATTGTTTAATCTTTAGCTCAGTCTCTGTGGGCTTTTAGGAATCACAAGAAATTGAACTGAAGGTGGAAGAGCTTGTGGTTCTATAGGAGTTTACAGCGAGTACATCAGGTGGGGCTATAGGAAACTGAATACTAACTTCCTATGTATGATTAAAAAAACAAAACTGAAATTTAACTATTTGAGATAGACTAAAAAAACAACAACAATTCTGTTAAGAATGTGGCTACAGTTTTCATATTATTTTCCTTGTTAATCATTTTGTAGATAACTTGACTGTAATTTTTGTATTTCTTCTGATTGTGTATTTTTATGTTGAAGATATTTAGTGTTATATTTTCATTGTTCTTTATTATTATATTTTTTCAATTGCCCTCTGTAAATGTGGTAGAAAAAAATATATATATATTTAACAAAAAAACTTTAAAAGAGTTTTAAATATGTTATTGTGTTCAAATATAACCTCTTTAAGTTAACAAAAGGGATTTAAATCTTTGTGCTATCAAATATATAATTCTGAATATCGGTAAGATCAGTTTATGTTTCATTAAACTTTTAAAAGTTTTGATTGCTATGTTTCTGCCACAGATTTCAAGGGAAAAAAAAATAAATGAAGGAAAAAAAAACCTGTTTATTTTGTAGAAAGGAAGTGTGAATATTTTTATAAGAGACTTTATCGTGGATATGTTCAATCCTTAAGCATTGCAATTTCTCTGAACATATAAGGAAAGAGCTAGCAGATAGAGAAAAACAATTGGAAACTGAAGCTATGCAATTGAAAATTAAAAGTAATAAGATATTTTTTGAATTTTTCTTAAGTCATTTAAAATATTTGAAGTTTTGAAAAAAACTCATTTCATTTTAACAATTTAAGATGTAGCTCATTTTTTATTTTAGCTTTAGATAGCGTTCTCTGTTACATTTAAGTTCCAAATAGTTATTTGAATTCTTTCGTTAAATTAAAAATGCAAACAAACAAAAAAAATGGAAACAAATCATTAGTTTACTAAAAGATTCTTAAAATTTTTATATACCTTAAAAAGAACAAATTTCATAATAGACTTATATTTTAGTGTTTGTCATAAGAAGAGAAATATTTTAATAAACTGGAGTTTCAGTAGAACAGTGAAGTAGTTTGTAATTCAGGTGCTAAAGAACAAACTAAATAAGCTTTTAACTACAAAATAACTTTAAATGAAACGTGCAAAGAGTTAAGAGTATCGAAAAAAAAACAAAAAACAATTGATTTCTGTAATTGAATTCAGTGAAATTGGCAATTTTAGTTGAAACCTTTTTTTTTATCTTGGATATTCTGCAGAAATTATGTAGATCAGATTTAAATACATGTTTTCTGTTGGTTATTTCTAGTTAACTATTTTATTACTAAGTCCTTGAATGCAGATAAAGAGAAATAAATGTAATCCAAAACCTAATCAGATGAACGATTTTTCTGGAGCAATTAATGTGGCATCAAAAATGGAATTTTGCACCCAATTGGGTTGACTTCAGGATTCCTTAACCAGTTGAATTGTTTCTACAGGTAATTGAATTTCTAAATATAGCAGAACATTATAAAAAGGACAATCAGTTAATTTCAAAGAAACTTTGATATTCACAAAGTTATCCCTTCATTTACCACTTGGGTAACACCAAAAAAAAAAAAAAAAAGTACAAATATTTACTTGCCACCACTCTTTTGCATTTCACTTTTGACAAGTTGTCTACAAAAGATTATAACGATCACTTAAAGTAGTTGTAATCATTAATCAGAGCAAAAAGAATTACATTTTTGTGCCAGATGAGTATTGCTAATGTCGAAGAAACAGTGACATGAAGCATAACATATATAAGAAACATATGATAGGTGCTATCATTCATGAATAGACGTCTTAATTAAGGAGTTTTTTAAACTTTTCATTTGTTATCTAATTGTAGAGTCTTCATTTTTTTTTATTTTTCATTCTACTGCAATGTCTAAGTTCAGGAAATTGTTTTGGCAAATATTTCCTGACATTAGATTACATACCCATACATTAGATTTTTTTTTTCTTTTATAAGGGTTCAAAGCGAAAAGAAAATTAAAGACGTACTTTCAATTTTAAGTTGTCTTTCACATGTACTTAAATAAATTATTCTTTTTTGAAACCAAATTTTGAAGTAAGGAATTTACTTTTGAAATAGGCCTGTAATAATCTAGTCGTTCATCTTTTGCTTTTCTGCAGAATATTCAAACTGTATAAATTTGAAAAATAATATTTCTTTCCATGATTTCTGTGATATTTCTCTCCCAAATAATATGATTACAAAAGCTAACCGAACCCTATTGAAATTGTGATTTAAGAGTTGCCACTTAACAAAAAGAACAAATTTGCTTAAGTTCCTACATCTGATGTCAAATTTTCTTTGTGAATGGATTGATGTTAAATAGTCAAAAATACAAAAGGAAATAATGGAAATAAATGTATTTTGAATCACAAGAACTAACCTCTCTCTAAGTTTATGAAAAAAAAAAAAAACTGCTTTGAGATAATGCAATTTTACATTCACGATTGGAATTGTGCCAGCTGAATGTCACTATCTTTTTGAGACCAAGCCTGTAGATATATTTAGGTTATTTATACTTATTATCATCAGTATTTTTCACAGTACATTTGAGTAAAATGTAAATGTTGTATATACTGACTTCTCATTTAGTTGCGTTGTTTAGTTCTTATTGTTAAAAGAGGTGAAAATCTACTATTTATAAAAGTTGTAAGAAAATTCTGAAGTAGTAAATAGAATGTAATCATATTTATTTCATATTATTTGAAAATAGTCTAAAGAATGATATTAAAAAGAAAAAAAGAAAAAAAACAATGCCAGTAATTTTGTTTTAATTCTACACTTGGGATTTTTTTTCTTTTTCTAAAATAATGTCTTTTAAAATGTATAAACAGATGGCTTTATATTAAAGGATATTGCAGCCAAAAGAACTGAGAGTTCGTATCCTGTATGTTACCTCAAGGAATGTAGATCGGTCGACTGCATTTCATAATTTGTTTTGTATAAGGAATTTGTCTGCCTTGATATGTATTAAAATATTTGCCATGTAAAAAAAAAGTTAATACTCAAAAATCTTCAACACATACAAAGGTACAATAATTGTTCTTAAATTTTGTTTCATTTATTTGCATAATTGATATTAAGTGTTTTAGATGTCATTTAAAATTTAATTGGAAATGAAAAAAAAAATTATTTAAAAAAAAAAAATGTATAATTTTTTAAAAAGGAATTAAAAGTTAATTTTGAAGACATCTTCAGTTAGTTTTGTTTCCGCATAACACAATTAAAAAAATTAAAAAAAAAAAAAAAAAATACAACAACTTTTTCCTTTACATATATATATATTTAGATCGAACTGGCAAAACTTAAAGCAAGGCCTTTGAGTTTCGCAAAGCAAAGATTTCAATCAATCTTTTGCAATTTAAAATTTAGAACAGAATAAAGGCTTTGCTTTAAGTTTTGCCTGTTCGATTATAATGCCTAATTTTGAAGTTTATATTTTTATTGCTTCTTATTAAGGTATTTACTTATTTACTTTATGCTTTATATTATACTTTAACTCAATATTATAGATATTGCTCTTTCTAATTTAATTTTTTAATTTTAATTAAAAAATTT
Organism: Thereuonema tuberculata; assembly: GCA_023159025.1. NCBI lineage: Eukaryota > Metazoa > Arthropoda > Chilopoda > Scutigeromorpha > Scutigeridae > Thereuonema > Thereuonema tuberculata. The sequence goes on along the minus strand of JAFIDM010003189.1, from coordinate 6,178,979 downwards.
TGTAATTTTAATTTTTTTAATATTAAATATAGCATTGTCGTGTTTTTAATTTTAAATTTTAAAAGGAGCGAAGTCTTTAAATATTGCGTTTTTGTTTTCAAATTGTTTCTAAAATTTGCCGCTGATAATGGGGTTGATAAATTTGGTTTTATCACCATAGAAACAGTGATTTGATCTTTGTATTGGCATTTTCAAATTTCATATCACTGTCCGGGTTCATTCATTCATAGTTCTCTGCCAAGGGCAGGTCCTTCACTGCAAACCCA
>JAFIDM010003189.1:6162071-6173713 GCA_023159025.1 Thereuonema tuberculata | reverse complement strand
AAGGAGACGTGTTCTCCTTTCCAAAAGGCATGAATAAGGCTTTGAAAATAGAAGTCGAAATATTGCCTTTTAAGTATGTAGTTCTTTATGAGTATTAGTTATTAAATGTTACTTGAAAAGTATTTGAGAAATTCAGTAACTGCATATACGTGTTTATTTTTTTCTAGATATCTTTTGCCGATTGTTCGCAGCAGTCCAATTGCATCTCTCGTACCTTTTCCTTTCCTAAAACCAAATTGCTCTTCTTCCAACTCTCCTTCCACCTTAGAATATAAACGTCTTCAGTATTCGCAGAAGAATCTTCGCTGAGTGCGATATAAGGCTGATAGTTCTGAACTCATTGCACTTCTTGGCATTATTTTTCTTCGGTATTGGCAGCAATACTGTTTCCATGAAATAATCAGGCCATTCACCTTTCTCATATATTTCATTGCATAATGATAGTATTTGTTTCTTGTCTTCACCCAAGCATTTTACTAATTCAATGTGTATTCCATCAACTCCTGTTGCTTTCTCTAATCGCTAGCTCAACTTCTTCCCTTAGAATACAACATCCTTTTTCGTCTTCTGATACAGCTGTTTCATCTTCTATAGCTAAGTAATATGGACGATTCCCTGTCTCATATAATTCTTCTACATACTTCTTCATCTGTTCAAAATTCCTTGTCTGTCGGTTATTTCATTGCCGATTTCATCTTCTATCAACCACATGGACTTCTTATTCTTATTTGTGAAATCAAACATTTTACTTCGCGATACATTAAATCATATCTTCCTTTTCTCTCTAGATCCTCTACTTCTTCACATTTCTGTTTCATCCAGTCTTTCTTCGCCTTATCAGTTACTCTTCTTAGATCGTTGTTTAGTTTCTTGCAATTTCTTTTACCTTCTTCTGTGTTGATGTTTTTCCATTTTCTCCTTTCCTCCATCTTCTCCAACATTTTTCCTGTGACCCAAGGTTTCTTATTACTCTTACCTTCTCTGTATCCTATTGTTTCTTCTGCTGTTTCCTGTATACAGCTTTTTAGATGAGTCCAGTATTCATTACTATTTTCAGGTGCGGATTCTAAATTAGAGGCTTTCTTTTGAAAATGTTCTTCAAATTTTCTTTTTTCCTCTTCGTTCATAAGTTTTTCTATATCAAACTTCTTCGTCACTTGCCTTCCTCTTATCTTTTTCAGACGAATATCTACTTCGCCTAACAGTAGGACATGATCTGAATTAATATCCGCTCCTGGTAGAGTCTTTGCATTTTTTAAGCAATTTCGGTATCTTTCCTGTACGAGTATATAGTCTATCTGATATCTGTCATCCCTTGGGCATGTCCACGTGTATCGTCTTCTTTTATGCTGTTGGGATAACGTATTTCCAACAATCATTTCATTCCGTTTGCAGAAATTTATACTAAAGATTCTCCTCTGTCATTTCTTTTTCCCAGTCCAAATTTTCAAACCGTTTTTCCATCTTGTTCTTCTCCTACTACTGCGTTCCAGTCGCCCATTAGGATTACACATGCACCCTTCTTCTCTTTCTCAACTATTTCTTCTATCTTCTTGTAGTTTTCTTCCACTTTCTCGTCTTCTAATCCACTATGTGGTATGTAAATTTGCACTAGCACTAAGTCCAATTTCTTCCCTTGTAGTCTCACCATTATCATCCGGTCATCTACATAACGCACTGATATCACTATCTTTCACACATGGCCCCAGTAATACACCAACACTATGACTTCCTTTACATTCACCATTTGAGTAAAACATTCTAAATTCATCACTCACCAACTCACCACTATTTCTCCACCGCACTTCTGATATTCCCATCACATCCACTCTGTTTCTTCTCATTTCTTCCTTCGAGTTTTCCAACTTCCCCACTTGAAGAAGAGTTCTCACATTCCATGATCCAATCCTCAATCTTCTTTTCTTCTGTCAGTTGAGTTGCTTCATAATGTGACCTTCCTCAGTATCCCCCTCCCGGACATCCGAATGGGGGGATAGTTTACGTCCGGAATCTTTTGCCGAGGAAAGATCCATCATGCCATGTTTGCAGTTTTTCTTGGGAAAAGTATATGCGGTAGCTTCCCGTTGCTTTCCACTCGCCACTCTCTCTTTCGCATCTGAAAAGATCCCAGGGGGCCGCGCGTGGAGGTGAGGAAAGTGGATTTGACCAATTAGACCCTCCGGACTTCACCAAAATTCATCGCAAGAGTTAAATATCAGTTCCATTAGGGTTTTTGACCCGATCAGAGACCGGGAAATCCTAATTAGCCTTTGCCCCCCCCCCCACTGTCCGGGTGTGTATATATATATGTGTGTGTGTGTGTATATATATATGAAAGAGTCTTAGCCCTTTTTCTTGGGAACTACATGAGATAGATGGGTAAATGTAGTATGAAATTAAAGGTCCTGATGTGGAGGTGTGCATGAGCATGTTGATTTTTGTTAAAAGTAATTTTTAATAAAAAAATTGACACCTGATTTCCTGTTACTGTATCCTCCTACAACTAGAAAGTGGTTGAATCCATTCGCATCGAAGTAATCGCTGTTATTACTTTTTTTCACTTAAATATATAAGTAAAAGATCTTATTTAACATGAATTGTCATTAAGTATGATTAGGAGATCTATATTTCCAATCATGGAAATTATACATGTTCTACTTGTAAATAAATAAAAGAACATTTTTGGTTAAAATTCTGTGATTTCTTCTGGGTTGAAATCGTTGATTTAAGAAGGGTGTTCAAAGCCTCTTGTGCCACTTCATAAGGGCTTAGCTCACCTTGATAACTCTGGCGAATAGCCTGTCCAAAGAGCAGTTCAGATTTCTCTTAATAAATTTTTCATTAAGTTTATATGACTGCTAACATTTTACTTTTATCAAATAAGAAATTGAAGCTTTACTGTAGAAGCCCAGTTTTGCTATTTTACTGTCGAGATGTTTTTGTTGCTTGTATATCTTGCTGTAGCAATAGGATTACTAAGGTTTCTAGGGAAAGAAAATGCTAAGTCTTTTAAATCTATACTAAGAGCAAAAGTGATCATAATAATCAAGATATCACAATTATTTTGAATTTTGTACTTTTAATCTCAGAACTTCTTAATGAACTTAAGTGATTGTTGTGAAGGTATTTAGAAATAGCCAAAAACCTTTCATTAAATGGATAACTTGTGAAAACAATTTTCTGAAGGAGCAAATGTAAACAGTTTTGCCCGATTTCTGGAAGTTGACTTGTGTGGATTTCTCTCTTTTGCTACTTGGTTTTTCACTCTTCGTTTCTTTTAAAATAAAAAGGGCCGAGATAGGGAAGGGATTTTTGTATTTATAGAATGAAAAAGCTAATACATAAAGATTAGCTGCATAATTGGGATTTGGAAAGTTAATAAAAGGAAAATCAGAATGAAAACTCGTGAAGATGAAAATCCTTAGAAAATACCTATTTTCTATTTGTAAAAGAACGTTTCTTAATAAATTAGGAATCTTTGGAAAATCTATTTAAACTCGAAAGTAGAGGATGTCTGAGAATCAAGAAGGATTCTTGAAACAAAACAAGATAAATTAATGCTTTTAGACTGTCAAAAGCAAAGCAGCCCCATAATAAGCCACAATTTTATAAACAAAATGTGTTCAGAAAGGTCGATATGGGGGGGGGGGGGACGTCTATCGCCGTTTTCCTCTTTATCGGAAGCGACCACTTTTGACCCCCAAAATCCGGTCATGGAGTGGTCCTAGAGATCTGATTTTTTGGACGTGATCACCTACTTTTTGATGCTAAAGGTTTCATTCTAATATTTCTAATCGTTTGGCCACTACAGTGTGAGACATCCAACAAGCCTAAAAGCAAGAGCGGTCCCCTATGTTTTACAGGCAAGCTGTAACCTAGGGGCCACTAAAAATGAGAAATCGTTATCAGTCAGTTCGGAAGGATAGAATTCCTTATTGTGGACTGTCATATTCAGAACTTATATCTCCATGTTTTGAATATCTCATATCTCCATTCATTCATGTAGTTTGGAAAATGTATATGCTATATAGAGAAGAAGATAAACTGTAATGCTTAAAAAGTAGAAACAGTTACGACTGAAGCTGGTGAAAGCTTATAGAAGAAGAAGAGGAGGAGGCAGGGAACTTTCCTGTTCTAAATGTGAACAGTTATCAGAATATACTGACTTCCATCACAAAGAAAAATATGTTCCTACAAAAAGCAAAGCTGTAGCACATGAATGATCAACATACAGCTGACATAATTAAAAAAAAGATGTGAATGAAAGAATGTATATTAATAAGATCAATGTAGCATCTCTAGAAAGTTACTGCCAATTTCCAGTGAGTGCAATATTTCATCGCAGGAGACTCCTGTAATATCTCCTAATGAGACATTATCCATTATAATAACCAAATTAGGCGGTATATTTCTCAGCGACTGGTCCTTAAACCATTTGCATGAAACAACCACCATTCATTTCAGCATGATAATTTGCCGACTTTTTTGAACGAAAAAGCAGCTTACTTCCTAGCACAAATCCACTTGCTGATCTGGCACAATAGAGATCTTCTTTGGGCTAGAATACAGAATCCGGCGCGTTTGTGATTGGGCGCGCAACAACACACCACGTGGTTTCTATTAATATAACTTATTCGTCTATTTCTGCGGAGTGATATTTTTTATTTTTTTATTTTTTTGGGTCACGTGATTTATTGTTCTTTGTTCTGCTCTGCCAAACAATGGATGCTTCTGAAATCAAATGTGATTTTGTTTATCTGGCGAGTTTGAGGGATGGATGTAAGAAAAATGTTATTGATTTTTGTATGAATGTTGGTATGATTGCGAAACAGTATAAATGTCCAAAGTGTGGGAAACAACTTTTCCACACGTTCCTGCAAGATATTCAGAAAATATACCCTCCTAACACGTCCGACGAAGAAACATCATAAGGTAAGCATTTTTCAAACATTTCATTAAAAACCAAAACAATTAACATTAGGTTAGCTACAATTAACTTCCCTAAGGCACATTTTCCACCAAAAACAATTAACATTAGGTTAGCTAAATTTAACTTCCTTAAGGCACATTTTCAACCAAAAACAATTAACATTAGGTTAGCTAAAATTAACTTCCCTAAGGCACGTTTTCAACCAAATACAATTATGATTAGGTTAGGTTAAGTTAGGTGCGGATAGGTGCAGGATGTATCTATTGCTAAATAACCCCGCCATTTTCATACACTCACATTCCACACAAAAACAATGTCCACCATCTTGGATATAGTCCGAAAACATCGAATACGTCACAAATTATAAAAAAAAGTTCGTTCCACAACAGCGCCGGAATCTGTAGTTTAACCCTTCTTTGATCAGACGACATGAAATAACAAAAAATACTCCTAATGATTTCTCTCGATTGACTTCAAAGTCTTGTTGAAACAAACGAACAACGGTGTGTGTTCAGCAGCCGCCATCTTCAAAACGGAAGTATGCGGAGTAACTAGTGCTCAATCGTTTACCATATATGGAGTCGTCAAGTATCTTCACAGATATAATGAACGGGCTATAATTTTGCTAACAGTGACAACTGTTAAAAAGGAATTTTTTAAGAAATTTACTAGAAAACAAATTTAAATAATTTCATTCATTAACTAAAATAATAGTTACGGTACTAATACTGTCACATTGTAATCACTTAATCTCACCCATTAATAATTTTATGCATTTTTTTTTCTCTTCTAATGTGTAGTGAATAATCATGTGAGGTAGGAACATGAATTTCTTCTGTTATCTTTTATTGTGATTTATTTTTATTTTATTTTTTAAATTTTGGAGATAGTACATTGATTCCAACATTAACAAATTCTCCTCAATTAGCAAATTTGAAAAAGCTTAATTGAAGGTCTTATTTCAATAATGGTACAGCTCCATTTTCATTCATTTTGACATATTGAGGCCTGAAGTTAAAGACGTAAAGAAAATTCATAATATGATGTATTTTAAAAAAAGTGGCTGATACTTATTTTCTAGAGATTAATCTTTCTTTCTATATTTTGTGGCTTATGAACATTGATAGGATATAACTAATGATGGAGATGCATTCAAATTAAATATTTCAATGGGTGAATGATGTATTCAAGACAACACTGTGGAGATATACCAGAATTATGATTTAATGAAATCATGGATATCAATATAAAAATGAGATATTTCTTTATTTAATAAACAAATATATCCACACAGTGGATTATTTATTAAAGGTATTTATTTATTTATTTCTTCTTCACCTGATCATTGAAATAGCCATGGTGATTACTGAAATTCAAGCATATCCTATTTCTTCCTTTCATTAACTTTTCTTGATGAAAATATTAAAGTGGAATTTGAATTTTTCCATATTCTTTTACTCTTCCTCGGCTGAGTTTAAGATTCAGAGAAAGCAATATCTTCATTTATTGTTTCCTTATATATATCATTATGTATGGTTGGTGTTTCTTAAACCTTAACCACTTCATTTTCAGCTTTTTGTAGATCAAAGATAAATGCTAAATTTTTGGTATCTATTTTGCTGAGTTCAGTGTCATTAGCCATTGCCAATGTTGCAGCCTCAGCTATTCTGAGATGAAGTTCCTTTTCAGTCAGTAACCTTTCTTTCTCTTCATCATTTGAAGATGCTTGGATCTTGAAATGTAATGTATCTCAAAAACTGCAAGAGTTCTTACATGATGGGTAATATGATAGGTTTTAGGAGAACTTTTCGATAAATGTGTTCTCTTACAAATGGCTTATTTTCATGCCTACATTTTCGCCACAATAAGATCAAGATTTCAATATTTCTTATCTAAATCATCTTCTCTTGTGTAATGACTTTCAAAAGCTGGAAAGCTTCTGATATGCTCTTTAACATGATATACATTTTTAGGTTTCCTATTTATCCCTTGCTCTCTGTCAGAAGTCTAGAAAGTCTTCCATTGAAAACACTGAAGGTATTCAAGAAGAACGTTTTGTGATTATTAAACTTTTGCCGTTTAACCGATATTCATAAATACACCCTTTCTTAGATCCACTACCGTCTTTTGGGCGTCGATCTTTAATTGAATGGCGTGTACATGAGCCATTCAGATAGCTGTTCTGAAGATTAAAATTGTCCATAGCTCAGAAATTGTAAAAAAAAAAAAATCCTTTGAAGTTCGGAAATCTTTTTTCAAGCATCTAGGTGCACAATGGCAGTCGAAATTCTAACGATTTTAGTTGAAACAACTTTACAAGTTTTGTGATACATGATTCCCCGCAGTTCCTTTTTTCATTTCCGGATATTGCATTCGTACTTGTCTTCTTTTCTTTCACTCTTTTTTGATATGAAATACGCTTTATTTTACCTTAAGTCTACTGTTTTCACAATCATTGGGAGTTTTATTGGCACTGGCTCCTATAGGTTGAGTCTGGACTGAACTAGCAACTTGTTTGTCATCAGAACTATTGTCTAAATTGAAAATTAAAAATATAATTACTGGGAGTCTTGCATTTACCTTTAGATATTTGAAAGTCTGGATCAACATCTTGATCATGAACAACTTTCTTATAAGTGTTGTTAACAGGTCTGCATTGTGGTGCACTTTGGTAGCAGTTGAAAGAAACTGGAGATGTATCACTTTCAGAATAAAAAGAAAACACGGTTGTGATTCTGAAAGTAAGAATAACTCCCAATTCCTCAAAAGTGGAAATAAAGCCTTCAATTCATGACTTTATTTATTTAGCTAATATTTGCTAGAAAGGAAATATTCCATATAAGAACATACCAAATCTAGAAAAAGAATTATAATTAAGAAACATCAAATCAAAATATACAATAATAAAAGATTTGCACCCTGACCCATCACTGAGGGATGTCCAAGATTCCCGTCGGGTGTAAATCTTTTATTTTTATTTGTTATTTCTTAATTTAACACGTGCACATTAAACTTTACTTTTAAAAGAATTATAATTTTAACATTGACTATTTCACTCAAAAGAAAAAGCAATTAAAAACCAAATCAAAAATAAAACATTTTTTTATTTAATTTTTAATACAAAAGTCTCACATATAATATTGTAAGAAATCAACACACTAGTCAATAGCTGCATGCAAAAATGTTCGTAAGAATATGTTCTTTTTTGGTGTATGCGATTCAATTGTTTTATTTCCAGAATGTTCTTTTTATCTCTTTTTTATCAGACTTCTGTTATTTTATGATTTGTTAAAAACAATTGATGAAAATATAAAAATGATGCAAACGTATGCAAAATTAAAATGTGGTTATATTTCCCATCATAGATGGGTTATAATTGTAGATTATTAACGATTCATTAGAATCAAAAGTTCTCATTAGAAAACAGCGAATAACTTATGGTTTTGGATTTGGGTCAAACGCCAAGTTCGTACATCCTCGGGAATTCTTATCTGGTGATGTTACAACTGAGATGAGATAGGGTTTGATATCAGGAGCATTCTGAAAAAAAAAAAAAAAATCAATGAGAAAACAACACTAAAAATTAAATACTAGACAAAACACTTGAAGCCACAAAAGAATACAGAAGGGCAATTACTAAATACAATAAGCAATTCAGTTATTTTAGCGTCACCAAAGGTTGAAAAACTGAACTATTGTGAGCTGTTTGTGAATGAATATAAAAATAACTAAATATTGTTCAGTATTGTAATTCTTATATCTTGAGTGTCCCACATTATTATTGTAAATTCAAATATAGACTTCATTTTTTAATTATCAATTTATTATAATTACTAGGCCATCCCCTGTCTCACCATGGTAAATATGAGATAATCCAAGAAGAATCAATTCCAAGCGGTTATGGCAAAAAGTGATATTTTATTCCTTTTTGAATGAACTCATTATTTGATAACGCGCGCCATTGTTGACGGAGAGAAGCTAAAAAATGAACATTGACATTTAAATTTGAATCTAGTAGGCTAACATTAATGAGTTATTTTATTTTTTTCTCTGGCTCTTCTCTCATTGCGCCACACACACACACAAGGAGTGATAAGCAACAATAATTTGAAAGTAGTCCCAGTGGCCAGTTAGGACGTCTGACTTCGGATCAAAAGGTTGCAGATTCGATTCCCATCGCGAACGTTTAAATATAGAAATTTTTTCACAGAAATTTTTGAAGTTCAACAATGCTCATTATGAATCTGTCGACTTCCTCGCAACAATGAACAATGAAAAACCGTTTTCCAGTGTTGCACTAACATTGTGAATATTGGAAATCACAACAATTGCGCCTTGTGCATTTGCCGACTTCCTCGCAACAATGCAACAGGAACAACCGTTTTCCATTGTTGCACTGCGCCAGACAGACAGAGAAATAAAAGATTTTATATAGTAATAAAGATTATTATTATTATTATTATTATTATTATTATTATTATTATTAATCCCCGTTTGATAGGGATTCTTATTCCTAACGGGACTGAAATGTAATTTAAAATAATTAAGGAATAAAAAAAAAATTATTATTTCAGATTTTGAATATATTGTCTCTTAGACTTCCAGGCAAGATTAAGAGTCATAGCCATTTCTTTATATGACAAACTTTCTTTGATGAAAGCAACTCTAGAAGAAGTGGTCCACATATCAAGAAATTTAGTTTAAGAACGTCTAAGTAGTAAAAAACTCCAAACCACAGCTGTGGGACAATTTAGCATTGCCTACACAGATGAATGCTTAATAGTTAAACAAGCAGCTATATATCAGGTCGAACTTATTGACATGCTGTGTTTTCAATGGTCTGTAGGCTCCTTTTAGTGCAAAAAGCAACTGAAACAATGATAAGAGTCCAAGAATATCTTAGATATGTATGACTGGAGACAGAACTTGGAATATGACTTTGTTTCTGCAGGCCTTCTAAAAGATAAAAGTATGGTTGTATGGTAGGGAGATTTTTTGTAAGAATATGGAGTCTGGAAGATGTGACACCAAAAACTTTGTAAGCATCTCTATGATAGGCTGACTAGTCTCATTTTCCCCTAATACCCAGCAAGAAAGATGGAAGTATAGATATATGGATTGGAGAGTCAGTTATTTAGAAAAGATATTCATTGAAACACCTTTTCGAAAGCTTTCAATGGAGTCTACAATGCTCGACATTATACCAGTCTAAAAACTGTCGACAACACATGAAGTGAAATTGTCCTGGATGATAGAAATGAAATTCTACTTGAAACTGTATCGGGTAAATGTATGTAATATCATCAAGTAAAATATAGCTGCTACTATATCCATGAAGATGGGAAAGTAATGGAAATTGGAACAATTAAAACTTGTAAAAGAATATGACAATCCTTTTTTAAGATTTTTCGTGGTGTAGGCCCCTATATACTTTCTCTTATGAAACATTGACATCAGCTTCATACAACAACTATCAATACAATCAAAGGATTGTTAGATGTATGTGTTGCCAAGACCAATTATGCAGCTAAAATGATATTGCAAACAACTTTTGAAATTTATCTTTTAGAAAAATACAAAACAATTTTTGGTACTAGGTTAACATTTGTAAAAGTTAAGGATATTAAAAAAAATTCTAACAGTCATTTTCAGGATTTTCTGCTCAAGTAATTTTGTTTTCATTTTGTTTTTGTGGACTCAGTACCATCTCTATTAGTTTTTCTTTATTCAATATCATGTAAAACATCGCTTCCCTATTCCCATTACATTTATTATCTGTGGATGCTTTAATAGCAAGTTTTTTAATTGTTTATTTTTGAACTTTTTTTTGAGGTTACTCTGCTAACTAATTCGCTGCTGTCATCCTATTTTTTCTTCTTTTTTGATGCTTAAAGATTCCCTCCACAGATGAACATTGAGATCTATGTATTGTTTTTCGAAATTGCACATTTTTTTCATGTCTATCAATAGTTTGTTTGTCCAGAGATTGTGAAGATAGTCATTTCATGAGTTGAAAAAATCTTCAGTGTTATTACTACTTGCTGAAAGAAAACACAGGATTCTTTACGGAAAAGAACAAATTTTACTGATTTTTTTTAAAATAAAAGCAGAAGAAAGAAAATGAAATGAATTACCTTGTTATTTGTTTTCTTTATTATAAGAGGTGTATTTAATTCTTTCCTATAATGTAATGTGACCACATATAGATATATCTAAAACAAAAACAAAAAAGAAATACATATAACAGAAGTTTCAGATTTTAAGTTGTAAAGCTGATGGGATTATTAATGATTTAAACTAACTTAGAGCAACAAAAAAATGTCCAACAAAAAGTTCGTTAATTAAAGTCAGTATTAACTAATTTAGTAAAAAATACAAAGCAAATGGATTATGTCCTTAGGGAGAAGGCAGCCAGAAAGGTAAGATTCGCAATAACCAGCCCAAAATGCATAAATTAACATCAGCGAACCAGTCCAACAGACGCCCGCCTTCATCGAATTTTCCATGGACAAAACCCCAAAATTCGAAAGAATTTTATAATATATTGAACGACAGCAGCAAAAATTATGGGATCTTTCTCGTTGAACAGCAGTGATTGAGTGGAGGTGATGTACTCCAGTGGCAAAAAGGCAAATATACTCGTACAAAGAAGTGAAACAATAATCTGTAATGATTGGTTTTGCTTATGAAATGTAACCAGAGAGATGAATAC
>JAFIDM010003189.1:6124226-6143905 GCA_023159025.1 Thereuonema tuberculata | reverse complement strand
TTTTTTTTTGAGTAATTTATCAATAAATACATGTCATCCATTTATTCATCTTTTATTGATAATTTTATTTTATAGTATTGACATTCTAAATTAATCAATCAGAAAATAAAAACTATGAATAAAGCATTCACTTTATTTTGCCTGACATTATGTTATGTTTATTATTTGTGGTAAATATGGGTGTCAGGAAGCCAATGACTGCGCCCTTAGCCCTTTTGTGCTGTTGCCACAGAGAGAACAGACGGAGGGAATGATGAAGAAAGCAGTGCAAGGGAAACAGGAGAACCTCGAGAAAATCTATGCAGCGCGGATCGTCCAATAGCACGAAACACCCATCAGTATCGTGCTCAGAGTTTAGAGGCTGATATCTTAGCGACACACTAACGTTCATTTTGTTTTTACAAACTTCTTATCGAAATAAAATATAATACAATAGCAATATCTACCTATATAAAAAGAAAAGTCCTGAATCACTCACTGACTGACTCATCAACGCTCAGCCCAAACACTTGGACCTAGAAAGCTGAAATGTTGCAAAGAGGTTCCCTTTATGATGGAGACAAGGAATAAGGCTGGAATTTTTCGGAATTCCCAAGGGATAGGGAAATAAGAGGATTTATATTTTCGCTTTAAAGTTGCCTTATCGATAAATAGGTGTGTGGCGCCAACCCGCAATACATCTGAGTTATCCAGAGAATGCCACAACGGGCTGGGAACGCGTATATTTTCCGATCTCGATATTAATTTGCTAAATAAATAAAGTTTTTTTTTTTTTTTATGCTATGTATGCAAAGGTTCCGGAGCGAAGCGACGGTACCCGGCTAGTGTGTATATATATATATATGAACAGCTGAATTAATTTCCATAAATCAGAAAGGGAATATCAAAACGATTTTATTACATGATTAATGGTTACTCTTCCGTTCGCATTAGTTATCTTCTGAATCATTCTTAGAGTAAAAATTTAAAAAAAAGAAAAAAAGAATGGAAAATAAGATACCTGCAATTTGGCACGATTTTTCTGATCGAAACGATTCCCATTTTGCGTATTTTTAAATTCACAAGTAGTTTTTTTTTATTATTATTATTTTCTAACTTCTTGTACCAAATTTTCTGTACATCTTTTTTCTTGTAGGGTTCGTGATTTTCTGGTGGAAGACCCTTGGATTTGAAAGGCATTTTCCATTACTGAGAGCAACCGAGATTAGAAAAAATCTTGGCTAAACCTTAGAGCTACCATCAAATGCACGTGAAAATATGGAAACTCTTTGCAATTAGGACAAAATATTAAAAATCGTTGTTTCTTTTAACTTGTACTTCAGTAAATGCATCCATTCGTAAGTTAGCAGCGAAGTGGAAAGGAAGGATTACAAAAACCATTGTGTCCTTCGTTCAAAGTCATCATTGCATGAACTAATAAAGATACTTGGACGGGAAAAGTCATCTTAACGGAAATGAACTATTCCAACTGCTATTATGCTTAACCACACTTTGGAACAGACACAATAACAATTGTTCAATCAAATGGAAATAAATCTTCTGAATGAAGCACTGAACCTTCGCACCAGTGTTCAATTACACTTGTTTTACTAAAACAAACAAGAAATTGATCCACCAATCAACGCTTCAGTTAATTTGACGTCATTGGTTAATAAACAACTTAATGAACTAGTAAAAAAGGATTACGGATTAAAACCTGCAAAAAGAAATCCGGAAAATTGATTAATAAGTATCATTTGATTGATTACTCTACAGGAAAATAACAAAAGTTCCGGAAGAACAAATACGAATTTGTTAACATTTCCTACTGGACTGAATGAAAACTCCTAAAACTACATCAGTCACTATCTTTAATAACACGAAAATTAATTTTTTTTAAACGCTAAATCAAATAAATAAATAAATCAAGCTCTTCAAGGCTTTCTAGTTATGTCTGAAGTATGACGTAGAGAATTAGGCAGTGTAAAGTTCTTCAGGTTTTTAATTTAAATATTTTTTTTTCAGTAAAATTCTTTGTAAATCCCGGCACAGTAATAAGCTCATCCTTTAAATGCTTACTTTATTCCAAAAACAAATATAAACTCTCCAGAAATGATCTGTTTTTCCCAATAATGGTCTATTGTTTTAATTGTTTATTATGTTTTATATTATTTTCTAACAAAGACACGATATAGTGTAAAGAATGATTGTTATATTTTTGTAATGTTTGGAGAGAGGTAAAGATTCTTTTCTTTCTCCACTCTTATTTATTTTGTATACTTTTAATTTTTTTACGTTTGAGACCTAGAAAAAGTCTATCAGTTAGATTTGCGAAATATTGGTCATTTCTGGAGAGATTTATATTTGTTTTTGGAATAAAGTAAGCATTTAATAGAAATGTCTAACAGTTTTTGTGAAAGCACATCCTTTGTTTTGTTACTCATCATTCTTTGGAAAAACGTTAAAATCTTATCTTAACCAATGTTAAAGCAATGCCTAACTGATGAGAACGAACTATTTCGCAATGGTTATTTTCCATTAAATTAAATACGATAAATTTCAGATTTGTATGAACAGTTTTATTTTTAGTCTCGTATTCTTGATGAATTTTGCGAGTTACGAAAGAAAACATAAAAACCTGTCCTTCCTTCTTGTTTACGAAGCAGGTGGAGTTTTTGTTTAGTTTCGTCCTTTGGATAATAATAGATTGAAAAAACAAGACAATAGTCATCCATTCTTTCGATAACTACTTCCAATTCTCTTATCCTCTATTTACTAATACATAATTCACTTTTAATTTTTTTGTTTGTAAAATATTTCTATTTTGAAAGATGAATGAAATTTGAGAAACTTTGTCATCAAGAATTAACTCAAATATTTTCTTTTGCTCTATTGGAGATATTATTTATGGGGCAATTAAAAAAAGTACAATTAACAAAATGTAATTAAATTAATAAGAAGTTGTAATTATACAGAAAATAAAAATTAATCAGATACAGGAGGAAAAATAAAAATTAAATAAAAAGTCCGTCCAAATATATTTACGAACTTTTGGAAAAAGAAAAAAAAATACAAGAAAATGATATAGACAAGGAAAAAAAAAAAAACATCATAAAAATACAAGAAAATGCATTATGTAGGAAAACAACATGATTCCCCCCCCCCCTTAGATATTTACCGTTTTTAATATCTAAAAGAGAATAGAGATTAAATCTTAATAATGTTACATAATACAGAAAAGAATTTCGGAAGTTCCATATAATGTTAATAACTTACTTCACCCCCACCCCAAAAAAAAACAAAAAACAAATTCTGTCTCTATAACGATGGTCTAAACATGGAATGCCATTATTGATAATAATACTAATTCGACTTGAATTTTTGCACTTTCCAGGCATAGTCGAGTGATCTGGGCCTTTGTTTCGGTATAGTAGATTTTCTCTTCTTTATCCGAGAGTGAATCATACTTCCTGAAACCCATGGGTCCTTCTAAAATAATGTTTCTCAATCTTTTTTGCCTCACGGCACACTTTTTCCTTGTTCCTAATATCGCACGGGGACACTCCAAGCTCTTTCATTGCTTTACTACGTATAATCCTTTAATACTAGCAAAATTTGCACAGGAACAACAATCTGTTTTAAATATTTAGTAGCGTTAGCCCTATCAAGGTCGATTCCTAAAAGCCAATCGTAGTTTGAGAAACGCTACTGAATCCTACATTAAGCAATTGTGCAAAAGCAAACAAAACCCATAATTCTCATTGAGTTATAAAAATGATGTTATTATCGACTGAATAATTTTAACCATTCCAGTTTGTATTACTTACAATGTACTTATTCCTCTTGTGTTAATAAATAACGTTATTGAAGATTATTTTATATTTTCTTTTATTTTCCCGTTGTAATATAAATACTTTTTACTGTTTTTTTCTCGCGGCAGAACTTTTAAGAATCGCTGGTCTAGAGAATAAGATTCGGGGGGAAAATCCTGACAGAAACGAGGGTTTGCTTCTTGTCTTATTTCATTTGCGTCCAGACTGTTTAAGTCACTGCTTTCTATCGTTTCTTAGAATCTCATTCATCTGCCCCCACCCCCCCTTATATACGTCATGTGTTTTTTAATACGTTGCATTACTATTCCTTTATTTTATAATAAAAAAAAATTACGAAGCACATGAATTAAAGTATATTCTATTTCAATTTACAGCCTGAAATGCCAATTTGAATGCGTTTTTGGGATTAATCGGCCATTCGTTTGGTCCCGCAGTGATCTGATAGGAGTGAAACAGCTGTAACTCCTCTGTTTTAACCGATGAAGCTATTAATTAATCTTGGTTTACGGCTATTGATGTAATAACATGATCCTAAATCACAATCAGTCATTTTTTAAATTGATTTAGTCACATTCTCGTAGCTAGGCAACAAGAAAACGAAAATTGAAATGTAAAACGCATTTCAATGTATAAAAGTTGAATAGATGACGTTGCAGGTTATTGTAGGTGGAATCATCTCTGTACAGTTTGATAAGATGTGCTTTGGAAGCTGTAGATTACTTTCATGTGATCCCTCTTTCTAATCCATGTCGGTCAGTCCTTAAGAGTTCGGTTAAGCTTTTTAACCGCGGTTCCATTACCGATGGTTTGATTGACTGTGTTTATAGATGGTGCAGTTATGAGTACGAAGTGTTTCATTTCTCTTCGTTATGTTTATCGTTTATTCAGGTGATTATTAAGTGTTATTCAGCAAAATAGTCTACATTTAGTCTTTAGACCAAAAATCAATGGCCCGGGTATTTTTATATGTGAACATAGATCTACAAAATATGAAAGAAAAGGAAAAAAAAAAAAAAGCAAATAAACAAAACATCAACCTCTAACAGCTGCAGTTTACAATAATTGTAGCAATGGAAAGAATGCAACCACTAATGTTTCATGGAAAAATTACTTAAGTTTTAAATGGATTTCAACTCTAATACTCTACTTCCTGAAGCCTCCTACCTTTCAAGTTAAGCAATTCCTGATAAGAAAGGGAAATTACACAAATTTTTCAGGAAAAACAGAAAAACCCAAGAGAGGTCGAGAAAAAAAACACTAGAAGAATAAAATGGAATGGGAAAAAAATATATAATTAACGAAATAACTTAAAGAAAATTTGGTAAAAGAATCTATAATAATAATGTTTAATCGGTATAATTTAAATTTGTAGTAATTTCAGATTAACGCATTTCGTATCCTTAGAATTTCAGGTTATATCTTATTACACTCAACTAAAATGAAGTCAGAAACTCATAAGGTAGATTTCTATTATGAATTTAAAAAAATACCGCCTGAAGGGACATTTTTTTTTGCACTAATAAATCTATCCAAATATATGGCAATTCACGATGTTTGTTTCTCTCAAATCGTAGCTTGCATTCCTTGGTCTTCATTTGGCAATTGTTGGTAAAACCCAATAATCCGTTTCCTGTGAGATGTGGGGAATAATGAGTAAAAGGTATTTACGCTAAATATCTTTTAATTACAGTTTGCAACTGGGGCAAGTTTTTCTTTTTCTTAACCAGTTTTATTTTCGTGAATAATTACATTAAAAAATAACTTCTTCTCCACGAATAAACAAACCTTCCGGGTTCATTTTTCAAGCCTTTCCTTAGCTGTTTCTTGTTCTAATTCTTAGCTGTTTCTCTATCGCCCTTTATCCATCAAAGCGAAAAAAAATTAATTCATTCATAAAACAAATCAATATAATTATCATTTCAAATTCTTATTAGTAAATTGTTTTTTGTGTTGAAATTATGAAATTTTTAGGTTTCTTAGCGTTATTATATTCTAGAACTAAACGAAAATCTTTATTTGTATGATTTTCTTTTATCTTTCTGATTTATATAATTAAAATAAAAAAAAAAAAAAAGATTTAAATAAACTATATCAATAAAATTCGAGAAACTTGAATAGATATTTCTTATAGCCTCCCCCCACCCCACCCCTAAAACGGATATTTTTTGCAGCATACTATACTTGAAGAAAATAGATCTTTCGAATTTTCGCAGTCAGCCGTGTTTAATTGGATATTAAGAATTTAATTAAGAATGAAAAACGAATCCATTGTTTGAAAATTTTGATTGTTCGTTCTTAAAAGATAGTCCTATCAACAATGATTTTTTTTATTATAATTCATCAGATTTAATTTTTTTATTATTCAATTTACCAATATAATGATTTCTTTACAATTTTCAGGACAGATATTTTTGGAATTGAAGAAGAAATGTTAATTTATTTATTTGCAATCAATAAATGATCTACAACTTTATCTATAACAAGTGATCTATTCGATCGCTTCAAGCAAGATTACTTTATAACTTTAAATTTCAAATTGAAATGGAAATATAATAGTTGGCGTCAAATTTCGTTCGTCAAACATCACTCTTGTCTGTTCAATTTTGATGCATTTGTTAGTTAAGTATCTTTTTTCAGTCCATCTCACAATTCAGTTGCATTGGTTTTTTTTTAAAGCTTTCGATGAATAAGCGAGTGCGCAGTTTACAATTTTTTTTTTAAGTTAAAAATTTTATAATTTGGGCGTAATTATTTTGCGAAGTAATAATATCTTAATTCAGTTGATATAAATACCTGTAGCTCCTGTTATTTTTTTTTTTTTTTTTTTAGTTAGAATGTTATAAATATTTTTTTTTTGTCTAGAAATTCAGAACTTGAGATATTTCTCGATATAGGAAAAAGCCCTGGTGCGAACATAATACTTTTGTAACTAGAGCAGCAGATTGTCTTCAATTTACTTGATTCATTCAATTGATGTTCTATTTTGATTTTAACAATAATAATTAAAAAAAAAAAGCTAAGAAAAGAATGAAAAATAATAGTAGCAACACTTACCAAAGAGTAGACCCCTGCTATGATGGTGCCCTGCCGCTGACTGAGTATACAAACCCCGGACTTCATTGACACAGTTGTAAGCACCACAATATAAGACACTCGGTAATGCAATGAGCCACCGCGCCGAGCCACCTCACATCTCTGCCGCCCGCCCAGTCGTAACTTCCGGGTCAAACACTATCACGTGGTTACAGCAAAAAAACCACACAACCAATGGTTAAAAACAGCGACAACGGAGTCAAATAATTATTACGATTTGAATTTCACTCTTAATTTCGTAATTATTAGTTATTACAATAAAACCATAACACAATCACACTTATTAATATTCTTTATTTTATTTTATTTTTTTCCTTGGAAAATTAAATAAGGAACATAACATAAGTATTAAAAGCAATTCATAAATCTTTATTTTAATCCCAAGTAGTTTAATTAAAAAAGAAACAAACTAATAATTAATATAATAATAAGTTAATTGTTTACATATAAAATAATTCTTAGTTAAATTATATTCCATTTCAGTTACATAAGGACAATAAGAAATAAAAAAAATTAAAAAGTATAAATTAGAATGTTAAAAGTTAGTTAAAGTTTCTCCCTTCGATAGGCCATGGCTGGCCTGTGGGATCGCGGGAGGTCAGGCTCCCGCAGCTCGACCAACGGGACGAAGTTGGGGCCGGGGGGTCAGCCCGACGCCCGCCCGCCTTTAACTCCCGGGAAAGAAACCCGGTACCCATTCTACAGAGGGCTGGGTAGACCCTAGGACCCGTTTGGAGGAGATTAGAGCGTGGAAAAATTCCCGCCTCCGCCGAGGCCGGGAATCGAACCCGCGACCTCCAACCCGCAGCCAAGCGCGCTGACCACTCGGCTACCGGGCCCGCTAAATTAGAATGCATATTAATTAATGATAGACTAATGTTATTATTAGTTCATTTTAACAAGAGGGAAAAAAACTAGTATAATATTTAGAATTGTAAGGAAATCAAAATATAGACTACAGAAGAATTCTCAGTTACACTTGTTCGTTAACATATAAGAGTTGGCAGACTTTATTAATATTTATTCTAGATTAAAAATGTCATTAATTTGTGTTCAGATTTAAAATACTTTTAATATCACGAAAACATTTGCAACATGTTAAATTACTTGTTCAATTTAATCTTTTAGTAACATTTCATTATTACAACAGTTCTAAGTATCTTGGTGTGGTGAGTTGTCGGTGCCCGTGGAGGTTGGTCGTGTCTTCCTTATCTCTAGCCTTGTCCTTCGTCGATGCGAATGAGGTCAGTGGTACTTGGAGAGAAAGCCTCAGGCCTCAACACGTCATCCCACCTGATTTATGGTTTGATTACATTGGGTTACGTTAATTTTCCAGCCCTTTTCATCGGCAAAAGACAAACGGAAATATCATCCCGACTTCTTCAGAATAGAAACGTTACCTTTTGTATCTCAATAGCTTTGACTATTAATTTGTCAGTTTCAAAAGAAAAGACAAGTTTCGAAGTCACGCGTAATTTGTTGTTCGCTCCACAACGAAGTAATGGCATTAAGCTGTTTTGGTCGATTTGAAAAAGAGATCTTTTTGAAAGCTGTGAAGTGACTCCATTTTTTTCCCAACTGGTTCGTCCTAAAAGACGCGTGAATGACCTTAAGACAAGTTCAAAAGAAAGCAGAAAATACAGGGTGGAGCAGAAGTAAATGCAGAATAAAAAAAGACAGGTTAAACACTAAAAAGATTTCAAGGTTACTATTTGACAGAGGCCATAAAATAAGAAATTGTCTCAAAAACCATTTAAATATTTCGTCTTACAATAATTTTAAGCAGCCCTATAGGCAAAATATATTGATAAGATAAGAGAAATAATAAAGTTGATATTCACACGACGTTTCAGGACTCCACATTACTAGGCCTTTTTTCAAGTGGAAATGGAGTCCTGAAACGTCGTGTGAGTATTAATTTTATTATTTCTTTTATCAATTGGTGCCTTCAGGGTTGCTTAAAATTATTTTATATCAAGGCCCATTAATATCTTACAATTTCGTCTTGTAATTTTTTTTAGGGAATTCATTATTATTATTATTATTATTATTATAATTGTTAACTTTGTAATTGTATTCACCTATGAATTTAGAATCTATATATTTAGGACTATTTCGTATTAATATTAGTTGCAGAAGATCCTTTGGATGGCAGCAACACACTTAATTTTTATGTCTAGTTTTTTCCCAGCTCAAGATCACTGACTCGGGTTATGTTTATCTGATGCTAAGTATGTCAAAGTTAAAGTTTGGGTGTAAAAAAAAAAATGAACTATATCAAAATCTTCTTCTTCAGTTTAGACTTATTATAAAAATTTTCTTTTTTTTTTAAATTTACTTTTAAGGATAGTGAATTTGTTTTGAAGTTTGTGTCAGTATTATTTGTATTTATTGGAAAATCTAAGCAATAATTTACAATTTCTAATATCTCAAAATATCTGCTTTATAACGTATGCTTACTAATTTGTAAGTATATGTATTTTTCTTTCTAATCTTTAACATTTATGAAAAATTACTTTGAATCAGTTTTTTTTTTGTTACTTTATTTATTTCTAGCAAATGTCCCGAGATTGACTTCTCTTTTCTTTTTTTCGCTCTTCTATCTTTCTTTACATATCTATTATCTGTGTCTGCTTCGTCCGTGGTCAATGGCTTTTCGAGCATTTCTCCTTGTCCTATATTTTCCTTTCATTCTCTCTTATTCTTCCTTCCCTTTCGTCGATGTGAATATCACATACGAAAGATTAAAAAAAATAAAATAACATGAAAATAAAAAAGTGATTTCCATTGGCTCGTAGATTTCGTAGGTTCCTTTTCCGTGAAGGCATTTGTCTATTCCCAGATCATGGTTTCACTTTTATAGGAAATGGGTTTGGAGTGATATTAATAAAAAAGACAATTTAAAAATAATATAAGTAAATGACTTAAATAATTTATCGATTATTTCCTTTAGTTCGAGTGCACGTATTTCCTGAAGGTCTCTTTTGGGATTGTTTTTCTTTATCTTTCATCACATTACTTGCTCTCCTATGTTGAAAGATATCGAATTAGAGAATTCTTTGTTCGATTACTCAGAATGGGACTAAATTTTGAAGCCCTGCTAAAAGAAAATGGCAAACTAACTTTATATGCATTATATGCATTAAAATTACAATATAAGACAATTTAGAAATCATTATTTTTAAAAAAAGGATAATCAAAGACACTTTTAATGGAAAAAAAACAAAAAAAAAACAACCATTAATATTTATTTCATTTTAATACCAAAGACGTAGAAGGTAAATTCCCGTATTTCGTGGCTTCACGATAGAAATGGAAAATATTACTATAGAATTCTTTTAAAATTAATGTTGTTTCGGAAAAAAAATGTCTGAACTTTAATGATATTAAGTAACTAAAATTTAATATTGTGATTGTCAAATAATTAATTAAAAATAATTAATTTTAAAAATTAATTAACACCCGCACTTTTTGCCTTTGGCTACACAGCAGGCGAACCTGTGAGCTTTTTGGAATCGTTGCCCAAGGTAGGGAACTACTTTTTAAAAAGTTACAATTATAATTTTTTTTTAATGATCGTCCCCCCTCCTTCCAAAAAAAAAAAGGACATTTTCCTAAACTATTGAACTATTATTTTTTTTAATATATAAAAATTAATTTTAATTTTATTACTATTTATGTACGTATACTGTGGCGCATCTTAGGTGGGTGTTTGGATGTTAAACCACCCTCCAGAGAAAAACAAAATACACACTTTAGTTAAAAGAAATAGGAAAAAACTTAAGCTTGCTATTGTAAGGGGCCGTCCATTAATTACGTGAGGTGTTTTTTAAAAAATTGGACCCCCCCTCCCCCTTGGTGAGATTTGGTGAGATGTAGTGGGACCCCCCCCCCCCTTGAGAAGATTTGAAGAGATTTTGCCCCCCCCCCCTTTTGATCTCACGTAATTAATGGACGACCCCTTAAAAGCCGGAGAGTAAACAGAAGCGCCCTCTCTGGTTATTTCCCTTCCCCAACTCTCGTCGGTTTCCACCTTACAAACTGGCTTCTTCAAATGCAACATTTACAAGCTGGCGAATCAACATGAAATAATTGCTTCAATGAATTCCATCATTTTGGAAAGGCTTGTGAATAAACTGAATAGCGCAAAGTGTTTCGCAATTATGGCAGACGAGACAACAGATTTGGGTGGGAAACAGCAAATGTCATTTCGTGTGAGTTTTTCTTTTGATATTGAAAAGAATGTTTTGAGAGAAGAATTTCTACAGTTCATTCCTTAGGAAATGCCACAGGAGATGGTTTGGCGAAAATCATTTTGAAAGGGATAGCTAACTCAATGGTCAAAATCTTGTGGGCCAAGGGTATAATAGGGCAGCTGCAATGAGCGGTGCTTTCAATGGTGTCCACAAGCAAGAATATGTGAAGAGTTTCCAAGAGCTTTGTATGTCCATTTAGTTCTCACTGCTTAAACCTTGCAATTTCATTCAGTTTTAGAGTACAACGAATAAGCAACTGTATGGGTAATATTGACAGAGTTTTCAAGTTTTTTCATTTTCCGAAAACGCAAAGGCACTTGATGAAGACATACGCAACATGGATGATTGTCCAAGAGTTAGTAAACTGAAAAGGTTATGCACCTGTACATGGGTTGAGAGGCACAAATCTGTCGAGAACTTTGCTGAGCTTCTTGAACCACTGTTGGAAGCCCTACATAATCCTACTGTAGTTCATCGAATGACAAAACTACAGCCATTGATGCAGAACTTGTGCAAAATGAAAATTTGAATTTATTATGAATCCTCTTCTAAAGCTCTCAAGCTTTCTCTTAATTTAAGTAAATATTTGGAGACATTCAATTTGACCTGTATCTGGCAGTCCAAACTGCAATGCATCCCAAAGATTCGTCCCAAGAAATGAGATACTTTTTCTGCTGTCTTCAAAAGTGAGATTGCTTTGAAACTTGAGACTCCAATAATAAACCAAGAACATCCAGCAGACAGACCATGCCAAGCAACATTCCTGCAAACAGTTAAGAGGAGTACTACTGGAGATCAGCATATATTCCTTTCCTGGATCCCTTTATTTCCTCTCTTTTCAGCAAACTTCTCAGTTATTATTTTTACTTCTTCAAATAATGGTAACACTATCAGTACAACTTGTACTGCAGAAAGATCGTTCTCAACTCTAAAGCTACCCGCACACGAGGGAGCTTTTGCTGTGCAACTCGAGGAAATTGAGGTGCACAGAAAAAGCTGCATGCGACTGTCAGGACGCAAACGATGCAACATTGTTAGCGCCGCCGTGCGGACAACAAACGAAGCACACTACGAATTTGAATGACATCACTGGACATGACGTCAAGGATACTGCTGTGATATCGTTCCAAAACTAAATATTTGTGATTTATTTTAAACATATGAGAAATATTTTTATAATATTATTAGCCGGTATGTAATCGCAGTTGATGGCAATAATGCGATTCACGAATAACAACTACCAACAGCCACTAATAATCCATTGCTCACTGAAACAATGACGTCACGTGGCAGTTTCCGGAAATGGTGAATGAGCGAAACTCCGCTTGCGATGTGAAATATTCAAAAAATCTAGGTTTTTCAAACGCTATGCTACATTCTACCGCATTAAATTACTGCATTTACATATAAACTGTATTTATGTGTGAAAGAAACTCGAAATAATCTGATATTTTTGCTGTATTCGCGATTCGCCCATCTGAAGCGAAGGAAAAATGTTTCGACGCCATGTTTCTTCCTTGGGCCGACGTCACGAGTGACGTATTCCAACGCTGCACTGTGATTGGGTAATTTCATGCAGCTTCCAGGCAACATTCCGTGTTGCACCGCCGTTCTGTGAAGCTTTTTTTCCATGCAACTTGGCCCATGCAGCTCAAAAAACCGCTCTAGGCATCAAGTTGCACATGCAACTCGGCCAAAAGCTCCCTCGTTTGCGGGCTACTTTAGGGTCTTTGCACATGACGCAATCATGGCCACGCGGCCGTTCTATAGATTTTAGTGGAGCCTTTCACACGTGGCCGCTTGGTCGCTTCTGGCCACGAATTCTGGTCGCGACATGACACGCAACCACCGTCGTTCTATAGATTTCAATGGAGCCTTTCACAGGAGACGCGATTTTCGTTGAGGCCAAAAATTACTGGCCCCGCGACCATGGTCGCTTCTTGTGAAAAGACCCTAAAAGTACTCAAGACGTATCTTAGGAGTAGCATTGGCAAGAAAAGACTCAATGGACTGGCGCTGATGTACATTCATGATAATACACACTTATCTACTGAGAAAGTTCTCGAAGATCTGGCAAACAAACTAACGAAGCTTGACATAAGACTGAAATAGTAAAAACTGTAGTAGGAATTTAAAATAAATCTGCTGTGTTCTGTATTTTATTTACTTATTAATTTATTAAACATTTCACCACTTATTTATATTTCCTTATTTAAGAAACATTTATTTATTAAATATCTGGTATAAAAATAATGAATTGATCCATCATTACATTGAGCAAATTTTTTAATAAGGATATTTTTAACCCTCTCAAAAAAAAAATGTCTCCAGATGTGGATTTTTTTTTTTTTGGTTGGCGATTAAAGAATAGCGGAACAAATGTAGCAACTATGTTATGAAATTCTTTATGGCCATAATGGGCCCGGCAAAACACCCCCCAGAAAAAAAATTCTGCATGCGCCAGTGACTAATATCAAAGTTTGAAATGTTTCGGTTTTGTTGCAAACCTTAAATTGTAATTGCAATATCAGGTTGTAAAAATTATTGAATAGAACATTTATTAAAAATTAATATATAGATCTTTATTATTTTCAGGAATTTTATTTAGACTTTTTCTTGTCATTGTGTATTCTTTAATATATTTGTAAAGATAATACGAAAGTGTTATGAAAGGGAAAAAGAGAATGTAACATATTTAATACATTTCGCAGCTATTGTTTGCTTCGAGTTTAATGTTTCTCGATAATAATAAAATTAAAATTAGTTTAATTGTAAAATAGATGTTTCTTCGCCAAGTACGAATGTCTGATGTAAGAGATCAGAGTATCTATTAGGTAACAGGCAACGATTGTATTTGCCGCTTCAGTATATTATTCCACGTTTTCAAGATTACGGAGTAGCATTCAAGCAGGAAGTACAGTCTTTGCTGCCGTCGGATGCAGCGAACTCTGGTGTGAAAGAAAGGCGTTTATTAAGATGGACATGCATTTCTCTGTCTATTTGTGTCTATTTATTTTTTAATTTAATTTTTTTCATTTTTTGGTCTTGCAAATGCCAGGATCTACCAAATCATATTTGCCTAAATGAATTTGAATTGTTGCTTAGGGCCTAATAATAAATATTATGTAATGATGCAGATCCATTAATCATATTATTTCGGAATTTTGATGAATTTTGCCCATC
The DNA here is from genome assembly GCA_023159025.1 of Thereuonema tuberculata. Classification (NCBI taxonomy): domain Eukaryota; kingdom Metazoa; phylum Arthropoda; class Chilopoda; order Scutigeromorpha; family Scutigeridae; genus Thereuonema; species Thereuonema tuberculata. The sequence goes on along the minus strand of JAFIDM010003189.1, from coordinate 6,129,561 downwards.
ATTCAAAAGAAATAAAAAAAAAGAAAAAAAATAATTACTTTGAGAGACAAAACTAACAATGTACATTTTCATTCGATTACTGAAAAAAAAAAACAAACAAAAAAACATCTAGCTCTGGAAGCCTTTTTGTTTTAAACAGCAGCAGAAAAGCGAAGTTTTTCATTGCTTTGTTTGTTGCCAGTAGTTGATTGATTAACCGGTACAGTGCGTATCAGTAATGCTACATAGGGATTTTCGCTTCGATATTCCGTGCGACTTTCTACATTGTCATTTCCACAATTTCTACATTACACTTTTCCGTTTTCTTTCGCAGGGAATCAACTGAGACTTATTCTGTCGGCTTTTCATTTCATTCCTCAGCTTCCATTCTTCTACTCTTTCGATTCGATTCATCCACTCACCCTCTTCTGTCCGGTTGCATTTGACAATCGTACTTCTCTAAAAGTTCTTCTAATTCGATGTCATTTCCAATTAGCACTCGAGAAACAACAGCTAATTTCTCTATTATCTTACAGTAACAAAATAGGGATAGAAATAGGCTTAATTGAACCAATCTTTTTCTATAAAAACGAGCATTTCAGTGGTTATTTTTATGCTCCGAAATTTCCGAAAGGAAAAAAAAAAAAACCTTGCTTTGAGGGTTTTTCCATTTAATCAAATATAAATGCTATAAATGATTACATTTAATTATTTACATAAATAACAAATTCATCTTCTAATTAAAGGGGATATTATTTTTCAATTTCTAATCATACTACTAATGTTGTTTTTCTTTCCGTTTTTAGGCTTACAAGAAAGAAGGTAACCTACATTAAAGTAAGGAAAAGCAACACTAATTTAGAAAAGGAGGTAAAAAAAGAAAATGAATAGAGGAGAAAAGATGCAGTGAAAGCGATCTCAGCTACTCAAGTATAAACGGTGTTGTAAGACACCTCCGATAACCGTCGTCATTAGGTCGCGTTTCTAACATCTAAGGTAATCCAATGAAAACAATGTCAAATATACGCAATCTGTAGAGTGGTTGGCCCTAAACCTATACATACTTTTGAAGTACTTCATATTTCCTTTCATCTCACAAAAAAAAAGGCATTAAATTCCTTGATGTACAGGATGTGTCATTTGTTTGAGTATGAATTAAAGTTTTGCTTTAATTCCAGTCACACTTCTTGCTTCCAGCAAGGTTTCAATAAAAATAAATTTATCATTATTAACAAGAAAGATCAATATATAGAAAATAAACGAAAAACACGCACAAATCAAAATTATTGGTATATTTAAAACATATAATTGTCTCACATGATTAATTTCGACTGCCGCACGCAGTCGTTATCAAATATATAAAAAAAATAAAAATCTCACAATATATACAAAAGTCAAACAGGGTGGAACGTCATCCAAGAAGGGACCAATGATGGACAATTTGTTAACTCTGTAAAATTTGGTCATTCCCATCACTGCGCAATACGGGAATTCCTTCCACTGAGTTACTTCACCTGCGCTGATCTTGAGAGGGTGGGGAATTCACTGGACTTTCAGGAAACCTGTTAATCCCTGTGAATTCCCCCTCCCCTCCCCCAAGACCAGCGCAGGTGAAGTAACTCAGTGGAAGGAATTCCCATATTGCGCAGTGATGGGAATGACCAAATTTGACGGAGCTAACAAGTTGCCCACTATTGATCTCTTCTTGGATGACGATCTTTCGTTTGACTGTTGTTTATTGTGAGATTTTTATTGTTTCTACTGATTTGATAAGGACTGCGTGCAACAGTCGAAATTAATCATATATGACAATTATATTTTTTAAATATATCAGAAATTTTAATTTTTGCGTGTTTTTCGTTTATTTTCTAAAAGTTTACACCGCACGTTAAAGAACGTTCATCAAAGATCAATGTAATTAAAATTCTTTAAAATTAAGAAAGTCACTAAATTATCACTCGCAGCACAACATCAGTACAAGCTCCCTCGTACTTAATTTAACTACTACTACTTCTAACAATAATAGTGAGATTTTTTATTCACACAATTTTTTAAAGATAATGTATAAGCAGATCAATTGACTAATCATGTGTCTAATGCAGTGTTTTTCAATCTTTGATTCGCTTCATGGCGCATTTTTCAAAGTAAAAAATAGTTAAAAAGTAGTTCCCATAGGTGGAGCTTTACAGCAAAATACACGAAAAGAAAAGTGGTAAATAAGAGCAACCGAAAATAACGTTTTAAACTTTTAATCCTGCATTTATTAACATTACGAATAAACTTAGTGAAAAAAATGAAACGTTTGGTCCTGCAATCAACGAAAAGGCAATCTCATTTCCATAAGCACCTGCATTGCAGCAGAGTTCTAAAAATGGTTGCAAATAGTCAATACCATTCTTATCAGTTACGACGGTATCACTTTACCGGGATGTCCTTTTTTTGTGAAGCTTTTTTTTACGAAAACCATGGTAATTTGGCTGCTGTTCGTGAATTTCGTAAGGACTGAGGCCTCAGACTAATGTCTGCACAAGCTGGATGAACATACGTCGCTGCCAGAAAACTGGATGCTAGGAGTTTGGCAGAAGGTGCAAGCCTGTCACTGAAGAAGTCGTTGAAGATATTGTGATGACATGTTCTGTGACGGCCTTGAGATGTCATGACATGCTCCAGAATTTTGTCGTTTTATTTATTTTGTTGTTTATTTGTTGTATTTTCTTGTATTTTGCTGTAAAGCGCCCCATAGGGGAATTTTTTTGAACTATTTTTTTATTGCATAATCCTTTTCCGCATCCTTTGAATAGTCTTGTATATTTTGATGTCTGTTACAGCTACAGACTGCTCTGAATAGGTCAAGTTTAATTACTATCACCTTGTACAGTATGGCCGAAAACAAACAACACTGAACAATTTGATCACATGAAAGGTGGCACTGCGAGATAAACACGAAGGCGATTATTGTATTCTGAACAGGAATGACTGTGGATGTGAAATTAATCAGTGTTGCTGTGAAAATGGTATTAACTACCGAAGAGAAAGTGTTTATTGTGGAGCACTATTTTCGATCATACGGAATTTCGGCAGCGAATTAAAATCACGGCCGAATTTTTTGAGCAAGAATTGCAGTCGCCCAACGAAGTCTCCGACGAGCGGCAGTTAAACTGGATATGGGTCGAACAACAGTTCGACGTGTGTTTAAAAACCATTGGTGGGTTTCGTTAAAAGATATAAACTGGCCAACCATTGAAACCTGTCGTCAGAGCAGCAAGAATAGTGTTCTGTGCTTCCATGTTAGCAATGGTGTAGTGGCTAATGTTTGGTTTTCGGACGAGTGTCATGTTCATCTGAATAGTTATATCAATAAACAAACAACCCGATTTCTTGGTTTCGCCCGACCAGACACCATTATTGAAACACCACTCCACAGTGAACGGGTAACGATATGGTGTGCGGTCACTGGAAACGGCATCATTGGTCCGTACTTCAATGAGGATGACCAACAGAATCCGATGACTCTAAATCAGGTGCGTTATAGAGAACAGGTAATCACGCTGTTTCTCAGGGATCTCTAATGTTTCCGCCGAGCACAACAGCTACGTCTTCATTCCCGTGGTTTCAACAGGACGGCGCTACGTATCATACGACAAGGGAATCACATAGACTACTTCACGACACCTTTGACAATCACATGATATCCCTTGGAGCAAACTTTCCTTATCCCTCGCATTCCGCTGATTTAACTCCACTGATGCGTACGTTTGGGGAATGCCGAAGGAATGATTTTTTTAAACATTGCTGAGCTGCGGCAAAAGATTGTGACAACTCTTAGGGGAATGGAACAACCTCTCTTCCGGAAGATGGTGGACAACTTATTAAACCGCTACGAGTACTGCTTAGAGCGCCAAGGAGATCACATTGAATATGTATTTGGCAACAATCCACCGTTGATTATTCTTTCGGTTGCAGCGTTTTCTGTTCAAAATGGTTCAGTGTCGTTTGTTCTGGGCCATACTGTTAATGTAAAAATCGGGTACCACTCCAAAATGATACAGCACACCAACCATTTTCACTGCGTGTAAACAAAACCTTTGAAATAGAAATAAATTCAGCATTTTTAGAGATGAATAACAATTCTTGACAACTCATGATATTTTGAGCCCGAGATTGAACAAAGCTGTAATTCAGATGAGACAGAAGCAGCTTTTCCATATCTTATTTCCAGATTTTTTCTCCTTTTGAGTTTCCTGCAAAAGATTTTGAAAAGCGGTTCTTGGAGAGAGGACAATTCACTAACAGACAGTCTACTGTTCTTAGGGAACCCCCATCAGTAAAACTTTTCAGTAGGCCTAATGCAAGAAAAAAAAAACATTACTTATATTCTTAATTTAAAAATGTAAATAATGTTAATACTATAAAGACTATTGTCGTAGAAGTTGTTGTACTATAGTCCAACCTTACTCCAGAAATATTTTTCACATAATAATGTTTATGCCTTAAGACGTGACAGCTCACCGTGGAAATGTGGTTTAAATGGAAATTTCGTCTGAAAGAGAATTATTACCCCTTATTAGAAATCTATAAAGTGAACTGACGTCTGATTTCATCTTTTATGTTAATCAGATATTACATCGGAAAACTCACAGACAATCGGCTTCTCTGACGTTTTGGAGAAAGAAAGTTGGACATTGAGAACTGATAGACGATGCATCGGCTAATTTGTGATTCTTGAAAGTGGTTCCTGTGATCATCAAATAACTATATTCGTCTTCATTTATTTAAAAGTGAGGTGTTTCTTTAATTTACGGATCTTATTTCAAATGCCAAAATTGAATTTCTGGCTGAGAAATACGTATTAACTATTTCACTAAATCAAATGAAAACAAGCAAATAACATTCATTTATAGTAGTTTTTCAAAAAAGAAGGGTTTGCCATATATGATCATTATGTAGCGATCAATTTTATCTGAAACAAACGTTACGTCCTGGAAACATCAATCTATAAGGAAATTACGTCATCAAAAGCTCTTCTTTCATGAATCGAACTGTAGTTGCTTCACATTTCTTAACTTCACTTCACATTTTTGCCTGGCGGATGTCAATGGTATAGGCAGATGTCCGCCTTTGAAATTGTATTAACAAATACCTTTTTTTTTAAAAAAAAGTAATAGTTCCTTTACTGTTAATTGAACTGAATTCTTGTTAAGCTGTTTTTTTTCCAAAATAACAAGTTGAATTTTTTTTTTTTAAAGTAATTTCAAAAGTTATTTTTATAAAGACTCTCCGTAAATATATGCATTATTTTTAACAATTACAATACAGTTTAGAAAATATTCTAAATTTATTTAGAAAAATAAATACA
>JAFIDM010003189.1:6113499-6124216 GCA_023159025.1 Thereuonema tuberculata | reverse complement strand
AATACAGTTTAGAAAATATTCTAAATTTATTTAGAAAAATAAATACAGTTTAGAAAATTTTCTTGCTACTAAATAGAAAGAAAACAAATAATTCATTCACAAACATATCCTGACGTTGGTTTTAAATGAAGGTGGACAAGATGACTGGTAATTTAGGGTTATTCCAGAATAAGTAGGTTTACGAAAAACAGAAGTGGAAGAATCTTAAGGTAGGGAATACTGTGGCCAGCATTCTTATTCTTCAGGAATAAGCTGTTTCTTGAATAAAAGACGAACTTCTTTTCTGATGGATATCAGTCCATTCCGATATTAAGTTTTCCGAATAATGGTTTTATATCATTTTTGCATATTGGTATTTCAAGAGATGGTTACTTCTGTTTTTCGTAAACCCACTTATTCTGGAATAACCCTCAAGTAACAGTCATCTTGCCCACCTTCATTGAAAACCAACGTCGTAAGAATGGCAGTTTTGAGGAAATTTCATTTGACTAATAGACGGGACGTTTTCGAACGTGAACTGAAATATATAAGTGAATTGTTTATCAATAACTCTTATCCTCATTGTTTCGTTGATAGGCACATTGCACTGTCACTAAAGGAAATTTATAACAATCCTTCGCTTCCTCCAGCTGCAACTATTAACAAAATCGATAAGAAACACCGCTATGTGTCGATTGACTATATCCTTGTATTTTTCCGATTGTGAAGAAATTTTTTAACGAACATAACATCTTTCTTACGGCTCCCAACCAATATTCCATCGCATCCCTCACTAAGATTTTCAGGAGTGTTCCAGATCCACAAACTGATCTATTCTTTGCCGTGTATAAATCAAGACTGGTTTTATATTGGAGAAACCCGACGTAGGTTATGCGACCGCATCGCAGACCATCGAAGAGCGGCACAGCTTACGGACTTATTCTACAGAACTGTTTCGGATATGCTTGATTCTGATCACAAGATGGATTTCGCCAAGTCGATTATCATAGGACATTCAGCAGACACGCATTTGAGAAAGTGTATTGAATCTGTTTTAATTTTAACTTCCGATCATTGCTACAATGACCAAATTTCGGTAAAAGAAATTTACCAGTATGATTTCCCTTTCAAACCTAAAAATAATCTTTGTTATTGTTTATTTTTGAGGTTCCATTGCTTGATACTAGGGAGTGCCTTAAATGCCACTTAATTACCACTGATTGATTACTTGTTCTTGCTCTTTTGATTGGATGTAATTAATCTCTACGGGGTCCTCAACCGCTGAAACTTTTGTTTCCCATTAATTCCATGAACTGTATTTAAAAAGAATCCTGCGGTTGCTAACTTACATGGAAAAAGAATTGCAAATTTGGCAACTCGAAACATGTCTCTTTTTTTAATTTATGTTTTATAAATCACTTAAGTTTTTAATTGTGTGTCTGGCTGCTTCACTGTTAATAATAAACCTACTCTGTAAGAAAACAAGGCTTACTCTGTAGCTGACGAAAAAAAATGTTTTCTGCGCATGACGTTTTGTTCAGTTCAGGAACAAAACCGGTTATTCATGTCTTTTTACATCGTTATGCGCTGTTATTTCAAATTAAAATAAAATTTCAAAATATGAAAAACCTACCTACAAAAAAAATTAATATATTTGTATTAATGAATTGTAAAATAAATGCCATCCTTATTTGTATTGGAAAACATTTTCTTAAAATATTTTCACGTGTATATTTATTTTTTTCTACATTAGAAACTTTATTTCTGTCTACAATCCTGACGGAATTTTAGCAAATTTGTAGGAAATTGTTACTTACTATTATAATTTTTTCAATAGATTCCTTATATAATTTTTAATTTTCATCTGTTCACATTTATTCAACAAATTTTTTGCATTAACTTCAATCAAATGCTAAATAAAAGCATTTCTGTTGATTCTAAAAATGAATTTCGATAACAATGGGTGAGACCAAATTATTTACAAGTGACATCATTGTGTATTTAATAATAAATAAAAATAATAATATTTTTCATTCTGCATTTTTTTCTTTGAGGCACCACTGCGCTTCCGATGTATTATATTTTAATATACATACATACATACATATCCTTTCCCGTTCCACCAACTGTGGGTCTAGGAATTAACTAGGCCTCTCCACCTCTCCCTGTTCTTCCAAGCCTCTTCTCTACATATTCTTTCCCATGGGATGCCTCTCTCTTCCAGGCTGTGCTTCACATCATCCAGCCATCGCTTACGCGGTCTCCCTCTTGGTCTCTTCCCTCCTTCTTTTAACTCATGCCACACCTTAGGAGTCCTACCATCTTCCATTCTTTTCACGTGCCCGAACCACCTCAGCCTTCCCTCTTCCACCTTTTCCCTCAAACTTTTTACCCCCAACTCCTCCCGGATATCCTCATTTCTCATTCTATCTAATCGAGTCTTCCCTACTATACCTCTAAGAAACTTCATCTCCCCAGCTTGAAGTCTACTCCAGTCTCTAGCATTCATCACCCATGTCTCCGCTGCATAGGTGACTATAGGCACGTAATACATTTTATAGATTATTTCTTTTGCCTTCCTTGGGACTTTCTTATCCCATATCAGGTGTCTCACTCCCTGGTATAGCTTTCCCCCTTTCTCCAACCGTCTTGTGATTTCATGCTCCACTCTACCATCACTTGTTATTTCGGTCCCTAGGTAAGTAAAACTATCTGTGATCTTCAATGCCCTGTTGTTTATGCAGATATCCCTTTCCAGGTTTTTGTCCCGTCCTACCACCATCACTTCACTTTTCTCTTCGCTAACTTCAAGATCCACTAGTTTCAGTTGTAGAGTCCATTCATCCAATTCCCTCTGTACGTCAACAATTTTCTCACCCCATATTACAATGTCATCTGCGAAGATCATATGCTTTGTGTCTTTACTCTGTTTTTGTAAGTTTTCCTTAACCTTTCTTCCTACCCATTCCATTATTATATTGAACAGCATTGGCGACAAAACACTCCCCTGCTTTAATCCTCTCTGGATTTCAAACCAACCAGTTGGCCCTTCTGTGGTTCTTACTCTACATCGGTTCACCCTATATATTTCTCTTATCCAGTTCACTATGTATGGATCCACTCCCAGTTCCTCTAGACTTTGCCATATGTATTTCCTGTTCACCATATCGTAGGCCTTTTTTATGTCGATGAACACCATATACACTTTCTTCCCAAATTCCCACTTCTTTTCCACCATCTGTCTCACTGAAAAAATCAAATCGATTGTACTTCTCCCTGGCCGGAACCCATGTTGTTCTTCACCTAACAATCTCTCGCACTTAGTTTTCATTCTGTTCAGGAGAATTCTTTCGAACACTTTAGCGCATTGGCTCATCAAGGTGATTCCTCTATAATTCTTACACAGTCTCCTGTTCCCCTTCTTGAAGATCGGTATCACTTCTCCTTTTCCCCAATCTTCAGGTACTGTGCCTTCCTCCCAAACTGTCCTCATCACTCTATACAACCATTGTACTCCCACCGGTCCTGCAGCTTTCACCATATCTATAGTAACTTCATCCGGTCCACCTGCCTTATTATTTTTCATTACTTTTACTGCCTCTTCCAATTCTTGCCATGATGGTGGGTTTCCTTTTGATCTTTCACCTTTACTTATCTCCACTTGGATTCCCTTGGCGTGCTCATTTTCCTGTTCTTTGTTGTTCAAAAGGTTTTTAAAATAGCTCTCCCACAGGCTCTCCATATTATATTTTAATATGCTAAACAAAAATATATTATTTAAATTTTAAAATTAATTTAATTAATTTATATTTAATTTGAATACTTGAATTAACTGATTGAGTTGCTATTATAAAATTTACTAAATGGACTTACAATGGAGAAAACTATACAAAATTAGAATTCGATTAGAATTATTTTTGAAATTTGTATCTTACGTGAAAATTATAAATTCTTGGTAGAATGATGCAAAATTTCCTTTCGTACAAAAGTTCTGAACAGGATTGTACGACAACTAAAATGTGGAAGAATCAAATTACTCATTTCATAACCAGCTAAAATTCATTAACAAGACAAAGAAGTTCCAGAAAGATCTTAGAAATTGTGAAAATTGACAGTGAATAAAAGGCTTACCTGTAAAATAATATTTTCTCACAAATGAATGTGTGATAGGGAAGAAAAGAAATAAACTATAAATACTAGGTGCAACCCGTGATATATTCACGAAAGCAAAACAAATTCCACATTTTTGAAACACTTTGAAATTTTTCAAAAACACAAGATTGAAAAAGATATTGTAAGCTCATTTTTTTAAAAGGAATAAAATGTATAAACCCTGCTGCATTCGATCTATTTGCTTTTTCCCTTGCTGAGAAAGTCAAATTAGCTTTTTTCTATCTATTGATGTTTTCATTACCTCCTGCCCTAAAATAATAAGACTCCTCCAATCCTGTGGCACATAAAGTCTAATAAAAAAAATAAATTCTCATTACTTACTGAAATAGTCTAAATCGGATTAATTTTGAATGATACCAAACCACCCTCAAATCAATGGATTAAATAAAATGATTGACATCCTTATATAAGATATGGATAGAAAATATATTCATTAGACAGTAATGTGTCTCTTCTCGCCCAAATTTCTCTATGAGGACTCATTTAGAAAAGATTTCATATATAGATCATCTATAGATCTTAAATATGCATACCAATATTCAAAAACTATTAGGAATATACAAAAACAGACTGACTGAATAGATGAGCCTCATTTCCGTCGGAAAGTAAATATAAGATGGCTAAAAAATATAAGATGTCTGTATTCACTTTTGTGTAAGATACATCTGAGGGAAATATTCTTTTTTTTTTTTAGGTACAAAGGTAATTATTGAATTAATAAGAACAGTATTTTACATTGACGCAAACTTTAGTAAAATGAGAAGAAAGACTATCTTAAGATGTCTGCCTCTTTACTGCCTTAAGATATCTGCAACTGCAGACGAAACTATAGCGTTTCTTGTTTTTATAATTTTAAACTGTAACATTTGATCTACTTGTGTGTAATTTTTTTCTGATTTTAGTAAAATGAATTCGTTTAAATTTTATTGATTTTTTATTATTAAGTAATTAATAGAATTCCTTTTTTTTAGCCTACTTTCCTCTTCAAATTAGTCAATTTGTTTTGTGTGTCTTAATAATTTTGAATGCGCTGGAGGAATCTTCTTGAAGCTTGGCGTGCACATTTAAGGGCAACAGGCGATCTACATTTTATGATTCAAATTTTTCCCTTGTTGGTCCTTCTTGAGAGCAATTACTATGCAATGAATCACAACTGAAACAATAGAATTCTATGGATGTCGTAAATAATAAACAATAAATATTAATTCCCTTTTAATATTAATGTAAATTTAATATTGATTCAAACAATCACTTGTCGATTTTTGCAGGAATTGAAAGAAAATCTCTATGTTTAGTCGATAGATATTATAATAACAACAAAAAGTCTTTTGTATTATTTTCACAACTTCAAACGAAAAAAATAGAAAGATTTTAAGAGAGAAGGACCGGAAGTTGTTTCAGGAGCTTCCTTAGTTTTTATTTTTCTTTTAAATTTAAATCTTCTTATTTCTCGAAATTTTACTAAGTACCTCTGGCTTAGAATAAGAAATCCTAAGGGAATGGATACAAACTTCAGTGATAATTTTATTCAGTTAAGAAAGCGTGTTTATTTCCTAGACAGGAAGTGATTTATTAGAAACTCCCAGAAATTTACATCGAGAAAAAAAGCCAAAAGTTTATATTTTAAGGAAATTCACGAAATTTACTTAATTTGAAAATGTTTATTTTCTCTATTCTATGGATGGAATAGGATTCCATCCTTTTCTAATATTAAATTATAGGAAGAAAATATTACATTTATTCATATTTAATTAATATTTTCATTATGCTTTTTTAGATGTGAACAATACCTAGAAAAACTGTTTGTTCCAAGCTTTCGTCACAGGTAAGCCCAGCCTCTCTGTTGACGTAACATCCAGAGGCTCACTTTTATTTTCTTATACATGAATTACACCTGAATCTCATATACCCTCTAACCAAAGTCTCCATCAGTTCAGTTGGTCGTATTAAGAGAAGGAATTTTCGCAAACATAATCCATTTCTCCATTCGGAATTTTTTTTGTGTGTATTTGTATTAGTGTTATTATTTTGTTTGCATTGAGTAAACAAAGTCTCCACATACAGGGAGGTGACCTATTTAGAAAGATAAACACCACTTTATAGAAGGTCTGCTATTTATTGTCTTTTTTTTTTTTACCGTTACCGTTTTATTCGGATGATGCCATTTGCTCCAAGTGGTAATTTAAGTAACGCATGAAATAACAGATGCTTCAAAAGTAATCACAGCAGTGAAAAGAAAACAAAGAATAATATTTTAAGATAGATGTAGGAACACTCGAAGAGTATATGATAAATTAAAAGATTAAAATAAGAATCTTCAGGAGCTATCCAGAACTACGGATATTTCTGATTCAGCACGTTAAAAACTTAGTTACATTAAATAACGAAATAACTTTTACTTTCTTTAACAAAAATTTATAGATAAAGCTGTAATTTCGTTTGACGAAACTCTTTAAAGATCTCTTATGGAATTTAGAATTTTAATCACGGGAAGAAATATGATATCTTGAAAGTCAAGCAAAACAGATACATATACTATGAGAAATTGATAAACAAGTGTCGCCATCTATTGGTGATGAAATGAACTATTCGATTTTATTTTTTTTCATTCGGTTAAAAAACCAAAACAAATTGAAATCGAAACTTTTGATTGATCGAATTAAAAAAATAAATAGGCATTTAATTTAATGTTTGCTTTCCAATGTTTGTTTTCCGTATTTTAAATACTACATGTTTTCTAATTTAAAAGTTTTAGTTATTTTATAGAAGTGGTGGGCAAAGGAACCTTAAACAAGGAGTTAAACTCGGACTAAAGTAATTGAAGATGGTTATGAAAAATGATTTTTTGCTAACTTATTGTGATCAGGAAAGTCGTATAACTGTTCTCAAAACTCCCTCTTGAGATATTGCATTAATACGAATTACATCGTTTAAATATATAATTTCCCATTTTTATTATTCAATTTATTTTACTTTTCTTACATTAACTGTTTTATTTCAATAAATTATTGAAACACATTTTCTTCATTACATCATATTTTAATGGAGAATTCTCACCAAAGAAAAGTCAAGATAAAGCAAATAATAATCAACTTTAAAATTCATTGCCAATTTTTTTTTTTTTTTTGAGTTAAAATTCCGAGGGGAATAAATTAATAAAAATATCCATTTGTCAGCCAGTTTCGATATTGATACAATATATACAAAACAAAAATGAATCAAACTTATTATCGTTATTTTTTAATAAGTAAATTTTTATGGAAATATATTATTATTAAATACAAGTGTTCATAATTAAAGTTTCACATTTCAACAGGCTGGAACTGGAGAACCAATGAGTGGAACGACTTCATATTTCACAAGGAGATCGTTCACATATGAAACATTTGCCCTGTAGTTTCTTGCTCTAACTGAACTGGAAGCCGACTGGCCTTGGAACATTTTGTGCACTAACGATTCTCACTTCATCTGCATGGTTATGTAAATAGCACAACTGCAGAATTTGGACACCTGCTAACTCACATGTCTTCCGACAGTTGCCACTTTATTCACCAAAGGTCACTGTTTGGTGTGACTTCACATCCACATTTATCGTCGGACCTTTCTTTTTCGAAGAGCTCGATCCAGAGGTCCCGTCTCCATCCAGGTGATTCTCGTACTTCAACAGCGTCAATGTCTGGATGCAGGATTGTATACCACCTCACATCGCCATCCCTGCCAAGCGGTTGCTTCGGGCTCCATTCACCGACGAGAGAGGCATCAGCTGCCATTTTCGTACAATATGGCCAGCATGTTCGTCGGATCTCACCCCTGCAACTTTTGGCTGTGGGAGCATCTCGAAGACCTTGTCTATCGTGAACACCTAGCAAACTTAGGGACCTGAAGACCAGCATTACACGCCATATTCACAACGTGCTGTGGTTGAGCATACGATGTGCATGCGATGTTGCGATTTCAGTACGTTTACGAAACTGGAGGAAACCATGTTAAACATGTTTTACACAACGAATTATGTGTATCCACTTAAGTACTGCAGCGCCATATATCGCCCTAACAGCACCTTGCGAAATATGAAGTCATCCGCTGATTGGTTCTCCAGTTATAGTCTTTCGAAATGTGAACTTTAATTATGAACACCTGGTATATAAAAAAGTGAAGTTAAATGTATTGTAGTATGATAAATTACTTTCCTAAAATTCATTTAGAACAACTTGTAGTGCACTTGTTGTCTTTTATATCTGAACTTTAGTGTACCTTCTAGCAAATTCGGATGGCGTTTACGGACTTATGTTCCACTATGAATCTGGTTTGTTTTTATATATCCCTGATCTATCTTTAAAGTTTGTTTCAGGGAATTTTGAATCCCTCGTATTCCGATATGATTTAATAAAATGTTTATACATTTATTTTATCTCAAAGAGTTAAATCAAATAGACGCATTCAAGTAATAAAAAATAATGATTAAGTACTAAATAATTACTTATAAAATTTCTAAGAATTTGTGAAAAAAAAGTGAACTTTATAAATTTCAATTTGTAAATTTTATTTCAAGAACGTTTTTCAGATTCTTTAAATATACAATATCCTTTAAATATACTTTGTATATTAATATGTACATAAAACCTGAATTCTTCTGATATTGAATTAAATATGTTCAATTAACAAGCAGAAAATTTACCTAACGAGATTGAACCTGACGACACTAAACCTAGTCAATTGGATGGTGCCAAGGAACCTCGAGCTGTCATACTCGAAATGATTGAACATACCCGAAGTGAACTTTGCACTTACGAAGTTCGTCAACGATACTGAAAAAGCAATCTGACGCCTTGATAATAGAAATAGAAAAGCTGGATTCGAAATATTTCCAGAAATATTGTATTTCTTATCAACAAATAACCACTCAAGAGAAAATTAGGAAATGGTCGTGGTTTGGAAGTGACTCGCTCATGGCTGGTCTCTTCCCTTTCTAAAAAGACGGCATTTTGTATCTGTTGTCTTCTACATTTCCTCTCAGACCATCAATCCTCATTGGAGCAGAAAAATGGATTCAATCAGTGGAAAGTAACTGAAAGAGTTAGTGTTCATGAAAATACTTCACACAGTGGAAAGACATGGAAAGAAATTTAACTGGAAACAGAGGAATTACTTCAGTCAGAGATTGAGAAGGAAAAGCAGAAATGGCGTTATATTTTGACGAGAATCCTTCACTGCATAAAATTTCTTGCGACTCAGAACCTGACTTTGTAAGGACACATGAAGTCACTTCAGATAGACAATTTCCTACATTGGAGTCATAGTCTATCTGAAGTAACTTCCTGTGTCCTTACAAAGTCATGTCCTTGGCTTACTGAAACTACAGGCCATCCCTGTCAAGAAACCATCAATCATGAAAAACCTGTCACGAAAAAACATCTCACTCATGTGGAAAGTCATCTTGGATCCACATGTTATCTTTCAACATGTCCAGAACGAATTCATTCTCATGATGGAATCCACTGTTCGACAGAGTTTGCGAAGAAGCATTTGTAAAGCCAAGTACAGTAGATACTCGCTAATCCGGCACGTTCGGGACTTCGGCAATTCCGGATTACCGAAAATGCCGGATTACTGAGCGCCATCTAAAACTAGCCGTTATTGCGAGGCTAGCGAAAATACCGCTAAAATAGAGTCAAAAGGGCTATTAATAGGTATCAGGCCATTTTTCCGTGTTCTATTGTGATTTCTCTGATTTCGGTAGTGATGGAAAATGTTAAAAACAAAACAACAAAATATATTTTTATGTAGTATTATATTTTAATACAGTACATACAGTACAGTCATCACTGCCGAGTACGCCCGACCTCAGCCGATTGCCCGCGAACTCTGCCAAACGCGCCCGGAAGGCTGATTCAGTGTAAAAAAAAACCTTAGACCGATGCCGGATTATCGGATGCCGGATTAGCGGGGTTTTACTGTACTATGTTCCACTCGACTCCAAATCAGGCACGCCAAGTTAGGGAGGAGGAGCTAATTCCTATGTTTCGGATAGATTTGATTAGATTACAATGTTTCCTGTAGTTATTTAATTCTATGCTTTGTACTGTAGAATAGAATAGTGTAACGACCCCAATTAAACTAATAAATTACATTATTACTGTAGTAGCAAGAGTTAAAATTTGCTCAGTGGAATTAATCTTTAATGGAAAACATGCAAGGCTTGTAGAATAATATCTTAAACAGTAAAATTAAATGAATCGAATATAACCAAAAACTAGAAACTCCTTTTTCTTTAAACAAATAATTTGGAATTTTATTGTAAATGAATCTTTCTATAAATTTTTTCTTTTCCTTTCTAAATCTTTTAATTTTCCTCTTTTTTAGAAAAAGAGCACAAGATAAGATATATTTAAATACTTAAGACACTATTTTCTTTCCATTCAAAAAGAGAGAAAAAAAAATAGAATTAAACTAATACATTAATTTTTATTTAACGTTTAAGTTCTCAGATCTATTTTAACTCTCAATAAATCATCATAAATAACACAGTAACGTACAAAATTCTCTTTATTCCTTAATAACTCCA
>JAFIDM010003189.1:6092803-6113099 GCA_023159025.1 Thereuonema tuberculata | reverse complement strand
CAATATCGGATGATGAAATTCTCGGCGATACAAGAATCTGATTAAGTTCTTAGATAATAATATTCCAATCGGCAACTAGCACTAGAATTAATTCACTAGGACTAATTCCGAAAACTTATGCCTACTCTTGTACGAGGTAGTCGCTTCCATTCAAATCAAACAGTGATTGTCAATTTAAAATCCCGTTCTATACTCTATCCAGAGGGCCGTGCGCCCTGGATGATTAGGCGACCCTCGCACCCCCACGCCCACAAACAATCACACGCGCGGTCGGCCTACCTGCCGGCAATGGTTCTTCCATGAGTCGTCTATTAGGCATTTTTCTAGAAATCTACGTTTTTTAAACTGTTATCTTTACTTAATTTTTATTGCAATTAATAAATTCTACATATCATTCCTTGCAAAAAGAGTTCTAACACGGTGCAATTGTGATACTTCAAAGCATTTTAATGGTCAGTGGGTTAAAAAATATAAACGATACTGTGGTGAAATCTGTAACCAATAAAAAATATTCAAGAAGAATATTAAAATACTTGCATTTAAATTCCCTAGAAGAGTTGAGTACTAATCACAATTACACTAGCCTGCGATGGTTCTGTTTTATAACTTTTGATGATTGATTCCAATGTATGTTTGTGCACTGAATCCAAAAATGACCTTAGTTTTCTTCCATCACGTCAGAATTTTTTGCAATGACTTAAATATGCGTTTTTTAGGATTCTTTCAATTAGCAGCTCGTGGAAGAGGAGTTTTTGTTGTTATTTATATCATTATTTGTTTCTTATCGAATGTTTGTTAAAGAATTTTTTAAGAGGATTTCAATTTAAAAAGTAAATAACAAATGTTTAGTAAATGATATCTTTAATTAAAAACATCAAATTCATAAACAGAAATCTGATTAATTTTTTTAATTTTAAAGAACTATTCAGATTCCTAATTTTTAGAATTCTAATAATCTCGTCCTTATTCTACTGATGATCTTCCTTAAAAATTTGGCTTAAAAATTTTATTAACTTCACTTTCACAATCTCTACGTAAAGAGAAAACCTTATCTGTTCTGAGGAGAACAACACGAGGAGATAATACTGCACTTTTGTACGAAGATTCTAAATTAAAATATTCGTAAAAACTGTTTAGATAATAATAACGTTTGATGAGGGACTTTCCCACTCGGGTGACGAGGGAAAAATCCTTACGAAAGATGATATTTAATTAACACGGCTTTCTTCAGACACAACTTATTTAAAATATGTGAAATATTTGATGTATTAGCTTAAAATATCACACTGTATATCTAATCAGGCCTTTGATCAGATCGCAAGAGGTAAGGCTCCCGGTGTTTCCTGGCCAAGGAAACTACGTTGAAGTTGGCTGATTAGTCCAATGCTCGCCCGCCATTGGAACTTCATTCTACAAGGGCTGGGTAAACCCTAGCAGACGTCTACAAGAGAATTGAGTGAGAAAAACTCCCCATGTATGTTGGGATCGAAGATTGAATCCGCCTTCTCCAGCCAACAGTCAAGCTTATTATCACTAGGCTACCGGGCCCATATTTGATGTAGTAACGAGAAAAATTAAATAATTATTTAGAAATAATCTGAGAAGCAGTGTTACGCATAATTAAAAATCATAAAAAATTACAATTACACCAAGCTGCAATTTTAATTACGTTTCATGATCACTAAAGCTATTAATATGTATCGTAGTTTCTTGAACTGGTGGAATTACAGTAACATCACTTATTAATACTCCACGTGTTCATTTCACGGAAACGATAATGGGAACAAAAATAATCCTCAAAACTCCCTCCCCCTCCGATAAAAATATGCCAATTTTCACCTCCCCACCAGATACATCTGCACAAAATCTATAAACAGACTATTTCCGAACGCCATTAATAACGAAAGTTTCGTGATTTCACTCTATATTTATACGTCCCATGACGTCAACCCCCAAGTCACTCACGATGCCATTAGCCAAGTAGAGGCCTATAATACAATCAAATATATTCTAGGGTAATTTCTATTTTAACTGAAAAAATTATATAAGTTGTTTAATATATAGCCTTTTTAATAGATATTATTATATGAATATCTAGTAATGGCTGTTAAATAATGATAATAATATAAAAATCATTTAGTTTTTTAAAATTATATATTAATACTTGTTAATGAATTAAAAGACATCAACAATGACTGATATATATTTGCAATAGAAAAATATCACAAAAATAAATTTTAATAATATATTAATTTAAAATTAAAGTTGAAATGATAGCAATACATAACTCATTAATTACTTCTCAGTGAATGCATATTATCTACATCTGACATCCATTAATGTTTCATATAAATATGAATTGCTTTTTTTTGTTAATTAAAGCTTCAATTAATTTTTTAATAAGATAATTAGCTTTAATAAAAAAAAATGTTTATTTTTGTCGGTTGTAATATTTTATTTGAAATTTATTATTTTAATTTTAAATCGAAATTATTCTTTGGAATAGGAAATTTTTGTGTCAAACTTTTATGCTGTTCTTGTGATGTGATTAAGATACTTTCAAGATATTTGTAACATATTTTGAAGCAGATTTAATTATTAAAACTTCATATTAATTCACTTATCTTCGTTTTTTCTCACTCCGTTGGTGTCTTTAATCATTTCTACAACCTCGGACATCTTCTCTCTTCTTTAGCAGCTAAAAAGTCGAATGAAAAACTCTGTTCATCTGTGGTTGTTTCGGTTTTAATATAAATATGTGTTGTTCCGCCTTTGTTTCATCTGCTTCTGTATCGGCTTCTACATTCCTTTCTGTTGTATTACATATTATTTCCGCATCCGACTCAATTGCTGATGTTAAAACTGAACTCAATTATTTACACCAAATTTGTTTGTTTTTTACCATCATTGTTTTTTGGGCTTGGACATTGATGGAGACTCCTTTGGCTGCTTATTATGTAATTTAAATAACTTTGAATTCTCGTCAATATAATAGATTATTTTTAATTTAACTTATGTAAAACAATATAATTTACAGAAAATTCACAGGCAACTTAGGAAATACATCGGCTCTGAAAGAGTTAAAATAGTTTGGAGAAAATAGATAATTGCAGTTTATTTATATATTCTCTACTGAAAAACATTTAGTTAGGTACAGGTCATTCCAAACCACTTCACGGGTGCAATGAAAATACAGGCTCCAACTGTTCTTCCGCTAGTCATTACCTGTTCAATTAAATGGCTTTTCAAGCTCACCGCCTGGAAAGAATCCCGGTCCTAATTTACAGAAGGCTGGGTCGACCCTTGAATAAATGTGCATTCAAATAAAAAGTAAGTCTGCAAAAAAAAAAAAAAAAAAAAAAAAATCCAGTAGCTTTCTTTATTTTCTTAAATTTTAAGTTCACTCTTCGTTTAAAAAAAAACAAAAAACATTAAAGATCTAAATTCTAACGATTTTAATTATATAATTACATAAGGCCGTTCCGTCTGCCGTGCGGACGTTGTGTCGGAACCTGGGTTCAAAACGCTGGCGTGGCTTGGTTGTTTCAATTTCCTTTCCTGCCTCTTCTCACTTTCTCTTCGGTCTGCAGCCCTTCCATAATAGCTTCCTGAGGAAGGCCACGGGAACCCACCTCAGTTTCTTTCCCCAGGTGTTTCTGGGAATTCCAAGTGAATTCCATAGAATGTGGACCTGGCTCCGGGCAGAATACTATGGATGGATGGAATTACATAAGCATTCAGCAATGTGTACTACAACTAAAATGCTGCGAAATTATTTATATTTTGTTTGTGGATGCAAGAAGTCTTATCCTTATGTCAGACTAAATGTGTAGAAAAAAGAAAACAAAGATGGAAAAACCTAGTCAAACAAATAAATATAGTTATCTTTGTTTCTTGCAAGCGTAGAGAAACTCTTTAGGGCGAATTTTATTTTTGCACCTTTCTTGATTAAGCCATTGTAATTTTAGTAAAGTAAAGTAAGGGAGGTTTAAAACCCCTTGGAGGAATGGAAACGTCGAGAACTTTCCCTTTTAAGATTTCAAACTTTAAGAGGAATTAAAGAATTATAGTTTAGAAAAGCTTGAATCAAAATTAATGCGAAATGTTTTTGAAGTTACACTTCCAGAAAAAATAGTAATGATTTGAATAAGTAAGAATTTTAAAAGTAAAACACATTAATTTGTAATTGCAAGATTTATTATCTCATTAATATTAACTTCTTTTATCTAATGAAAGTAATAAATAGAAATTTAATAAATGACATTTTTGAAAAATTAGAATGGGGAAGTTTTCACTTTGTTGAAACTGAAGAGCATTCCGTTTAATGAATGGATCAAATCTCAAAGAATTTTCAGTCTTTTCAAGGGCAAATGTGAAAACTTGACCACAAACGCATAACAGCATCCAGAGGAGATGATATCGTTCCTGTTACTCATAGTTCCATTTGTATGAGATGGAAGAAATGATACTGACAATGGATTGAGTTCGTTTTGAGAATCAAGAAAAGCAGGTTTCAAACTGACACATTTCTAAAAGTTAAAATCATTTCTATAAAATCAGTTTCTATGACTGTTCTAAAATTAGTATCAATTCACTTCGATTGACAACACATGTTTTGATCGTTGCTATTAATTACTATTTCAATTTATCTACAATTGTAAAAAAACAAAACAAGATAGGGATAGCGATTAGTAAACTAATCACAATGCTTCGCAACGGCATAATTTACACTGATGCGTAATTTACACTGAATTACTGCTTTAATTTCCTTATTATTATAAATGTGATTGTTGCGAATGCAAAAAGCTCAATTGTTGCGAATGTTGTGATTGTTGTGCTTAATGATAATTTAATGAGATTTTAATGATACTTGTTCACAGACGGACGGACAAAGCGGGATTAGAAGGCTTCTGATACAAGTATCAGAAGCCTAAAAGCTTATCGTAACATTTCGTTTCTCTTATTGCTAGAATTAATAGTAAAGTAATAGTAAAGTACAATTAATTAATTACTTTAATAAGCTGCTTAAAAAAGTTTAATAAATTCGTTCATTTCATTTTCAATTGCATCCTGCTTTGAAAGCAAGATTTTGAAGAATATTGAATGTTTTTTTATTCTCGTATCCATTTACTCTTATTTCGATTAATGTTAATTTTAATAATTAATTTTTCAGAAAATAATGAGGTTTAATTGTAAATCTTTTGACAAGACGATATTTCTGGTAACAAATTGTCAGATTTGTTTAGAGTTGGCTTCAATTTTCAATCCGAAAGAATCCAAAATTAGTGAAAAGGATAAAACAGGAAAAAAGAAATAGCAGTTTAGTTCAAACAATATGATTTTAATAGTTTTATAACTTTCAGAAGAAAGCTAATGAAAAGAAATAAAAAGTGAATTGAAACAGAAAGAGGAGAAAAGAAACAATTTAAGAAAAAAAAACCTTAATAGACGACGTCAGAAAAGAATGATCAGAAGTAGATTACAAGAAAGCGACTGTGGAAAACTTTTCTTTTTGAGGTAAAACTGGAGATATTTTCTCTTGAGACTGAGTGAAGTTCAAAGAGAAATGAGTGCTTTTTTGGAAAGTACAAAGCAGTTAATAACTACATTCCCCGGAATGTCATTCGTACTCAATAAGGAGGTACTGATGAAGGATAGCAACTCTAAGCAAACCTTCGAATTGATAATTAAAAAGATCTTTTTTCTTTACAACATAACGCCTAACATGTACATTTACAATTTACATTATATAATTTTTAAAATTGTAAAAAATTATGTTTTGGGCCTGGAAAAACAAAAAACAAACTTGAGTGTCGGTATAAATGGCTTCTTATTAGATGTCTTGAGATTGCTTCTTTCTTTGTAGAAAAATATTTAAAAGATATTTTTTTTGATTTCATTACAAAGACTATTTCACAAAGCTGCTTCACAAAGACTGTTCTTTTTGAGATGAATCTTATTCTAAGATATGTAGATGCTGCAGTTAACTAAAAAAATTATGTTTAAGAAAAATAATCATCTAATATAATTTTACTACCATGTGCCTTTATTAAATTACATTACATTGATAATTTTAATGTTAATTGTTCTTTGATAATAACCCTGTAGAAACATGCTGAAATAGCGTCAACTCAAGAGCAGCAGTTGAAAGATTATTAAACTTTATAAATTATGTAAACTTAGGCCGCGCGGTTGGCGCTGTCGCTAAGACAGTGGCCTCTCACCTCTTAGTCCCGAGGTTCGGTTCTCTTGTGGGTTTCGTTGATGGCGGCGAACCGTGCTGGGCAGGTTTTCCCGGGCTTCTCCCGTTTCCCCTGCATTTCTCACACCATCCTTTCTCTCCGTCTGTCCTTCTTTCCGTGAGATAGCACAATAGATCTTTCAGGTCGTGGTACTCGGCTGTCAAGTCACCCACGCTCCCCACATTACATTACACTACAAGTAAACTTAGGTTATTTAACAATTCTTTTCTAAAATTTAATATTGAATAAAACGTCTGGTTTTTTTTCCTCAAATTCGGAATGGAAAAATTATGAATGCTCATAAAAAGTGGGAATAAAAGACTTCCTGTTTCCAATCTGAGATTTAATCCTTCCTGATTGAATATTTATGGCAGACATTGAATATTTATGTTCTTTTACGTCTGCCATTTTATGATCAATATTTCCAGTATAAAAAGGGGCATCAAAGTTAGCTAATACACAACTGATCCTAATTTCAACTACGAACAGCAGTCAGGTAAGAACTTTTTTTTTTTTTCTCTCTCTTAATACGAGTATTACTGAACAACTTTTTATTACTGTAATAGATATACTATAGGCTATTTCTTATTCTAAATTTTTAAAGTGTAATGTCAAAACGCCGTGCTGGCGTGGTCGTGCGGTCTCGGCGACGGCCAGCCGTGGCGACCAGTGCGCCAGTACCTGGGTTCGAATCCCGGCAGTGGCATGGCTGTTTCAATTTCCTTTCCTGGGTTTTCCGGCCTCTTCTTCACTTTCTCTTCGGTCTGACGTCATTCCTTAATAGCGTCCTGGGGGCAGGCAACGGGAAACCACCCCCAGTATCTTTCCTCAGGTGTTTCTAGGAGATCCATGTGAGACCTCCATAGAACTGGACCTGTCTTCGGACAGAGAACTATGGATGGATGGATGGAATGTCAAAACTTTTCTACCACTCAAGAAGAACAAGGAATTTTCTGTATATTCCTTCTTCTATTTTTTTTTTCCATCTTTAATTAAGAGGGATCACGTGATCTTGAATCTCCAGAGAAGTGTGAATCCTGTCAGTTCTGCTCTTAGAACGGTCTTATTCTATACCAGAGACTTTTTCGAAATAAATCCGATAAACTCCAGTAAATCTCAAATTCTTCTGTTCTAAATTGTTATTTTGTTTTTCTGGCCATTAGCATTTATCCGCTGTTCTGCCCAACACAAAAAAAATACGGATACACATATGATCAGTGAGATCAGTAACCTCCGTTGTGATCCTGTATTTTTTTATTTATTTATACAACCAAAAAAAAAAAGCCAAAATATTAATTTAATATAGTTTTAAATCCACTAATCACTAAAACATTCATGAATTCCTTAGTCTAAAAGCGCTCTTAGTTTAACTACAGCCAGGCAATGTCTGAATCTACTGTTGCAACTCGGAATTGGCATTTTCTATTTTGTGTTCGTTTGTTCGAATTGTCGACATACTAGTTAAATTAATTCTTAAGTAATCTAACTAGTATTCACTCATTCCACATATTTTCAAAATGGAGCATGTTAATTTTTGAACTTTGAAACCCAATGCACCAAATCTGTCATTAATGTAGTTAAGAAATAGAATAGCTATTATTTTAAATCATTATCAACTTACTTTCATATCAAAAATATGAAAATATTCTGATGAACAGCCAGAATACTTCTATTATAAAATCATATATTTCTAAGTAAAAATAATCTATTACGATTTACAACAGTAATAATCATATTCTTAATTTCTTCGAAAAAAGTCATCAGCAAGACCTGAAAGACAACATCTTTCTGAACAATATTCACTCACATGATATTTTGCTATTTCCCTCCACTTTTCACTTCCGAATGCCCTCGTAAAGTAATAAATAGGTATTTTTAATAGAAATTTATATTTATGATTTTTAACATAAAATTTGTAGTTTGAAAACAGGAAGTTAGAAACAGAAAATTACGTGACTCGTAAAAAAAACCCATGAAAATCAATTTCAGAACTATTGGGAAATTAAAAAGACAGTAAACCATGGATTGTTCAAGCTTTTAGTGGGAAATAAATAAAGGGGAAAGACAATAGAAATAACGAAAGCTTCTTCTCATAAAAGAAAAGTTTATTATTGTAAATGGTAACATCTACTTTCCTTGAAACACCAATCTTTTTATAAAGATGCTGTTTTTCTAATGGCCATTTCATTCCAAATCATTTACTTATCGCTATTTGACTATTTTTAAATTTCTTTATTTTTTGTCTAAATGTTCCTGTGGATGTACGTATGAAGAAACCAATGACGCACACAACTCATTAATTGGATAACTGGAAAATTCTGCTTCGATCTTTCGTAGCCTATAATGAAAATTTACGTTGGTACTTATGTTATGATAAGCCTCAAAAACAAACTTGGTTTAATCACTGCTTTATCCCTTCATTTCCTACATCTGAAAAACTGAGTCTCAATTTTCTTTCAATGCAAGCAGCAATTTCAGATTATTACTAATCCTCCACTGGAGAAACTTCATACATTTAAATCGGAATTTTCAAAAATTTGAGAGATCTACCATATTTGGCGCGTTTTGAAAAACATAGGATTTGGTTTTAATGCATAAATTTCAGTGGTTCATTCTTTTGAAGTAGGATATTGATGCACAAAAAGTTTAATTTACAGAATTCATCCTTTCTCAAAATTTTAAAAGCGTCAAGATTACAGTGATACGATTGGGAAACCGTGGCTTCTAAGTTTAAATGTAGCTACTCAGACTAAAACTACATTAATGACAGATTTGGTGGATTCGGTTTCAAAAGTTCAAAAAATTAACATGCACCATTTTGAAAATATGTCGAATGAGTGAGGTTAAAATTTTAAATTTATTCATCCCTTACTAAACAGATTCTTTCTTAGTAATGTTGGTCTGTGTTCAATAGTCCTTGTTTCATGGATTCATTCCATGAGAAACTTATTCACTGTTAAGTAGTATATAATTTTATTCAATATTAGAGTTAAGGAAGTTTCTTGGTATAAGATTAAGATTTTATTCCCGTTAAGGAAAGCTAATGTCTCCCTAAAGTGGTTGTCTAATCTGAGCAACGTTGTAAATCAATAACATTATTATAAATATTCTTAAAATGCTTAAGATTTCTATAATCAGCCTTTTCATAAAAGCTGCTTATCTTTAAGCAACTTTAATCAAGTTTTCGATTAGCCATGCATTGAATTCACAGTTAGTTTGACATTTTTCATGTTTATAAAAAATATGTTGCTTTCACTGATTCCAAATTTTCCTGTTTTTTCTTTTATTTAGAGATTCCTATTTGTGTTACAAAAATCTTTATCGATATTTTTTTTGTCTTCTGTTTACCTTTTATGAAATTGTTTTTTTAAAATACAAAAAGAAGTACATTAGACTCTTACTAATCCGGCCATTCCTTGCATAGAGGGATGCCAGATTAGCGAGAATGCAGGATTACTGAGATTGCATAACAATTTAGTTTAATTTTTCATTAAATATAAAGTTGTAAATTTACTTTATGTAATACATACTTAAGAAAAACAAAAATAAGAGACCATATAAATAATGGTAAAAAAAAACCCACTACCAATATACTACAGTGTTGTGTACTACATTGTCTCATTTACAACAATGAAGTGATCTAGTAGAAAACGAAATTGGATTTCCCAAACTAAAAGAAAACAAGTGTTTGCGATGTCATCTAGTAAATACTGGGTTTCACACCTTGTTATTAATGAAATGATCATATCAGTAAACTACTATACATAGTAAGGCAACGTACAATATTGTAATACACCACAGATGAAATCTTCCATTTTTCACTAAGTGCGGTCACTTCGAAACACGTCATGGATTTTTGTCTGCTTTAATGAAGATGTTCGTGGACGGGACGCTTTGTCACGTAATGGCTTTACTAGCATTACATCGTACTGCACTTATTTGGTTGTTACAATATGTACTGCAGGAAGATTTCGCCAGCTTCAGAGCCAGCAGTGTGAGGAATCTTCTAACTCTGGGATGTCCTCTTCCTCGTCACTTTCATCTTTTTCTTTCTGCACACTTTTGATGATTTCTTCATCTGCTAAAGCTAATTAAAACCTTTTACACGTGGCCCACGTGCCATCACAGCGCCTTCTGTCTAAAAATATCCTCCCCCCCCCCCCCCCCCGCTGTCTTATGTCATAGTCGGAGCCGGATAATTGAAAGGCCGGATTAGCAAGAGTCTAGCATGTATTATAAAAGTTCACTTATTTTTATAAAATTGCTAATTTATTATACTAAGTATTAAAGAAACAGTGAATTGAACATTTTTTAATGTGTATTTTCAGCAAATTATCAGAAATGCGGCATTTTGTGGTTTGCTGTTTGCTCCTCTCTGTAGGATTTCTTTTTGTGCAGACAACGGTTGCAATGGAAATGGGAGCAGATAATTCAACAGCATCATCACCTCCACCACCTTCAGGAGCCCCACCTGCTGGAGGAGCAAGCAATTCGACTGGAGAAGCAACTACAGCTAGCAGTGGAGCACCTCTACCTGCTGGAGTAGCACCTCCACTTCCTGCAGCACTCTAACTATAAGCCTAATCTGCTAAAGGAATGTCAGATGGAATAAGTTAAATTACGAAATAAAAATTTCAAAAATGCTACAAATTAGAGTAAAATTATTTCTCTTCATTACTTTTGGAAGGAGTCATATTAAAACTTAAAAGGAAAGGCTTATAATTAACTCGTATATAACTAACTCGTATAAAAATATATATAGTGCAACTTGGATAATTTGAAGCTGAAGGGATCACTACAAAACTTCGAATTATCCACGACTTCGAATTAAACAAGTTACATCTTTTAACTTTAATTTCAGGTCCACTGAATGCTTGAAAAGATTATTCTGTCAATAAGTAAATATTTATTCAGAAAGATCATGGTATGAAAGACTTAAACACTATATGTATGTATAAACAAAATAAGATTTGTATTACGTAAGCTACAGGACATATTACATTCAATACAGAAAATTATAGTTTTTCAAAAAATTGTGCAATGTCTGATTGTTTTGTAGAATTCAGTCGCTTAAGGTTAGCAAAATCATCTAGCATGTTTAGTGAACGGAAAACAGCTTACGTTGTTTTGTCCTTCAATGTACCGACGAAATTCGGCACTATCCCGTACTTGGCATTTCTTCTTCACACCCTTTTCCACCTCGCGAATGACGGCGACGTTAAATTCTTGTACACGTTAAATTCTTTCTTGGTTTACTGAAAGACATGGTGACACTGACAGCAGGAAGCTCGAATGGCGTCTGAAGCGTCACGTGTCGAACGGTGGCAGGAAGGGGATTTCAGTTGTCACGTGTCGAATTTCTTAACGATGAAACGCCGAAAAGTCGTTATGGTTCGAAATTTTTTATAAAAAACTTCGAATTAAGGAAGTCGAACTTCGAATTATCCACGATTTTTTAACATTGATTTAATAAGAAATTCAAGGGACTAAGAGAAATCTTCGAATAACCACGATTTCGAATTAAAGACGTTCGAATTATCCAAGTTGCACTGTAATTATATATATATATTTTGTAGTTTGGATTAAAAATAACATAACCTAAGTTAAAAACTGACTCCCTGATGCTTATAGATACATTTTTTAAAAATAAATTAATTTACAACTTTATTAATTGTTTCAATAGGAGCGAATTCTACAGAAGTAGAATTACACAGCTTCTGCAAAAGAAATTCAAATACAAATCTTCTTCCAAAGTAGTATCTAGATAAATAAAGATATTTTTGTTGCAATTAACATTATTTCTTTATTTCGATTTTATTTTTATTTTCTTTAGCAAGAATTCACTTATAATAATAAAAAAATAAAAACAAACATTATTACATAGGTGTTATTACTTGTTATTAAAAGTATATTAATTGATTAAGGGGTTCCATTAATTAAGAATTGAAAATATATGAGTTTGTTTACATAATTTGGGCAACAGATATTAAATTCTGAATTGGCAAGATTTAATTCTTTCGAAACATTTGACAACGTTTTTACATATTTCTTTTATTTTTGAAGTGTTAGGTTTTTTCTAGATTCTCAACAGTTGAGAATATTTTCAAAACGATCAAAAAGAAATTTAGAACTTCTTAAATAAGTGCTCAGTAATTAATTTCAGTCACTCGTAATGCCTTACTCATGGTCATCTAACGACTACTTTATTTTCTTATCGATGCAAAGAATTTTCAAGTAATTCCTTTAGGCAAGTTAAGCTAAATGTACTGCATTTTTGTTTTTGTTATTCACAAACACATTTTGTTATTAATCTTCACTGATATAAACTGATTGCAGCGTGTTAATTTACTGCACAAGTGCTGAGAAAATCTTTAATTTGCACGAGAATATTTTCTTAAATAGTAAACAACAAATCTAATTCCAAGTTATTGTTTCTGAAAATGGGTTTAGACTTGGCCTTAGAGGTTTCTTTTGCCTTGGTCTTCACTTCACTTATCAAAATAATTATTACCTGTGACGGAATATTTACGTGTTTTAAGGAGGCTAAGAACAGAAAGATTCTTAAAGAATTCTTCTGGGTTTCCAGCCAAGTAAGAATTTTGGAGTGGACCAAAAGCTTTCAAGTCTCAGAAACTGAGACCATTCCCAAATCATTCTTATTCTTTTTAAACCAACTCCCAAATATAACCATGACACCAAAACGACAAATATTTCCATGCACGAAGTAGAAGTAGGAAAATGAAGCCAATATCAAAGCTCCCTTTCAAAACAACCAAAGCTACAATTTGTCTTTTCATTGTTCACTATTTCGTATTGAAAAACATCATTTCAAGAATACTTTTGATTTACTGAACCAGTGATTTCTATCATACTATTTACATATCTAAGAATGTTTTCACAATGCTTTTATTTCATCGCTTTTCTACATCGAAAGACATTTATGTAATTCTGATTAAAATAGAATCACTCAGAATTACCTGTTCAAAGGACAAAGGTTATTCTTCATTCCGTCTTCAATCTTTGTTGACGTTAAAGTACTCGAATGAAGCTCATCTTTACATTAACGAAATTGGTGTATTTATTATATACATAAGACTTATTATATATTATCTTCTTACCTACTTTATTACATAGATCATTTTACTAATAAAAAAGAATCTTACAGTTTCTACAGGCTACAAACAGCTTTATTTTACGTCATATTCAATCAAGAATCACCGTGTCACTCTCTCTGTAGATGAAATTTAGTAAATATAATACACATGATAATGTATGACTTATAACTCAATTACTCTTCTTTTTCAAAAATTATCATTTTCTTAAGAAATGTCGTGATTCATTCAATGAAGTTGGTGTAGTTGGATTGGGATCTGTCTTCTTCTGTATAGATTTGTTTTAGCGAAAATAATTATCATTTTATTTCATGGAAAAGGCAAAAGCTTTATTAATTGGCTTACAAAATCAGCTGAACTGTAAATGTTTACATTACCATTATTTTTATTAAGCATTTAACTCTCGTTCAAATTGGATGCTTACAATCTTATTTCTTTGTCTTCACAAGAAACACAGTAGAAGAAAACATGCAACGCCTTTAGTATGTTAGCTGACTTGTCACTGGTCAAATGTAACAGCTAACCAAAGATTTGAAATTTACATAAATAACAAACAATAACCACTACAAATATAAGAATCTCAGTGGCCCAGTGGTCTAAGGCGTGCGAACATAATTCGTTGGCTCTGGTTCGATTCTAATTGCAAGTGTTGTTGTAGTTGTGGGCATCATGTTCCAGACGTATTCAATAGGGAGAAAACCGAGTGTGTGCTTGCCATAGCAGAATGCGTAATTCGCTTGTAAAGAAACACAAAGATCTGTACGGGCTGTGTTGAGGCATGTTCCTTAGGAGGAACAGCTGTCCGATAATCTGCCCCGCCTAATCCATGCCTTCAATGTTCTACCGGGAAGTTCAGCGTCTCGTTAATTACGGCATGTCCAGGATTGGTTATCTGGCTGACAAAAGTTTCTAAGATGGTGAAGAAATGGGAAAGTCACTGGCTGCAAAAATATTAGTAAAATATTGTTGTCCGGTAAGAGTTCCTCTTTCGACGATCGCCCAGCTCTGATTGAGATGTCCCACTAATGGCACCCTACACTACCCCCCCCCCCAGTGTTGCACGCACTGGCTAGCGTTCCATTCCTTTGATGGTGGAGATCATCATTATGTATCGTAGTATTGACTAAGACAAAAACGAGATTCGTCACTAAACACCACGGGACTGTTAGTGTTTAGTTCTGTCGAAGGCAACACCACTGAAGACGTGCTTGCAGGTGGGCAGATGTAAAAGGTACAGACAGAGCAGGACGGTAAGCTTGAAATGACAATTTTAAAAGCCTTTTGTTTAATGTACGCATAGTCGGTCTTCCAGCTGTTATCTATTACCAAGTTCTTTGCAGATGCTTTGCAGTCGCGAACCTGTCATGAAATGCCGTGAGTCACAATGGCGGTCTTACATGATGTTCCCTATTCTTTTCGGCATGTGCTGGACCCTTCTTGAACGCACTGAGGCCCATACGTGTATGATTGTGCTGGGATTGCGACTAACAAGCAGGACTCCATCTCTATAAGACAAACGAGCTTTTGTAAAATCGATGATTGTTTCACACAGACAGTTGGTTAATTGTTGGAATACATGTCGACAAGGATATCTTGAGCAGTGTTGAACTATGTCCACAAAATTTGGTCAATCAGGGAGTTTTAATAGTCTTCATCTGTGTTCCACAGTACTGGGCTTTTGATGTCAGCTTGTGCCTGTCCAAGGGCTTCAATTGACACGCAATCCTAATGATTTGAATGCATTTACTATCTCTTCCCCACATTTCATGACATTTGTATAACTTCCTGTAGGTGCTATATTTTTTCCCCTTTAGTTTATGTCTGTCTGCGAAAGAACTTCTCATTTCAAAAATATATTAATTCACGGAAATTCTAATATTTCCTGTAGTAAAATTACTACATAAATTAGAATTTCCTATTTCCTGAATGTAAATACTGTATCTATAAATTATTCACGTAAATATGGAGAGTGATTCGTTTTACAAGATACCATATTATTTAAAGATTATATCTCTATAAAGGCATAGAGCCAACGTCTATTATGTCTAAGTGGCCACTCTTATCCTTCATCGACGTTTCTAGCTGGGTTTTTCTCTATGCTTATCAAACGCGCTTTTGCCCTCCTCTAAACAATTAATCTATAGAAATCATTCGGGTTTCCACCCACGCCTTATTTTCAAGTACCATAGAGAAGTTTTTCTTTCTCATTATATTCAATTACTCTATATTATTAAAAAAAAATTCATTCAAACAAAACATTAATTGCCAAGAAAGATTTTAATGAATTGAATTTTGAAGAATTGGTTTGCTACAGTTGGTTACTAATTATGAATAGATTTACAAGTGGTTGAGGAGAAATTAGAAATTAATTATTTGAAAGATTAAATTGTGTTTTGTTTTAGTGAAGAAGTTCATCATCTCATTGATTATCCCACTGCAATAAACAGAAAAAATAAGTACAACAAATTAGAAACAATTAAGAAAAACAAATGTAAATACATTTATATAAAAATATAATAAAAAATATAATTAATTAAAAATCTCTATTTTTGTATTGAAATTTCAAGACAAATAATTCATTCTAAACATTACTAAATCCAAAATGAAAAATAAATAAATGGAAAGAATCGAAGATTTTTAGTAATTTTATTATTTTAGCTTCATACTACAGTAAAACATTTTTTAAAATCCTTATGTGCTTCCCCAAGAAATAGGATTTTCATATAATTTATTAGAATTAAGGAAGTTCTTTTCTGTGCTTATCTTATAGATGTGGTTACAAGTAATTGAGGAGATTGTGCTCCTTTTGTGCTTGTAATCCCTTCGATATTTTCATTTCTGAAAGTGTTAAGAAGAATGTATTTAATTCAGAATTCAAAAATTTAGAATCTCAATTTGCGTGATGTCCAGGGTTTTCCATTCATTAAAATTTAGCAAAATTTATTACTTAAACATCTTCCCTCTTAATCGTAGCTATGATAAATGCCATCAGTAGTACTCAGGAAGTGAAACAAATAAAATCTACATAAGTACACTTCGATAGATGATTCTTTTTACTTCACTTATGAAAGGAAATAGAAGTATGATGACTTAATGTTCAATTCTTTAGAAAAATTCTCAAAACTTGTATACATTGAAACATCAGCAAGTAAGATATTTCATACAAAGCACAGTTTTAAGATGAGAACTTATGAGAATGTTATGTAACAAAATCATTCATTGATAACATCAAGTTTTTATTAAAGTATCTGTATTTTATTATTCTATTTCATATCAACAAATATCTTATTCTGATTTTATTTCAATCAAATATAAGAGCACAGCCTGTTTTGTTGACTCCTAAACAAAGGATTTTGTTGATTTTATAATTGAATATAGAAAAACAATGTATTTATATTATTTATATCTTCAAAATTGAGCAAAAAAAATCCCTCTGATATTTTCAGTCTCTTAGTCAGTTTAGAAGCGACTAAGATTCTCTTGGTTATTGTAATATTAAATTAATACAATTGTCATGAATTTTGATTGAAAAGAACTGTGAATTAAAAGGAACCGTACTTCAATACCTTAAGAGCAAGCGGACAAACAGAATTATATCCATTGAAAAAACAATTGGTAAAATTAAAAAAAAATAACTTTTCAACAACAAACAATTTGAGATATGGAATTCATAGTTTGGGGTAACATCAGGCTTCAACAGACGTCCTAGAGGGAGCATTCCAGAAAATCAGAGAAAAGTTTTCCCACTGTTTCAGGGATGTAAACAATGGATATAACTTACCTTTGTGAGAAAATCACAGGATTTAGCGTGGTTTGTATGAACCACTGCTGGATATAACTTAGTTTGAACGTATTAGATTTCATCTATTTTTGCATGAATCAAAGCAAACAACAACACAGAAAACAATTCAGTAAAATTGTAGTGAATTATAAGATCACAACAATTTTCCTGTTTTGTTTCTTTTGCAAGTACAAAGCAAATACTTATCAGTCGCTTTCTTGCATTAGATTAAAAATAATACTTTAGATTAGATGAAGAATAATAGCCTAATTGGCTATCCCAACAATATATCGCCCATGATGTTCGCGATTTTGTTGGCGGATGAGGAGACTAAATATAGATGAGGAGCTCGCGCTGTGGTTGGTCAATTGGATTGAAGTTAGTCTGCACGAAATACAGCAATTCTTAAGACTTGTCGGTTTAAACGAAACAAAAATTATCATTGGTGATATTTTAACCAATCAATGACAACAGCATTTCTGGAGGATTTAAAGTGGTTTGTACGCTTGCTCTTCATATATCAAGTTTCAATGCAATTTTAAAAAGAAATAAAATTAAGTACAGCTAAAATATGATTTGGCAGAAGTAATTTCAAGTTTCAATATTTTTCTTTTTAATTCTGGTATATTTCAATTTTGATTAGTTCAAGAGTTTTTTCTTAGGTTTTGATTGTTTATACTTTCTCTATTTCAGAAAGGAAATAGAGAGTTTATAGAAATATTTACTTGACGGCCGAAAATATGCTCAGAAGTTGTATAGTTTTTTTTTCTTTTTAATACCAACTTTCACTGAAAATGATTCAAAACTATTAAAACTGGAAAGATTCTCAATTAGCAAAATGCTTGGTAGAGCAGTGTTGGTTTTTGCTTTATGATAGTGTAAAATATTAGAAGGCTGATAAGACAATCTTAATTAGAAGAAAAATCCTTTAGTAAGAATTGTAGTTATAAATCTTCAAATAAGGGAAAAGAATAATCAAAGTTTCACAGATATCAAGTTAATATAATCTTATGTCAAGTTGCTAACTTTGATAGCTATTTTAAATTCTCACTTTCTTCTATTTTTGCAATTAATAATAACGCTAATCTTACTAATAACATTTCGATAACATCCAGCCAATTCATTATACTTCTCTTCTGTTACGTGTGAACTTGTCCTGCAGGTTCGAGTTTTCTCGTGTTTTACAAATATTAATGACCTGAATTTTTTAAAGAAATCAAAAAACCGATTATGCATTTTTTTTTACCTGATGGTTTGGAAGGAGGTGGAGGTGGTGGAGGACCATTGGCTTTAGGCATCTGTGAGGCTGCTGCTGGAGCATTGGTTTTAGGCACCTGCTGGGGTTGAGGCTGTGCATAAGTTATTCCCAGAAAAATTAGTAGAAAGAAAAACACTAGATAACATCGCTGCATCTTCGATAATTTTCTAAAATATACAAATGAAAATTCAAAATGAAACTCAGTAATTGAATTTTCAAAAATTTCAATTTCTTAAAAATTAAAATAGAAGTAACAACGTCACTTTTGTTTGTGGAGTTTGTTTCAAAATGTGTTTGTGTATGGGTTGGCTTTTCTTTGCTAAAATAAATCTTTGTTCGAAATTATTTGAAGTTTGTAATTTTTTTTATTATTTTTTGAAGTTTATTTAGTTTTGTTTTATTATGTAAATTTCAGAAACAATTTTACTTTGATTATATTTTATTCTGATGATAACTTTTTGAAATCGGGCGTAGAAAATTTATTATACTCTATTTAAAAAAAAAAAGCTATCTTCAAATATTTAAGATAAAAATTAATAACAAATATTTTATTTGTTTTTTGGTTTTCTTAAGTGTTTAACTTGTGTGTATGTTTGAGTGTATGTGTGGATGAATGTGTTGGCTCCTGTTTGCTAAAATAAATTTTGTTATAATCCTTTTTATTGTGTAAATCTGAAAGCCATGATCATATTCTTATTGTGATTAAAACTTAGTAGAGTTTTTATTTAATAAATAATTAGAGCTAAAATCACAGTCAAAAACTTGTTTTCAATCTCTACCCTAAATACTGTAGTAAAACAGATCAATTCAAGATATTTGTCAAGTCAGCGGCATTGAAATTACAAAGCATTGAACCGTTACAATGTGGCAAGTTAAGTTTTATAAGAAAGAGAAAATAAAATAAAAAGTTTTAATTGAGAATTTTGAAAGGCAAGCTTGCAAGGAGCATCAGAGACAACGAAGATGAAAAAAAGAAAAAAAAACAAGAGAGGATATATAAATAAAAAAAACAGCAACAAAATAATAATATTGAAAGTTTGAACACTAAAAGAGAGCTACAATTGTAAAATAGTGTTTTCAGATATTATTAGTACAGGATGTTATAATTTAAGTGACTCTACTCTCAGCTCTCTGGAGCGGTTTCTACTCAACGTATCTCAAGGAAAATTGGCACAGTAGAGTCCCGAAAACTCGGCCTAATTTGGACCGAAGGTTGGCCGAGTTTGTAAAATACTTTTATTTGTTGCTTGAGAAAATAACAGTTTACAAAGAATACTGTAACTCAAACTAAAACTGTCCAAATAAACTTAAGAAAATACCTAATACATGAACTGTATATAAATGTAACTTATAACGGGTCTGCGCGCTGGGTTTTTCCGCCCTGACATGGGATGGCCGAGTTATCCGGATTGTCGGGTTATCGAGTGCCTAGATTTCTGGACTCTACTGTATAAATGCTAATTAGACCATGGGAGAGCGATTTCCGATGAAAAACAATTCTTCAAAGGTTAAGGCACTAGATGGTATATATCCTGGTAAAAAAAAATATGGGCAATTGCTGGGTATAAAATGCCAGCAGTCATTGTAAATAATCCATTCCCGAAGATTCCCGATGATTATAGATATAATGCTATCAATACCCTGAGGAAGAAATACCGTGCACTGTTAGTAAAGTTATTTCATCAGTAAAATAGCTTGGCTGCACTGAGATCTTGTCGTTAGAAAGACATCCAAAGGACCCATTTCCAAAAATGAGTTAAAGAAAAGATCCGGAGTCAAGTTTTCCAATTTCGAACGTCGGTTCAGTCAGACCACTTTTCCTTTTGTGTTGAAATTAGTCTGTTTAGATTATTTCGATCTTGTTCTTTACGTTATGTTAATTCTTGAATCTATTGTGTTTAAG
>JAFIDM010003189.1:6058196-6082214 GCA_023159025.1 Thereuonema tuberculata | reverse complement strand
CACACAGAAAAAGCTATTGTTCTTATAAACATCTTTCATATATCTTGTAAAGTCCTATAATTCTATAATATTTCATTCTATTTTGCGTACGACTTCTTCAGGTGTTACCAGAGGACAAGAAACCACCTGAAATGTAGAGAAAGGAGAATAGTTTCTTGTCGTCTGGTACCACCTGAAGAAGTCTTACACAAACTAGGACAAAATATTGTGGAATTCTAGGCGTTTTATAATATTAATAGAATTTCAAGAAGCTATTGTTTAACATCATCCACCAGAAAATAAATGTCATAAACTACATTTATTAACTGAAAAAAACGAATTTTCAAGGAGATAAAATACATCGTCTCCTCTTTTTCAAGCCTTTTACATTATAATAATAAATAGACGAGATTCTTTTACAACAATGACCTTAAAATATTGATATTAACAATTAAAAACGTTAATACAATAATAATAAAAGATCATAATCTACAATATGATAATCACACATTATTAATAATCACAAATTCTTATCAAACGAATACAAAAATTAGATGGACAATAGAATGCCTATTAACATTTTAATTTTTCGATTATTAGCTTTTTGATAGAGGTTACAAATTTTTTGTTAATCATTTCTTTAGCCAATTTTACCAAATTTTCACTAACTTTAACTCCGTCACATCTATTGAGATTTTTTTCTTTCGAATTTCGGATACATAGGCTTTCTATTGTCCTTCTAATTTTTGTATTTGTTTCATTATATAAAAATGTTTACTTCACAATTGATACAATGTTGCTTGTCTTTACAGTGTTCAGCAATTTCAGATTCCATAACAAATTTTTGTTTAATATAATATTCGTGGAATATACAGAGAATAAAAAGTTGTGGAGACAAAGGATTAATAACATGAAGAAGATTTTTGGACATAATGAATATCTAGATAGATTTATAGACAAAACATCAATATATATTTTTTTTTAAATGTTTATCAATCTTATTAGCTACTTATAAGCGGTATATCTGTGTTATAGGAATTGAGCATGTTAATACATATATATATATTTTTTAAAAAAAGTTATTAATTAGTACTTAATTTTTCCATCTACAACATCTGAAATTATATTTTGTTTTATTTGCTTAAAAGTTACATTATTTTTTTTATTAGGATCTATTTGTTTAAATATTTTATATTTTATATAATTAGCTAATCTATATCCATAATTATTTTTAATTCTTTCAATTTTAAATATTTTATTCCAATTACATCTAGTTTTTAATACTCCTTGTTGGTAATTTATTTCTCTTTCCACTTCAAAATAGTTTTTAATTATTGTTTTATATATAAATTTTTCATTTATTTTTAGTATTTTATATTTTTTTCTTATCCTTAATTGTTCATTTTTTGATTTATATTTATAATTTTTATAAACATTATTAAATATTCTTAATGTTTCCTTATTGATATTTTCTATTTGTTGTTTATTCATATTTATCCACCATTCCAACCCATAATCCAAGATTGATTCTACAAGGGATTTGTATACTATGAGCTTTTGTTTAAACGGAATAGCATCCCTAATGTGATAAAAGAGAAAAGCATATGAGCTCAGCTTCCTTATCACATAACCATTCTGTTCATTCCAGCAGAATCTGTTTCTATATTAATTCCTAAATATTTATAAGTTGAGACAATTTCTATTCTTTTGCAGTTACAATCTTTCGTTAAGATATTGTTATTCTGTTCTATATTTGGACATTCTATTTTATGTAGATTAATAATTACATTCTTATTTATTTTCTTATTTTTGTTTTTGATTATTATTATTTTTGTTTTTTTTCCATTTACTTTCATTTTATTTTTAAATGATCATTTATTTATATTATTTAGATCTTTTTGTATATTATCTTGGGCTTGAAGTTGGTTTTTGTCTGTTGTTATTAATATTACGTCATCAGCGTACAGAAAAACCTCTGAATTTTTTATATTTTTGCTTATTGAGTTTATATAAATATTAAATAAGAGAGGATCTAAGTTTGAGCCTTGTGGAATTCCTCTTTTGGAGTTAAATAGTTTACTTACATTATTTTCAATTTTAATTCTAAATTTTCTAACTCTCAAATAATTTTCTATCATTTTATATATGTTCCCTCTTATTCCCATTTGTTTAATTTTTTGTAATAAAATTTTATGATTTATAGAATCAAATGCTCTACTAAACTCAATAAATGTTATGTATATTATTTCTCCATTGTTTAATGATTTGTTTATATTTTCGTTAACATGATTCAATAAATTTATTATTCCTTATTTCTTTGATATGCATACTGATTTCGATTTAGTAGCTTCCTTTTACTTATGTAGTCATAAATACTTTTTGCTAAATAACTTTCTAATATTTTAGAAATATTTGAAATTAATGAAATAGGTCTATAGTTATTTAGATTATTGGAACTTCCTCCCTTATATATTGGTATTGTATATGTTATTTTCCATGCATTTGGATATATACCTGATTTATAAATTTTTTGAAAAAGTATTTCGAGAAAGATAGATATTGTTTCTTTTATACTGTTTATATCAATTAATTTTATTCCATCTGGACCATATGAATGATTTTTTTTGATTGTTTATTATTTCAATTATATCTTTTCTATTTGGCAACATTAAAACCATTGAGTTTTTTTCTGATTCCTGTTCTTTATTTTCCATTTTTCTTATCTTCTCTAATTCTTCATTAGTTTCATAACCATTTTGAGTAAAAATTTTACTCAATTTACAAAATAATATTTTAATATCATAATTTTCTAATAATACTTTTAATTCATTTGTTTCATTATTTTTTTTCTGTTTTCTTATTATATCATTATTTATAATTTTCCTTACATTTATATTGGCGTTAGGATCATCTTTAATCAATTTTCTAAAGAATTTATTTTTTTGTTTTTTAATTTGATTTTTTAACCAATTCCTTTTTTTCTTATATTCTATTTCCAATTTTGTGTTGTTTTTATTTTTTATGTATCTCCTATATAAGTTATTTTTTTCCTGAATCTGTTTCATCAACTGTGGGTTCATCCAATTTTTTTTGTATTCTGTATTATCTGTCTCATATATATCCTTTCTACTTTTTTCTTTTGTTGTTTCTCTTTTTATTTTATATTTTGCTTTTTTTATTATTTATTTAACTTATTTATTATTTTATTTGGATCTTCCTCATTTTTCTTTATTATTTCTTCGATTAAAGTTTTCAGTTCTTTGTTTAGTTTCTCTATATCTATTTTTACATTATTTTTCTCTTTATTATTTTTTTTTTTCCATTTGTTTTATTTGTAATTCTTTCTTTTCTATTTCAAGCAGGATTCCGTAGTGATCAGAAATGTCCCATTGTATTATATTTGCGTTAATATCAATATCTTCTGCATTCGAGAAGCAATGATCAATACATTTGTTAGTAATTGATTAGTAGTTTTTACTGATCTTGTAGTTTTGTATTCATTATTTAAATATCCAAGATTATAAAACATGTTTTTATATTCTATACTTATTTTGTTATTAATTTTTTCTTCTATATTTATGTTTGTGTCACCTATACATATTATATTTTTTTTCCCATTTTCTTGTATGTGATTTATATTTTCTTTTATTTCTTTTATAAATTTATCTTTGTTCGTTAGTGGAGGTTTATATATTATATATATAATTAATTCTTTTGATAGGAGTGAATTTTTTTTAAAAGTGCAAATTAAATTTTAGTGTGTTATACTATCTTCATTTTTTGTTAGGATATTATATTTTTCCCTATACCATATCATTATGCCTCCTCCTCTAGAATTTATTCTTAATTTTTGTTCTGTTTTAAACCCTTTTATATTGTATAAAAAGACTTCCTCCTCCTTTATATTCACCTCTACCAATATTATTATATCTATATATGTTATTTTTTTATCTATATTAGCCATTATATATGCAAAGTTAGACCTTAAACTTCTTATATTTAAGAAGAGAATATTATTATTATTATTATGCTTAGGGTTCCATGTGCTTATATTCTCTATAATATTTAGTTTGCCTAATTCTACTTGGTTATAACTATCCATCATCATTGTTTGTTTTGTTTTTTTATTTTTTTTGTTTTTTACATTCTTTCAAAATCCTCTTCGCATTTAATATTCATAATTCTTGTGTTTTCGCTTTTTCTTACTAGGATTTTGTTATTCTTTATCCAAACAAATTTATAATTTCTTGATTTAGCTTCCATTTTAGTTTTCCATAACAGGTTTTTTAAGTTTTGTTCTTATTATTGTTGTTAAAGATTTTCATATTTGTTAAATTTCTGTTTTGTTTGTACTGCGTAAGACAGAAGTCTCTATCTTTTCTGTTAATGAA
This sequence comes from Thereuonema tuberculata, assembly GCA_023159025.1. NCBI lineage: Eukaryota > Metazoa > Arthropoda > Chilopoda > Scutigeromorpha > Scutigeridae > Thereuonema > Thereuonema tuberculata. The sequence continues at coordinate 6,077,844 of JAFIDM010003189.1, read as the reverse complement.
TTTTACTATGATTGGTCTGGATTTGAAAGAATTTGTTTTGCCGTATCTATGAGCTACGTCTATTTTGTCTGAGGGGTTTCGTATGTTGAGCTCTTCTCCAATGACTTGTATTAATTCATTTAAATTTTCGTTTTCTTTTTCTTCTACTCCAACAATTTCTATGTTATTTTTCCTTTGTTGTAATTCCAATTTTTGAACTGTTTCTTGTAATTGCAATATTTTTTTCATTTTGACGGTTTTTATCATTTTCAATAACTTTCATGTTTTCCATTCTGCTCTTTTGGTTATCTTGATAATTTTGTAATTTGCTTAAGATGTCTTCATACTGCTTACTCACGAAATCTATTGATTTCCTAATTTCAACAATTTCATTCAAAATTGTCTGACTCAAATTCTGATCTAGAAATGTGTTGGGTAGGTCTATTTTGGCTATAGGGAGAGCTAGTGTTTTTTGATTTGAATCAGGTTTCGACTGTATTTTTTCTTTGGAGTCTTTTTCTATTTTTTTGCATCTCACTGTTATTCTATTGCATTTTGCACACTTCCATTTTTTTCTTTTTGATGGAGTTCCGTAGTCTGATAATTCACTTTCTGTGGCGCAGTTCACGTGTTGTTCATTTCATTAATTATAAAGGACGTGTTAAGCTAAATGATTTTTTTCCCAAATATCAAAAGATATCTATTAATCAAAGTCAAAATGGAAGCTAACAGATTCATTTTCATCATCATATTTGACTTTTCTCTTTGTATATAAAGAAATATATATATAAACAAATCAAATAAAATTTAAGAAAAATTCTATTTGAAAGCGAATTGTAAATACCTCTACTAGTTTCAGTTTTAACAAACGATTATAAGTGAGATTAATATTAATTTTCAAAACCATCATTAAAAGTAAATAGAAAGTTCACATAATATCATTTTAACTTTGTTTCAATAAAATATAATTGAGATTTTTTTTTTTTTTTTTTTTTTTTGCAGAATCATTAAATAATTTAGATACGAAATCTCAAATTCGATTCATATGATTTAAAAGGATATTCAACTTAGTAACAATACGTATAAATGTGTTTATTTATTTAAATTATCATTATTTAATTCTGAAATACAGCCTAAAACACGAATTGTTAAGATTTTTAACCTTATTACACTGATGAGATATTCCATCTTCCAAGTTGTTTCTTAAAATCAACTTTCATTTTAAAGGAGCCTTGATGTTTTAGAATAGTTTATCATCCCCTTATTTATATGTGTAAACATTATTCTTATTTTAAAAAAATAATAGCAAAGCCGTGATCACGTAATCTTGAATTCTGAGATAGTTTTCTCCCCACCCGTGACCGCGACCGCTTTTGCACAAACCGCGAGCGTGTCTCGGAGACCTCAAGCTTGATCTTAAGTCATGCGACTTCCGATTGATCTACATAGATAATAATGACAATGTGAGCATCTCGGAGATCCGAGATGTCTGGGATGTCCGGTTCACCCACATAGATAAAAATGAAAATGTGAGCAACCTCAATACATAAAATTTGTCATTTTATTTGTATTTCTATGCCTTATGGTTTCAGAGGAGATAGGACCAGAAAAAAATCAACTTTTCTTTTAATAATAGATTGGAATTCTTACTTTATATATTACATATACGGTGTATTAACAAATCACTGATTTTTTTTTTTAATTTGCTTTCAACCTTTTGATAGATTGATGATAGAAGATAATCAAGAGACAACAAATTCCAGTCTGATGAGTAAATAAACAGTTTGAAATGGGCCAGTTGTACTAAAGTTGAGACCATTAAAAAAATTTTATTAATGTTTTGTTGTGATTATAGATTGATGTTTCAAGGACGTTACAGCGCCATCTATTGCTAGATTTAAATGAATCTTAAAAAACACTACGAAAACATTCTGTTTTTTTTATTTTCTACACTTATGTATATATTTTATTATTATTATTATTATTATTTTAATACTTATATATCGGATTGACTGTATAATGTCTTCCCTCTCTTACCGACAGCTACTTGATTTTTCAAAGACGCCATTTCTATGTTTGATGTCATAATTTCCAGGAGAAATTAAGTGATCTTATTTAGCCAAATAAGACAGTTTTTCTCAAAGAACTTAACTATACCTTGAATTTGTTTTTACCAGTGAGATTTTGTAGAAAGTGAACAAGTTTCCTACAATAATTACTCACGAATAAACAGCCATTATCAAAACTTCATAGCCACTGTTTGATAATCGAAGAGACACACAGGCCTATTGTGGGATGCTGTAACTTTAATACTGTTTAATTTAAATTTGAGATTAGTTCTTTTTTTTTTTTCTTTTTTTTTTGGCCTGAGAAGAATATCTGGACGTTGTTCGTGGAACTAGATCTAGATGACTATTTCTTGCAAGAATATTCGTTGCCAGCTTTGAATTCTTCAAAAATCTTTACTTTTGATACACCATTCTTTCTTATTACCATGTTTCTTGTTTTCTTATTTTAGCAAGAAAACTCACGTATCTTGCTTCAGGCAGGCATTCGCACTCTGTTTTCATGCTCGTGAAACTGGGTTCAAATCCCGGCGTAGGCCTGTATGTTTCATTCTCTCTTCTCTGCTTGTTCTTTCCTTTCAAAAATAATATATTTGTTTAATAAGCTGAATGACTTCAAGGCTATTTGGATGTAATCAAGGTTCTTCGAACAAAAAAAACAAAACATTCTATTGCGGTGATCTTTGGAAATGCTTTTTTTTTTTTTTGTAGTTAAATCTTATTTATTTTAAATGACAAAACATTGACTGTTGTTTGTGAAAGAAAAAGAAAGACATTAAAAAAAATCAGATGTAAAGTTATTGAAATACTATTCCTAACTTCAGTTTCGTTTATCCAAAAATTTATCTTTAATATTTAAATAAAAAATAAGAGATTAAAAATAGAAGAAGAATGTAATGTTCGTGTTAAATGTCAGTGAATTTGTAATAATTTGTTTTGAGTGAGCTCAAAGTGACCTACGTTATTGAATAACAAAAATAAGTGAATAAATAACAAATACAGGAAAAGGGAGTAAATCGTCAGAGATTTCACTGTCATTAATTGTTGGTTCCCATTAGAAATTCACAGAAAAGAAAATATATTCACTTATCCTTTTAATCAATCAATTTCAAAGTGGAAAAGAAAGAAGAACAAGAAAGAAGAAGAAGAATTTTTTTTCTATTCCCAACTACTTTAAAAGTAACAATCTAAAGACATTGTTTTATATAAACAGACATTTTATTTCGTTATTTCCCCTACATTCAAGAAATTTAAAAAGAAAGAAAGTAAGATTAAAAGGAAATACAATTGACTCGCGATAATCCGAGGGTTACGGGACCGAGGGGGTGTCGGATTATCAAAAATGTTGGATTACAATAGGTTGATTTCTTTAAAACTGAATTTTGACTTCTAAGGCAAGAAAATTTAAGTTATATATATATATATACAGTACTGTACGTACTACAGTACGTATATTGTTACAATACCTATTGAGTACATATTTTACGGCCATTGAGGATATAAAAAAAAACTCAATTAGGCGTAGTTCACACAAATGAATGCGTACTTAAGTAATACTAATTTATAACTGTATTTATGTCTTAAAAAATAAAATTATAGTATATAATGTGAAATATAATTTTATGTCTTAAAATAAAAAATAAAAATATGTATTTACGGTTTAAAAAAATATGTAATCGTTTTCTGTTTCTTCTTACGTAAAGAGTCTGTCATGGCTTTTTCTTGAATATCTTTTTAACATTAAAATGTTCTCATAGCCGAGTTCCCTCTCCTCACACCAACGTATCAAAGTGGTTTGCAGCCGACAGACATTCATCGCAAGTGATTGTGCATTTCACCGTGACCGCCTCAATCGGGTCGGTTTTCGAAACAACCTGAGTCGGACTACCGAACGTGTCGGACTGTCAAATGTCGGATTATCGCGAGTCAACTCTAGAAATAAAACAATTTTCTATTGTAGGTTGAATGAATCATGAAGAAGCTTTTTTAGATTTATTAAAATGTAATTGAATATAAACGAATCAAAAAACTTTTAGTTTCACCCCAGTAATCATGATTTCTTTCCAAACTGCTGACGTGTAAAAATAATTCTTATTAGCAATTAAAAATAATAGATAGTTCAATTTTACAATCATAATTTATTAGTTGTATGATTTAAGCTTCGAGGAGAAAAATCAGAACTATTTTAAATGTTAAAAACAACAACCAATGAAGATATAATAAAAGCCAAAAAGATATCTCATCCTTGAACCATCATCGGCGTGGGTCTGGGACGGCCGTTTCGTTCTCTTTCGGGGAAGTTAGCCACATAGCCCTGTCGATTATCATAGGCTCAGAAGATGCAAAAAGTTAAGATTACCAGTTTAAATAAAAACGATTTTAACGCAAGACTTTAGAGTGGAACCCGTAGCTGGAGCATGGAGCAGTGGAGCAATAAGTTTTTGATCGGAGCTTTTGAGGAGCATGTTTTCAACAATTACAGAAAGGAAATATAAATAGTTCGATTTCAGCAGACTTCAGACGATTATGATTTTGAAAAACAGCTGGACAAGCTGGAAAAACGTCAGAGTTTCAGAAATGCAACATTCGAATGAAGAAGACTTGGAGAGAAATTTTCACCAAGATTGTCAGGCAATCGATAAATAAGATCTATAAGCAGGAAGAGATCCCAGGAGCTTGGAGAGACAGCGTACTTGTACCGATATACAAAGAAAAAGGAGATATACATGATTGCAAAAATTATAGAGGGATAAAACTTATATCACACACTATGAAAATTTTTGAAAGGATAATTGATAAGAGACTGAGAAGTAAAATTGAAATTGGAAGAGAACATTTTTAATTTATGCCAGCTATCAACTGTGACGATCAACTATCGATGCAAGTTTTGGGCTCAGACAGTTGATAGAGAGGTTCCGTGAATACCAACAGGAACTTCATTTGATCTTTATAGACTTTGAAAAAGCTTATGATCGGGTGTCTAGGCAAGAAATCTGAAGAAGTCTAAGAACAAGGAACGCTCCTGAAAAGTATGTCCGACTTATTAAGGAATTTTATCGAGACGCGAGAACAAGAGTTCGAAGCTGTTTTGGAGAACTGAAAGTTTTATTGTGCAAGTGGGGTTGCAGCAAGATTCAGCCCTGAGTCCGTTGTTGTTTAATATTGTAATGGATGTGTTAACAGAGAAGGTACGTGAAGAGCTTCCTGGGAACTTTATATATGCAGATGATATCGTTTTCTGTTCAAAATCATAAAGAGAGACCGAAGAAAAACAGGAGAGATGAAGAGGCGCTTTGGAGTAGGAAATTAGTAGGAGTAAGACTGAACATATGGTATGCAAAACGCGGGCTCAACAGCAAGGAACGATGAGGCTGCATGATGCTGACATTAAATGAGTTAAACACTTTAGATACCTGGGGTCAACGGTGGACATGAATGGAAAGACGGAACTAGTAGTCAATTGCCGAGCCCAAGCGGGATGGAAAAACTAGAGGAATGCCTCTGGCGTACTTTGTGATAGGAAGGTCCCAGTGAAATTAAATCACTAGTGACACCGGCACTGCTGTACGGAACAGAACCCTTGCCTTTGAAAAGATCCAATATCCAATACCTGAAGATGGTGGAGATGAGGATGCTGAGATGGATGTGTGGGGTGACGAAGAAAGACAGATTAAGGAATGAGTATATTCTGAGAACTCCGAAAGTGGCAACTTTTGGAAATAAAATTCAAGAAAAAAGACTCAGATGGTTTGGATATTTAATAAGAAGGGAAGAAGATTATGTGGGGCACAGAGTAATGAAGATGGAGATACAGGGGAAGAGAAAGAGAGGACGGCTTAAGAAGCCATGGCTAGACTTGGTTGAGGAAGACCTCAAAGCCAAAGGGATACGGGGAGAGTGAATAGGAAACGATGGAAGCAGCTCATCAAACACAGCGATCCCATCTAAAATGGGAAAAGCTGCAGAGGAAGAAGAAGATTGTCCTGCAATCGAGACATGGGTAGGCTTAAACTAAAATCAGCGTTTGAAGCTATTGAGGGTTACCCATTCCAGCTGCCCTATGAGTTGAATCGAGTACGCTCACTACATAACCACTATCGAGTGACTATTTTCTGCCTTAAATATATATTAATTGATACAAGACAGGCAATGAAAGATGACTTACTGTCCGCCATTCTCTTTTGTATAATTAATTATGATGATTAAAAAAACGCTTGATTTTTCGTTTCAAAATTGCAAATGATTGATTCAAATCTTTGCTTTACGAAACTTGAAGAGTATCGGCTTCAAGTTTGGTATATTAGATTTATATATGCCTAATTTTGAAGCTTTATGTAACATTGCTTCTTATTAAGGTAATTCTATATTTAATTTAATGTTTATACTTTAACTCAATATTGCAGATTTTGCTCTTTTAATATTTTTAATAAATTCTAATAATTTTAATAAATTTAAAATTAATTTAGCTTTAGTAATTTTTAATTAGTTTCTTTTTGGTAGTTTAATTTTAAAATTGGATAATTTAGCTATTATATTGAGTAGTTTAATTTTAATTTTAAATTTAGATTTGGATAATTTAGTTAACTTCAATAAGTAATATAGAGAACTCATCACTCTTTATTGCTTCAATTTAAATTTAGTTAATTTAATCATTATTAGTATATTTTTTAAATTTAGATAATTTAAATAATTTTGTTATTATTGATAAAATCTTTTAATCTTTTAAAAGAGCAAAGTCTTGATAATGTTCCGTTTTAGTTTCTAAATTATTTCTAAATTTCGCCGCTGATGAAGTGAAGATAATTAGATTATATCTCCATGGAAACAGTGATTTGTTTTTTGATATTGGCATTTCGAAAGCAGTGATTTGTTTTTTTGATATTGGCTATTCAAATCTCAAATCACTGTCCGGCTTTATATATATATACATAAATATTTGGAAGAAGGTGGAAAGCAGTTCGAACACTTATTATAACTGTAAATTTTTGTACAATTTTGCAAATCTGTTGTTATATGTAAACTATAAATTGTTACATAATAAATTGCTTATGGGTTCAGATTTTGCACCACCCTGTATATATAAGGTAGGGGGCCCATATATCGCCTACGTTCCTAATACCGCCCAGGGCGATATACGACGGGATAGTGATGCTATCACACGGAACCGATGGAAACAATTTGCCATTCCTTCCATTAGCACGCTGTGTTCGTTTGGTGGTGCTAGTTCAACCCGTTTATTTTTTATGAATTCTTGAAGTTTTTTCGTTCTGGTAAGTTATGAACCTACTGTTTCATTTAGTGCTGCAGCTTATGAATTATTCATGCCATCGCAACCATCTAATATCGTGAAGTAGTGAAAGAAATAACCTATCTGTTGATAATGTCTGTAACTTGTAAGAGGTAGCCGGTTTGTGTGTAGCGTCCTCCAAATTGACAAGCTAGAGAGTGCCCAATATCGCCCACCTCGTTGTTCCAAATATCGCCCACTGTGCGATATTTTATTTTGGTTTATTACAGATGTCTCAACGTAAGACATGGGACAGAGAACAGCTGTAAAAAATAAAAAAATGGGTCTTCTGAAAGCTTCCAAAACATTTAATGTCCCAGTCTTGTGAGTGGGTCACCATTCACAATTGCTCTAATGAATTCTCTCAGCAAAAGGAAACTAAGTCCTAAGGGGCTGAACTTAGACGATCCAAAGAAAAAGAAGCTCGCAACACCCATAAAGAATTGCGAAAAGATTAAGAAAAAAACAAAAAACTGCAAAGAAGTGCAAAAAAACAAAGTATTTAATGGTGTGAGCGAGATTTGGAACACTTTCACAAAATTCAAAATCTGAGGTTTGCCTGAAAAAAAATTGAGGAAAAATACAAAATATTAGTAATATCTATAATTGGTTCAGGAACATGTAAGTGAAGGTTAATATGATATATTGTAATTGTTTGCAAGCAACTGAGACGATAAATGACAAGAATATGGGCAGGTTTTCTTAGATGGGCGATATTTGGGCCCCCTACCTTATAGGATATCCTTATAGGATATATATAGGATTTCGCTCAGTTCTACTGATATTTCCCATGAAAATCACCGATAAAACTATCACTTTTGACTATCTTACTAATAAAACAAGACATTTATTAAGATTTAGAATTACAGTTAGTATTTTGCTTTAAGTTTGATTGAAATTGTTTCTGGATTACTTTGCTTATCTGTTAATTTCGAATTAACTTGTAATTTACAATTCACATTATTTAGAATTTCTAAAAAATTACAATTTAGTCTTTAAGACTGAAGGGAGTATCTGAATTCTTCAAGTTTATAATAAGAATATTAAAAATAATGAATTTTTAGAATATTATATTTAGAAAAGAAATTATATAATTTTTTTTATTATGATGTAAGACTGTGTTTTAAAAATTCGTTCGCTCCTATTCATACTAAAATGTCAGTAAAAACACCTTGAACATTTTGATTTGTGATATGACTTTAACACGTTAAATTTTGGCAGGAAGTATTATTTTTATAATTTTCGAAAATTCAGATGTTTATTTTAATAAATGTATTATTTTATACATTTATTTTTGTTTTATTTGAAGACTTTGAAGACTTTTCAATATCAAGGAAGTATTATTGTTGTTGGAAATGAAAGTCAGAACACTATGAAATACTGAACCAATTTTCACTATTAATGCTCCTAAAACTGAACTGGGCTATTGTCATATGTTCTTGACGTTAATCTATAGAAATATTAATATTTTTTTACAGTAAAATAAAACAAAGAACGCACATAACTAAACAAAACACAAATTCTCTGAGCTATTTAAAAAAAAATACCTCAGAGAATTTGTGATTTGTTTAGTTTTGTGCGTTCTTTGTTTTATTTTACTGATAAATGTTTGTAATGCATGTTGAATTTCTTGTCTAAATATTAATATTTTTAACACAGAAATTCAAAAAACACATGATTTTCTAGTAATATTTTAATTTGTTTCATTTATCGATAAGTATCATGCAAAATACAGAAATAAAAAACATTTAATGGTTAATGTAAAACGAATACTTAGCGTTTCCTATCAAAACTTTCACATAGAATTCGTCGAAGAAGAAAAAAGTAATTCCGTTTTGCCTATCAAGAATTCGTGAAAATAATGTTCTTGAAATGTACTGTCTTTCATGATGTTATGCGCATAACGGTTTTCGATGTGACGCTTATATTCCATCATTAAACGTCACATAAGAAGAAACCTTCTCCTTAAATATTGTTATTGGATGCATTATTTGGAATTTCTATTTCCTTTCTTGACGTAACGTTATGATCCGCTATTTTAACTATTCTGTCCTTCATTTGCTTTATACGTTAACAAAATCTTATTGGAAGAATCCTTTAAGCGCATGAAGGTTTCGTCTTCATTCAGCTTGTTTCTTTTACCAGACCAAAATCATTAATGCACTAATAACAATACAGTTCTTATCGTCTCACACACGTTTTGATACAATCACACATTCACATTGTTATTTATAATATTTTTCCATCTACAATTTTTTTCCCAAATTTAGCAATAATTAAGTGTAATTCTCAAGAAAACAAAATTTTTTCAAATTTAAACAAAAACAGTTAAACCAAAGTAAATTTAAGTGCTTAATCTCTTGCGTTGCGTTAGTAATCTCTTCATCTGTTTTGCTATTATAAACGTTTGGTTAATGATAGATGTCATCAGATACCTTGATTCTATTAATACTGGCGCCATTTCTTGTTAGAAAAAGATTTTGAAATAAGAAGATAAAAGGATAAGCTGAATTTTTTTTTTTTTTTTTACGCGGCTTCAAAAATTGAAACTGTGTTATTTCTTATTTCTCAGAAGTCAAATTGTATAATACAAGCTCCTCTTAAATTAGGCTTTCAAGAAATGGCAACCAAATGTAATGGCAGGTCTTTCACTAAGAATGTTGTGACTGATATTAAAAACAAAATAACATTATTTCTTTTATTTTATTTTTAATATTAATAAATTAAGTCCTACTAACAAAATAAGTAGGTCCAATCATGGCTCATGAGGATATCCGCTGAGCATAGGTCATTTCCAGACAGATTAGCAGAAAAAAAAATTACCAGATAACTCTGCATCTTCTACAATGTCCTAAAATGTATAAATTTGAAGTAAAAATAGTTATTAAATAACTGGATAATCAAAATTAAAAATTAAAATTAACAACAAAATTTTCTTTACAAATTTTTGTGGTTGCGTGAAAGTGTTGATGGCGCATTTAGCCCAGAATTTAAGGAACTTAATGTGTTCTAGAAGTACCAACTTCATACCCGCGAAGATCGAGTAATTTTCAAACCAATGAACTCTTACCCTGATGGTTCTAGGCATCATCAAACCTTCTACAGAATGAGAACCATATTCTTCCCTTGGGATAAAAGAAAGACAATATTTCAATGACCATTCAAACTGACCAGATCTTACCTCACCAGTCACGGGTATTTTAGATAATGATCTAGCTGATCATAAAGTAAAAAAAGATGCTGAGACCTGTTCCTTATCACAGAGGTCTATCAAATTGTATAATGTAGTTCATTCACGGTCTAAAAGTCGAGTTAGTCTCCAATATCTGCACATTGGTTCTATCATGGCCAGTACGCTAGTCCAAACTTTCATCTACTGAACACACCTGGGACACGATGGGCTGATAGCTCAAATAATACCAAGACGGTGCATCAACGATTGCTGAACTGAACAGCTCCTTCGCTCTACTTGCTATTCTATCCTCAAGAGAACAATCTAAAGATGGTAATGCTTTGTCAAGAGGGCAGTATATCAGAAAAAGTTACTTTCATGATCAAATTTTTTTTTTTCAAAATTTAAAATAAAAATTAACAAACAAATTTTCTTTACAAATTTTTGTGGTTGCGTGAAAGTGTTGATGGAGCATTTAGCCCAGAATTTAAGGAACTTAATGTGTTCTAGAAGTACCAACTTCATACCTGCGAAGGTCGAGTAATTTTCAATCCAAGGAACTCTTCCCCTGGTTCTTGGCATCATCAAACCTTCTACAGAATGAGAACCATATTCTTCCCTTGGGATAAAAGAAAGACAATATTTCAATGACCATTCAAACTGACCAGATCTTACCTCACCAGTCACAGGTATTTTAGATAATGATCTAGCTGATCATAATGTAAAAAAAAAAAAAAAGATGCTGAGACCTGTTCCTTATCACAAAGGTCTATCAAATTGTATAATGTTCTGGAGGGACATCAGCCGGAAATTTCGATCAAACTGGTCATCAGAAGAAATCTTCATTATTACCAATATTTTGCAGCCAGTGACTTCACATTTCTTCACCATCAGGCCGTAGTACAAGCTATATACCCTCCTGTGAGGGTTTCAGCAGGCGTCAACACCGAAAAAGCAAGTCGGCCGCAGCCGGAAACCACCTGGCAGCTGGCATCGTAGAGATCCACGGAGCCAGTGAGGAGGGACTTGGGGGTAGCAGGACTGGTTCGTGCCCCTCCGGGCCCGATACCGGCCCTACTAAGGTAAAGGCAAGACACAGGCTTAACCGCTAGCAGCAGAGAGATCTGCGTCCGGAGACACCGATCCCCTCCGTGCAACCAGCCTCGTGTCACATCGTAGAGCATAGGGCACACGCTAGGCCTCGGGACCCATCCGTGCCTCTCCAGGCATGAACGCGGTCCCACCCAATCACATCCGGGACTTCGGATGAAACCAAATCTCGGGCCGGTCCGCTAGTTACCATCACGGACCCTACCCGAGTAAAGCAAGCATAAACATCTGGGGCCGATCCGCGTATCACCAACCGCGGACCCATCCCCTAGGATCGGCAAAACATCAGGAGCCGGTCCACGCTTCCACAAGCGTGAACATTGCTCAAGATAGGAGACATAACGTATGGAAAGTACGACCACACAAAATAGGGTGCCGCAAGCAGCCTTCCCCTTTCAGACAATTACAACCGAACTTTCGTTCTTCCCCTCACGGGCCGTCCTTCTCAGGAGCGGCCGGAAGCGGGGCACTTCCTAGTCCACCCGGGCATGGACTAGCCCAGGACAGCCGCAGCAAACTGCCTGAGCGCGGGTTCGACTCGGAGGAGGGTTCGCCCGTCACAGGGAACGGGATAACCGTTTGTAACAAGCGTCCTCTCCAAGCTAGCCCTACACCGGGACCGATGTTCGTCCTGGCAGTGCCATAAGACGTGAGCCACGGACTCCTCCGCCCCAGAGCCACACCTGACACAGAGTGGACTCTCCGCGAGCCCATGCTTCCACAGGTAGCATTTAAAGTCTCCGTGCCCTGTTAAGAACTGGTTGAGGTAGAAGTCCGCTTGAACGGCACCGGTCGGAACCCTTGGCAAATACTCGAAGAGAGGGCGACCTTTCTCAGAGTTTTCCCACACTCTCTGCCAGAGATTTCGACAATGTTCCTTTCGCAGTTTCTGCGCGTAACTGCGCGGGAGCGGCTCCACCACGGTCACCGAAGGCAGGGACGTACCTTCTTTGGTAAGCTTGTCGGCTCGCTCGTTACCGACTGTACCCACATGCGCCCTTGTCCAGAATAGGGCTAGTCCCACGCCAGCCGACGCTAAGTCAGCCAGTGCGGATCCCACCCTACTCCTTAGAGAGGAGTCATACTCGCCCTTTGCAATTGCGCAAAGGGCCGACCGAGAGTCAGAAACCACCGCCAACGTCCCTCCGGTGTCTCGATGACGGTCGAGACCCCATTGGAGGGCCGTCAGAATGGCTCGTACCTCGGCTTGGTGTACACTTGCGTGGTCTGGTAGGCGGTGCTTTATCGAATCAATACTGGCATAATTTGAATCGTAGCAAGCCACCGCAAACCCCGTGCGTTCTCCCATCTTCGACCCGTCCGTGAAAGCCACGGAATGGTAGCCGGTGACATCATCGTCCCAATCTTCGAAAGGGTGACTCTGTATTTCGGCTGGGTGAGTGCTTGAACTTAGATGGCGCCCTTCAAACCTGTCACTATGCGTGTCAACATAGTAGTCAAGGGCCGTCAGGGCCAACATTTCTTCACCAGTAGGAAATCGTTTATAAGGAAGTTAATTCACGGTCCTAAAAGCCAAGTTAGTCTGCAATATCTGCACATTGGTTCTATCATGGCCACTATGTTAGTCCAAACTTTCACCTACTGAACACACCTGGGACACGATGGGCTGATAGCTCAAATAATACCAAGACGGTGCATCAACGATTGCTGAACTGAACATCTCCTTCGCTCTACTTGCTTTTCTATCCTCAAGAGAACAATCTAAAGATGGTAATGCGATGTCAAGAGGGCAGTATATCAGAAAAAGTTACTTTCACAGTTAAAAAGACGTAAGTAAAATTTTTTTTCTTATCTCTGAACTATTTTTTTAAAAAATATAGTCCACTACAACCTCGTTGATCCGGATCTCCGGATAATCCAGATTAGATTTGTTGACTTTTTTTTTTAATGTTCACATAGCTAATAATTTTAGCTATGATAACAAGAGTGGGCCCGATAGCCTAGTGGGTTAGGGTTCTTGGCTGCGGGTTGGAGGTGGCGGGTTCGGTTCCCGGCCTCGATGGAGCGCGGGGATTTTCCACGCTCCTTTCTCCTCCAAACGGGTCCTAGGGTCTACCCAGCCCTCTCTAGAATGGGTACCGGGTTTCTTTCCCGGGAGTTAAAGACGGGCGGGCGTCGGTCTGACCCCCCGACCTCAACTTCGTCCCGTTACTAGGTCGTGAATGCTGGAGCCTACCCTCCAGCCTCCCCATAGGTCTTTGTAGGCCTGTAAGTGGGATACTTTAACTTTTTATGATAAAAAGAACATAATTGTAAGTACGCCAAACATTCGCTTTTTGTTTTGATTAAATGTATAGTTCCTGCATAGATTGTACAAATAATTATCGTAATAAAAAGCTTTTTGTCGAGTTTAAGAAAGCTTTACTAGAGTGTCACAGGGCGTTGAAGCTACGAAACATAGTTTATTTATCGTATTAAACGGTTAGTCTGTTTATTTAAGGATTTGTTTTGCTTATTACCCATTTTACCCGGATTTTCCGGATTGCCTTTGGTCCCAGTTAGTCTTGCAATATTTAGAAAAATATAATATTGCTACCAGTGTAGAGAATACGAATCTTAGTAGTTCTATGATTCACAGGTAACTTTACGATAGCTCAGCTTCATGAAGGTCTTGACTATTACTTGACTGATTTGGTGGGCCCGTTTTCACCATAAGTAGCCTACGAAGATATTTTCTTCCACTCAGTTGCCCCAGATTTAAAAAATAAATAAAAGATATTAGCAAAAAAGTTTAATATTAAAATGATAAAAATTGTTCTTAAATTACAAACAATGTGTTAATTTCATTCTCCACATTAATAAATTGAAAATTTAAAATTAAACCAATGCAATTGATTATTAGGAAGTTTCTTCAATGATAAGTAGCTTCTAATTATTGTGCCATTTTTTTAAATCTCGTTTTTTTTTAGCAAACTAATCAGATTGCTACAAATTTTACATAGAATTAAGAATTTCCAAAAATAGCTCAGTGTGAATCAGTGTGTGTGCGTTTTTATCTTTATTTTTCTTGTTTCGCACTTAAAATTTTGCTATTAAATAAAGAATCCTTTTTCAAAAAAATATTCCGTCCATTACATCGAAGGAGTTACAGAAGTAAATAAGATTATCAACCTTTTCGTGCTTGGAATCTCTTCTGACATTTCTGAATTTTTCATTTCAATTAGTGTTAATAGAACATCATGAAAAACTAGAAGTGATGTTAAAAGGTTGTGAACTTGTTAAAAACAATAGTGACAAACGTTTTTTTGATGGTTAGAAGATATCTCAGAAACCTTACTTTTATTAGCCCATTAAGGACCAAGCATTGAAATAATAATTTGTAAACAGAAATCATTTATTTATTCATGAGGGTTTCGAAAACCAAGTAAGTTTCAAAATTCAAGTTTGAGTAGTGGTAGGGGACACTTATAGCGTATGTCCGTGGGACACTTGAGACGTGTTTTTTGTTTTGATTGGAGGGGGGGGGATGGGTGGTTGATTTGGAGGGGGTGTTTGGTTTTGTTGAGTTGGTTGGATGGTTTTGTTGGTGTTTTTTTGTTGTTTTTTTTTGTTTTTGGGGAGTTTTTTTGTTGAAATTATATTTTGGGTGAGGATAGGGTTGTTGGTTACTGTAAGAGAAAGAGTTGATTCGTTTTGATTGGTGTTGGGTCCTTGTTTTTTTTTCATTGGTATTTTTTTCGTTATGTGTTGTGTTTTTCATGTTGGTCTCTTTTTTTGTAAAAGTTTTTGCATTGTATGTTTTTATTTTGAATTTTTGGTTGTCCTTTTTGATAAACGGGTTGATTAGAGAGGTAGAGGAAGGATGCTGTGCCTTTGGGGCGGGGATCAGAGAGACGCAAAGAGACATTTTTTGAAGTGGTAGGAAGAAGACTTCACACCCTCTGCCCTGAGGGGTTGGATGCTGGCTTTTAGGAAGTGGCTCTGCTTTGCCGTGAAAAAACAAGGTCATTGCCGGGTATAGGGAGAAACAGAGAAAGTAATCTATTTATTTTTCAGGGTTGGAATATTTGGGGAAAAGAGAAGGAGAAATGAAATTGAAATTAGAGAGAAATGATTTTAATTCGAAATTTCTGTGCTGTAAAAAGAGAAAAGATTTTTTATTTTTTAAAATTTAATTTTTGTTTACAGAAAAGACAAGAGCTTTTATTTTCGGAATACAAATTAAAATAGGATGTTTATTAAATTGAGAGAAATGAAAAAAAATCACAGCAGAAATAGATAACTGCATTGATTTTTTTAGTTTTTCTCCCTTTTTTAGATATTACATATGAAAAAAAACCCGCATTTACAGATTTGAAAAAAAGAAAATAACAAAATCCGAATTTACAAGTGATTACATTTTTTTTTACAATACATATTCACATTTTACTGTGATGTAGTAAGATGCCCGCAGACGTTATGCATACCGTGCTCTGATAGAACTTGAAAAGAAAAAAAAGAAATAAATTAATTGTTGGAAAGGAATAAGGAGAAAAAATAAATTATTATGGTTTTTTTACGATATTTATATATTATTTTTTGGAGAGGAAAAAAAATGAAATAATCGTTATGTTATTTCAAAAAAATGAAAGAATCGTAATAGTAAAGTTGAAAGAAAGAATATTTACATAGCCTATTGGGGTTCGATTTGCAGCGAATTTCGTGGGATCTCCGATTTTGTCTTGCAACAATATGAAACCCGTTAAATCGACATCGGACAATGTCGATGGTCGGATTTTGGTTTTTAAATACCTATGAAAAACAGACACAAAACATGATAGGTTTGAAAAAAAAATATGGAATTGAGGGAAAAAGAGAGAAAAGAAGAAAAAGAAAAGTAAGTTATATTGTTACTACTAAAACAAAAAAATTTAAGTATTCTTACCTTTTCGCAATTTATCAGGTGTGCAGAATATGTTTGGGGTTTAAAGATTCGGTGTTGTTTATAATACGGACAAACCAAGGAATATTTAGGCATGGTTGCAGCTTTTCAAAGTACAGAGATGCTACTCGATAGTTACGTTAGAAAAACAGTGAACAATGTTTTTGGAGAAAGCACTGCTTATATACAGACATTTCACCATCCCCCCCACTTCTTTAAAAAATAGGTCATGGTTATCCCCTCCTCTTTTTTTTTTGAAAAGCTCCCTCTTTCAAAACAAAAGAAAAATATAATATTAAAAAACAGACAAATTAGAAAAATAGGGTTATTTGCAAAAATATAAACAAAGAAAAAAAGAGTTTTCCGGATTATTAATTAATTTATATGAGTATTATATTAGGAAAAAAAAAACGAATAATAAAACAAACAGAAATGGGAATATTTGATTAAAAGTTAAATTGTAAAAGAGAGAAAAAAAATTGCTTGCTTAATTATTCTTCAATGTCAATCATTCCAACGAATTTTTTTAAAAATAACACAAAATTCGTCAAAAAATAAAATAATTATCTTTTTCTTTGGAAAAGGATATCTACTTTTTTTATCTTTTTACGATTAAAAACAAATACATTTTTGTATTTTTTAATAATACTAAAAAATCATTAAATTATATGTAACAAATCGGATTTTTTTCATTGTTGATTCATTTTTTTTTTGGCAAGGGATATTATTTAGTCCTTAGAAAATATTAGTTTAATTGTTGATTCATTTTTATCAGTCACATCAATCTTTTTTTAATCGAAAAAATATTCTTTTTTATTTTAATTTCCATTTTTTTATCTTAATTATATTTCTTAAATCAAAATTAAAAGAAAGAGGGAAGGGGAATGTCTAGACATTTTTTGTAGGTCAGTCTCTTTGGTGAAAGTCTCTGCCAGGCACCGCAGATGTTGCGTGATAAATAATTCATAATTTCCCCCTCATCTCTTTTTTGCGAACCTGATAAAACAAATAGGCTTTATTTTATTTATAAAAAACTGGATAAAATAGGTTTTTTTTAATAAAAGCTCATAAAATATAATAAAATCATACTTTTTCCTCCTTTTTTGTGTAAAAATTCAATAGCAAATATGAAATTTAAAGACAAAAAGATTAGGCTATAGCATTTTTATTTTCTTTTCCACCGAAAAGGAAATAATAAGTGTCACGGTCTGACCTTTCTAAAACATTTGATGAAATGGGAAGCTTTTATAACAAGACTTTCTTAATGACACAATTTTTGTGACCTTTTTTTTTAATTTAAACTACTTTTTTAATTCGTTTTCAAACTCTCCTTGATTATGCTTTGAAAAATGATTGCATCAGACAACTTATTATTTAATTTTTTAAATAGAATAGGTAAAATTATGAATGAATTGTGATATTATATTTTTTTCATTTACAAATTTATCAAGCAAAAAAGCTATGCATTTTTTTTTAAAAAAGGAATTCAATAACGTTTTCTTTGTTATTCGGTTTTCCAAATAATAAATATAAAAATAATTTTATATTAGATTTATTTTTGGATATTTATTAAAATGCTTTGTCTAGGGATGGTGAAAAATGGTGCATTGTGGGAAATCATGGCCTACTTTTTTTTAAATTTCTCCTGGCAACGAAAAATGATTTCTGATTGGTTGATGCGCTGAACATTCGAGGGGAGTGGTTTTTTAATTTTGAAAAGCTCTCATTGGCTGAAAAGCTATCAGACCGTTGACACATTATTTTTTTCTGTTTTGATTGGAGAAACACTGAAGACTGACAGTCGTAATTCAATAAAAAATGGATTTGAAAACTGTATTTAAACCATCGGTTTTCCGAATAATTTCACTGTTTTTCGTTGCTGGGAATTGCTCCGCACAACTGAGATATCAGCCGAGTTTAAGGATTGTTACCACCGCATTCTTCCCTCCGAGTAAAACAATGGCAGGCTCTAACTTTTATGAACCGGTTGACTTACAACGAAGATTTGAAGAAGCAATGCATCACACCACCCCTGCTCAGGTAATATACATTTATTTCAATTTTATTACTGTGTTTTTTTTCTATTTATCGAATTGTCGATTTTCCAAAAAAAAAAGATGAGTTATTATAAAAAAGTAATATTCTTTTTATTTTTTTCTTTATCACCTTTCCAAAACTTTCTCATCCCTCTTTTTTTTATTTTCTTTCTTCCTTTCTTTTTTTCTTCTAAAAATTCACACTGACCATCATTTTTCATTTAGATTCCCCCAGAATTTTTGAGTTTGGGAAATGGTATATATCTGAGAGTGGCCCCGTATAAGGGTATTCTGTTAGTAAATTTAAGAAAATTTTTCTATACTGGAACTTCTCTGCTCCCTTCTGCTTCTCAGGGAATATCACTTTCGGAAAAAGATACGCAAATTTTCTCTGCTGTTGACATTAACCATTATGCAGCAACAGTTGAAGTACTGTACAATGATGGGCACACGGATCCTAAAAAGGTTCTCAATCTCACAAATAACAGAGTGCTGACCATAACTTATGATCCCATACTAAAACAGGCTCTTTTAAATTTCAGTCGTGATGGTAAACAAATTATTATTAATAGTGCCCAATGGCATACTTTTGCACAACTTCTCACCGATGAGCTACCCCGCCTAATCCAATCTGTAAAGGAGACTATGAGATGTTCCTCACAATCCACACTCCCATCTGCAGTCAGCAATTATTCAGCTCCCATTCTCCAATCTGCTCTCATAACTAATCCTCCACAACCTTCCCAAAATCCGACTTTTACTACCCCTTCAACCCCCGTTCTTCAATCAACAGCTCCTGCCGCAGGGCCCAGTGCAGCCGGTCCAGTCAAGCGAACTCGTCGGGCCCCCGTTCGTAAGCTGAAAATGCCCGCATCTAAACAGGCATCACTGACACCCACCGATCCGAGATCAGCACCCGTTCAGGGATTGGACACCAACGAGTTTGATTTTTCTCAAGTCAACATCGATCCTGCAATGTTCAGTGACGCCCAAGATCTGGACAAGCATTTGAACGAATCATAAAAGGTGTGGGAAAACCGAGTAAGTCACATCATATTTTTTAGTTTTTTTTTCTTTTTTTCCTCAATACACCTTTTTTTTTTTTTTTTTTTTTTT
>JAFIDM010003189.1:6046383-6057546 GCA_023159025.1 Thereuonema tuberculata | reverse complement strand
CGTTTGCAACGTTACGTTATACTTCTCCTAACCTTAATAACATTGATCTGCATGACAAGCAAAAGTAAAACAAACATTTGTTGCCGAGAATTTTCTTATCCTTATATATTATTTCTCAAAGGTGTTTTGTTGTCGGTACGGCATATTTCTCTTAAGACTTCATCAAAATCAATGATTGAGACATCATTTTGAAGATTAGGTTCTCCGCTAATGACGAAAAATAAACAAATTGTTTAAAATTAATGTTTTCGTTAAAAAGCTTTATTTTAAAAACCTTTTTATAAAAATGTAGACATGCTTTAACAGAAGCGACTTATTTTTCGAAAGCGAAAGAAAATTTCAAATAACGCTGTAGCGTCGTAACTTCTAATACATCCTTTTTGGAATAAAAATGCACTTTAAAAAGATATTTCATCGTTTATTTAATAAGAACAGATAAAAAAACAAACAAAGATTTATGTTTTAATAAAAATAAGCGGCTTATTACAATAAAAAACATAACAATTTCTCAACTTCTCATATATTATTTAGGTTTCTTTATTTTTTTTTTTATCTCACTTATTACTTTATTAAAATCAATGATTGATATATTTTGAAGATTACGTTCATCGCTAATGACGAAAAATAAACAAACTGTTTAAATTATTGTTTTCGTTAAAAAACTCTTTATTTTAAAAACCTTTATAAAAATGTAGAAGGTGCCATCTATTGAATCCGTTCATTTATTTATTTCCACATTACCATTCGAATTATTGGTAATAATATTCGATCAATATATACCATGCG
This sequence comes from Thereuonema tuberculata, assembly GCA_023159025.1. NCBI lineage: Eukaryota > Metazoa > Arthropoda > Chilopoda > Scutigeromorpha > Scutigeridae > Thereuonema > Thereuonema tuberculata. Next base: position 6,056,760 of record JAFIDM010003189.1, on the reverse strand, counting down.
AATTATTCAACATTTTATAAAAATGGAGAAGGCGCCATCTATTGACAATGGGTTTAACTAACATGCACGACAGCTGTTGGATTTATTTATTATTTCTCAAAAGTGGTTTTTTGGTACGAATTATTCGCACGGGTCAACTAGTCTATTATTAAAAGAAAAGTTGATTTTTTTCTAGCCCTATCTCCTCTGAAACCATAAGGCATAGAATTACAAATAAAATGACAAATTTTAAGTATTGAGGATGCTCACATTTTCATTTTTATCTATGTGGGTGAACCGGACATCCGAGACATCTCGGATCTCCGATATGCTCACATTGTCATTATTATCTATGTGGATCAATCGGAAGTAGCATGACTTACGATCAAACTTGAGGTCTCAGAGATACCCTCGCGGTTTATGCAAAAGCGGTCGCGGTCACGGGTGGGGAGAAAACTATCTCAGAATTCAAGTTTACATGATCACGGCTTTGCTATTATTTTTTTTAGATATGAATAATGTTTACACATATAAATAAGGGGATAATAAACTATTCTAAAACTTCAAGGCTCCTTTACAATGAAAGTTGATTGTAAGAAACAACTTGGAAGATGGAATATCCTCATCAGTGTAATAAGGTTAAAAATCTTAGTAATTCGTGTTTTATGCTATTTTTCAGAATTAAATAATGATAATTTAAATAAATAAACACATTTATATGTATTATTACTAAGTTGAATATCCTTTTAAATCATATGAATCGAATTTGAGATTTCGTATCTGAATTATTTAATGATTCTGCAAAAAAAAAAATCTCAATAAATTTCTATTGATACAAAGTTAAAATGATATTATGTGAACTTTCTATTTACTTTTAATGATGTTTTTGAAAACTAACATTAATCTCACTTCTAATCGTTTGTTACCATTGAAACAAGTAGAGGTATTTATACTTCGCTTTCAATTAGAATTTTTCTTAAATTTTACTTCATTTATTTATATATATTTCTTTATATGTAAAGAGAAAAGTCAAATATGATGATGAAAATGAATCTGTTAGCTTCCGCTATGATTTTGATTAATAGATATCTTTGGATATCTGGGGAAAAAATTATTTATAAGTTCTAAATCCATACTTGCTCTTTAAATCACTTCGTAACATATGACTATACTTCGTAACCTGACTATACATTGTAATCTTGAAGAAGGAAGATAGAAAATTCTTCCGAAAATTCGGTAATAAAATGAAGTGTAGATGAAGTTTTATCAAAAAATTATTTAGCTTAACACGCCTTTATAATTAATGAAATGCATAAATAAAAAGTTAAAAATAAAGAAGTAAATATAGCCAATATTCTTTACATATTAAAAATTATAAAAAAATTAATTCTAAACCATATTTTTTTTACAAACATGCTATATTTTGTGTTAACTTCTAACATCTATGAATTTCATTTTTGCAAATATTCTTAAATTTGTATTTATTTGTGCTGATTTTCAAGTTTTAGAAATTGTTTATTTGATGAGGAACTTCAGAACTTTCGTTATATTAGATTTAATTCGTGTAGAATTACTGTAAAAACTAGAGGTAACGTAAAAGTCTCAATTTTTAGGCCATATTCTTTGGGAGCTTTGGAGTTACAGGCCCCAACAATTCAGTGGGATGGTGGAATTAATATCTTAACAATGTTTTTATGTCGCAAATAATCTATTATATAATCATTTCTATGATTAGTTTATTGCAGAGGTATTCATTTTTGAAGATTTTTCATATTATTCCATTTACTATTCAAATAATTCAACCGTCTGTAAAGCTCAATAATTTCGACATTAAAAATCTTCTCAAATCATTCCTTTTTCTGTTAAAAATAAAAGTCAATAAAAACTGATTACCAATTACCAATCGATTTTTATTAGAAAAAGGAGTGATTTGAGAAGAAGGGAATTAATTTTTAATGTTAAAATTGTTCACATATACAGACGGTTGAATTATTTATTATCTTATAATACAGTAATACAGATGGTTACAATTACTGTAGTATAATTTAAGAGCCATTTTTTTATCCTTTTTATTCTTTTATCAATTCTTTTATGGAGAATATATTTCATTATTGAATTCAGCTGAATTATTATATACGTTACTTTTCAAGAATACTGAAAAAAAAATTATCTTCAAAAGCAATATAACTAAGCGGATCCGATAGTCCAATCATGCAGGCGTTGGAATGGAGGAAGTGAGTTCAATTGCAGGCGGGGCTTTTTCTCTGGGTGTTTCTCTTGTAGGCGGATGCTATAGAGAGAACCCTACACAAATCAGACCCTGTAATAAACGTCGCAATCTTTCTTCATTGTCATCATCATCATTTTCTTCACTCATTCTGTGATAGCGGAGATTCAGTTCTTTCTAGATGAAAATGAGTGTATAGAATGTTTTGAGCTTTATGAAGAGACAACATCCAATGTAGACTGAATAAGATATGAGAAATGTGCAAGATGGTTGCATGAAATATGCACAGTATTGGGATGTACTGTGGCTGTGGATGAAGTAAAAAGCGGCGCATGAAAATTACAGGTAAAAATTATAAGAAATTTATTAACCGCTATCTCACCCACCCAGTGAGAGATAGTGAACTGTAAAACCATCTCTAATCGTTTAATTTTCATTTTAATTAATATAATACAGAATTTGTACCACTTCTAGAAACAATAATTTCCATCATAAACATTAACCTTAGTTTCTGTAAACTTACATGTTTTTTAGAACTTTGCATCCTGTAATCTTAAGAAATAATTTGCAATTTTTTAATAGTTTTTAATTTGGGGCGAGAGCCCGTCCATAAATTCCCGTGATAATTCGTCTGACTCTTTAATATGGCCAGTGTCAGATGAATTTTCATGGGGAATTTATGTAGTGAAAGGCTATCGCCCCAAATTAAACTGTAAAAAAAATTTCAAATTAAAAAATCCTTACGATTCCAGTAGACACAGTTCGAACGTTTAAATTCCCTTTCATAATGTTTTAATTCAGTCTGATTCTACTAATTACAGAGACATCTTGAAGTTGTAATATTCATCGCTGAGAAGTGCTTCAAATCATTTCATCATGTTTCTGGAAACTAGGGTTAACGTTTCCTTAGCGAAAGGATCTAAGACCGAGATATAGGCAGCACCACAGTAGTCTGTAGGCAGGGATGGAGCCCCGTTCCCGCCATCATTAAAAACATCCATGACAGAACTACCAATTAGAGCCCAACCGAGGTCCCGAGGTGGAGTATTTGGTAAAGTTTGTCCTTCATAGTCCGATTCCGAGTATCCAAGAGAAATGAAAATAGAATCATGGGATGCTGAAGTTTGGATAATTTACCCAAATACGTTTTGTGGTGAGAATCTAGACGGAATCGCCCGAATGGAAGAAAAACTTTTGACTTGTCCAATGGAATTATTCACTATACGTTTTCATTGTTTCTTTGAATGTCATTTTTATTTGTTTTATAAAAATCATTGCTTCTTCACACAAACATAAAACAGAAAGACTGAATTAGCAATATAAATATAAATTGACGATCTTTGTTAAGTAATGGCTAGAGAACGAAAATTACGTATTAATACAAATAAAATTCACAGCCGTTGATGGCGCAGTAAATGTGAAATTGTTACGACATCATTGTTAGAGTTAAGTCGTATTCTTATAGCTCGGTTTATTTTTCGTTTTTAAAGTTTTCTAATTACTACCATTACCAATACAGTTTTCGAAGCTTTAAATACTAGAAATAATTCCAATTTATAAATTTGCTTTACTATCAGTTTATTTTTAATATTTGAAAACCCATTCTCATTCGCATAAACCCTCAAATTTCTTGCTATACAATTGAAGAACTTTGATGCTGGCATAAAACTGTCACATTAGTATAGCATGTTCATATGTGAACATGCTAGTTTATAAGTATTAACTAAAGAATATTAGCATTGTAACGATCTCTAATGCTCGTTACATTTACTTCCATTTCACCTCTCAATTTTGATCTTTTGAAAAATAAAAACGCTTTTGGAAAATATCTTCTGAATGTTCTGTATTTTCCGAAACACTCGCCCAAAGCATATCTGGACCTCTCTTTGTCTTCTCCCGCAGATGTTGTACATGTGTTTCGGAATCTTCCCTAGCCTAACCTCTCCATTCTCTTTTCATAAGTAGGTTCTTTCTCTTATTTCTTGTGCTTCGCTTAACGAAAGAAGGTAGCTAATTGGTTCACTGAGACGGACATCTGAGCTATCACAGGACTCCTCAATAGTGTCCACAACTGAGCCAGTTTTCGCGGTGACAGGATCCACGTCCAAAAGGCCTGGTGGACCCAACCAGAATTGTCTAGAACTGGTGCAATTATTTTTACCTTGTGCATTGTTCTTGACTTTATCTACAGCAAAAGAAGGCTTTAGCAGAAGGAAATAAACGAGAAAACGCATCATCTTTTAGAATTTGCTACAATACAGAAAAATAGTAATTCGTACATGCATTACAGTTCAATATCACTGCATATTTAAATATTTTATATTCTCAAATTTGCAAATGAAAATGACTAAAGAATCTTTTATATCATGTAAGCTATCTATTGAGAAATTTTCGAGAATATGAAGTTTAATGCTTTGTTTTTTTTTTTGACTCGTCTCTAATTAAACAAATCTACATGAGATTGATCCGAAGTTTCAGAAGTCATAATTAATGAAGTCATAAAAAGTATCTGTTACATGATATTTAAAGTTACAATTTCTAGTAGTAAAAAGTTTTTAAAATTTGCCTTGCTTTTTAAATATTTTGGCTAAAACTATCGCTATTTCTAAAAGGTAAATTTTGATTGTCTTGGAAACTTTGAAAAGAATTTCTTTAATAGAAAGGCACTTAATTGGAGGATGTATGTTCGATTTCAGACCAGGTCGGGGATTTTTTTTATCCTCAAGCCTTTTTAAAATGGAGTCTTTCGGGGGTAGGGTTCATAATTAAACAGAAAAAAGCGATTACGAAATAGTTTATTAAAAAGTAAAAATGAAGCTCGAAACTTTATCTATTAGTTCTCTTTACGTTCGAATGATCTCTGTTTTTGGAAGTTTCGTTACTTCTATTTGACTGAACCTTTACGTTGAAAGTTGCAGTTGGAATATTTATGTGATTTTAACACGAACCATTAAGTGAACCTTGCAAAGTCAAAGCAGGAAGAACCTTTGTATCTTTTTTATTTGTGAGGATACTATTTTTTAATAATTTAAAAAAATATATTTTTCAATAGTTTGTTTTGTGAAATATATCAATAATGTGACACTTTCAAGGCCTCGCATAAATTTATTTCAGCTGACAGTGAATAATAGAAATTTACACTAAACCTTTCCCTATAACTAGTTATTTAGTAACGATACGTTAACTGAAATTAAAAATGCACAATTAGGAAAATGTCTCATTAAAATCTTACTCTAATCAAACTTTAAGTTCAAATGGATATGTTTTTGAGTTTTCAGATACAGATGTGAAGTGTTTTTCAAACTGTAGGAAGTGTTCTATTAAGGGGACTTGAAAGTCTAGTGGGCAGATCAGGAGATCAATTGAAGAACGAGTTCATAGATATTTTTCATTCGATCACGATCCAAAATGTGATTTTTGATGATATTAGGTTGTACATATTTATTTATTCTGAATTGAGACAAATCAACTATCAGTTTCAGACTCAAGATCACCACCGAAAGGGTCTCATTTATACAATTTTGAATTGTCAGCTGGTCTTTGGTTTTAATAGTACAACGTGGGATCTTTTTTCCAACATAAAATCAATTTTCCTTATAATGTTAATCCTTAAAATAGTGTATATTTTGCCTATTTTCTTTAGTACATGAATCTAATGCAATCAATCAGTCTGTGTGTTCAAAGTTGTGTATGTTGTATCTTTCTAATAACTAATAATAAAACTAAACATAAGAATGCACACATTTAAAGGCTTCACTGAGTATTTTGGGAAATTTGTACTGGGAACCCAAGACAGACTGTTTCGAGGTTCCTACCTCTCATCAGTTGAATTCGCCCAGTACTCACAGCTCAGTGAAATACAAAGAAAGATAAACAAAAGACAAGATTAAACAAAACAATGGCCCTCGAGTTAAAAAATATCAAAAGGCAAATTAAGAATAAAAATGGCAATATATAATCTCCGTTAGCAGATCGCTTAGCTTATGAACGATTAATTTATAAGATAGACATATATATAATGGCGAAAATTAACATGCGTAGTACATATATAACAATATAGTTTTCCATTTTGTACCTTAATCTTTAAGATGCTAAGCGTTCTGCTAGCAGTGATTTATTTGTTGCCCTTTTATTCTTATTTTTCTTTTTGATGTTAAAACTCAAGGGCTTTGTTTAATCTTGTCTTTTGTTTATCTTTGTTTGGATTTCACTGAGCTATGAGTGCTGGGCGAATCCAACTGACGAGAGGTGGGAACCTCGAAACAGTCTGTTTTGGGTTCCCGATACAAAATTTAAAAAAATATTTCAGTGAATCCTTTTAAGTATGTGCATTTTCATGCTTATTTTTATTAATAGTTTTTTGAAAGATATAATATGCACAACTTTGCACGAAATAAAATAAAATTGCAAAATATACATTCTTTTAAGGATTAACATTGTAAGGAAAATTGATTTTATGTTGGAAAAAAAAGATCCCATGTTATACTATTAAAAACAAAAACCCGTTCATGCTTATAATTTTGGCATTGAACATTTTTTTTAATTAGAAGCACTACTAATTAGTAGTTCATGATGGAAGATTTCCCTTTTTCCCAACATTTCCTCTGCACATTAAACTGCTTTTCTTTTGATCTGATATTCTTCCATGAGTTTTTTGACGAAATGATCCGTTCTGTAAAAAAAACTAAACGTATTCTAATTTCATTTTTCTTTCTTATGTACTTTGTTTTTTATTTGTCTCTTAAATTGTCGTTTAGTTGAAGAAACCATAAAGTTTTACCAATAAATAATAGTAAAAACCTTGGCTGATGACGTTTTATTCCTTCTTTCTTTTTTATTTTTCTTTCTTGGACATAGACGACCAGACATCTATGTCACCTATCTATGCAGTGTCCCGCAACAGTATAGGCCTTTGTCCCGAAAAATGTCTGAAAACAGTCCCGGATTTTGTAAATAATCGAGAAAGTCCTTTTGTTGTTATTGTTTTCTGGATTTTGTTTTTGATCGTGAAAATTGTCTGTTCCGGTATGACGTTGGAAAAATCTCATCACCCTAAACATAGATCATAATTCACGACAGAACAACCAAATTGAAAGCTCAGTAAAAAGAAAATTACTCAAATTCAGCGACATTTCACACGGAACTGACATCCGCTTTCTACTTGTAGCCTACTCGCTTTAAAAAAAAAAAAAAAAAAAGTTTCCATTGGCACGAAAGTGGAATGAGGAACAATCTTCGTATTATTTTCTTTAACTATATTTGAAATTCGGTAATGTCTTTTTTTTGTTTTGTTTTCTTAACAAACGTTAGTAAGTATTTCGTCATTTGATTAATATCTCCTAATTTGCTCATTTATAAGTTACTATATAACAGGTAAGAGCTTATAGCAATGAACTGAGGTAGAAAGTTACAGTTATAATTACAGTTGGATAAAAAGTTGGGAATCAGTACATTTCTTTTACTTTGAAAGCGATATTCATCCGAAAAACATTCGAAATATCCCTCCCGTACGATCTAAATGTGCTTTAAACACTTCAAGAAAACATGACAGGTAGCAACAACTGAGGATCATTTCACTGAATTCGTCTTGAAATAATTCCACAAGCAAAAGAACAGTTAAATCCTGACTTCGGTATCTAAAAAAATAAAAGAGAAGTAGGATCTCTTCATTAATTGTACACAGAGTCTAGTAGTGGTGAATACCACTATTTTCTAGTTCTTTCTATATTCCTTCAGAAGTCTGCAGTTTTTATATATTCAATTTACCATACACGTAAAAAAGGGACTGAAAAAGATAGTTCCCTTAAGAACAGGTGTTTGATCTGCTTCAAATAATGATGTAGAAGATACCTCTAGTCTTTTAGAAGGTGGGTTGCAAAGACTATTTCAGCAGTGCACTTGTAAATCATTTTGAGTATCTAGTATTATTTTGCTGATGTAAACATGCTAATTAATTCCATGGAATTGATATGTACTGAAAATTATACTAATATTACTACGACTGATAATAATAATATTCGAGAGTTTTGGATTAATGCATTTCAATGATCTGGTAGACATTAGTAGCTTAAAAAAAGCTTCTTTAATAAAAAGATAAAAAAATATCTGTACAATATTACATTTGAAGCTCCGTGAGAAATAAACATGTAAATAAAAATTAATTATCTTCAATTTTGCTTTGTTTATTCTTAATCGTTTTTACATTAAAAAAATGTGTGATTCAATTCTATCTAGATATTCTTTTATTTGCTGTTTGATTCCAATTTATTTTTTAACACAAACATTTACGGAATAATTAAAAGATAAGTGTTATTCCAGCATGGTTGTTTCAATTCCCGATCCTGTGTTTGTCAGCCTCTTCTTCGCTTTCTCTTAGGGTGTGAAACCATTCCATAATGACTTCCTGAGGAAGGCAATGGGAAACCATCTCAGTATCTTTCCCAAGAAAATTCTATGGGTTGACCAATAAAATCACAGCGAGTAGGATACTACTGATGGCTTAAAAAGAAAAAACAAAAATTAAGTAACTTTTCATTTCAAACTTGACATTAAATAAAATTTAGATGGTTATTAATCATAGCGTATTACAATAAAAAATCTCAAATTTATTACTAATCTTTCTTGAGAGGCTTTTTTTTAGAATTAGAAATGAAAATGATACGATTTCATAAAACGACAATCGAATTACTTCAATAAAAGACTCTTGATATAAATGACTTTACATTTAAAATGTGTTTTATAAAAATCATGAATTACTTTATGATCAATTACTTCAATGGAATTTTTCGTTTTAAATTGAATCAAAATGGAATTATTTCCCAGTTCTATTTTTGAAAGTTTTCTTGTTTTTCAAATTCTTCTTTTAACTTCTTCCTTTTCATCTTTGCTTATTAAACAAAAAAACACCGTATCTCCATAACATGTACTTTATTTAAAAACTTTTCGGAATTTTCGTGATTGAAAATCCCTTCTTCAAGCGAAATGAACAATAAATTAGTTCTTTGGAATAACCAAAAATACAAACTACTGATAAACATGAACACACGTTGAAACAATTAACAATTGTTTTTACAATATGAAATAGCAAATATGCTTATACATTACTTTACAATTTTTGAAAACAAATATTTAACAATAAATCCAAATGAACTAACAACATAATAACACATTATATAAATCAATTCTTGTTTACAATAAGATAACTCAGATATTTTGAATCCTTTAATTTTAACTAACAATCCAATAATCAAAAAACATATCAATAATGAAATTCATCAATATTAACCATATTTTTTTTATCTTTTTTAATTAAGTCTTTTACTAATATAATCGTAGAAGGGTCTACTTAGCCCCTTCATATCTATTAAAATTACTTCCTTTTGTACATTTTATTATACAACTTTCTAATATTTTTCTTAGGCTTAATATATTAATATTATAATACTCCTAAAATTCCACAATATTTCGTACTAGTTTGCCTTCAGGTGTTTGTCTACAGACGACAAGAAACTATTCTCCTTTCTCTACATTTCAGGTGGTTTCTTGTCCTCTCGTAACACCTGAAGAAGTCGTACGCTAATAGAACGAAATATTATAGAATTATAGGAGTGTTATAATATTAATAGTATTAATTTGAAGGAGTAATTACTTTACAAGATAGATGAAAGATGTTTATAATAGTGATAGCTTTTTCTGTGTGAATATCGTGACAAGAATAGAAATTTAAACCATGGTTACTTTTAAGCTTTTTTTTATAATGTTCATAAGTTAGTTTCCTTTATCAATTGTACATCTAAAAGCAGTTTATTTTCTTTTTCTTCTTCACATGTGAATCTTCAGTTGCTACTAATTGAATTTATATATTTGATTATGAGAATTGAAAAGAATGGGAAGACGCCACATAAATAAAAAATATCTGAGCATTCATCGGTGAGAGTTTGGGACGGTCCATTTCTTCCTTTTTAGGGACTCATCAGCCAAACCCACCCACCAGATGAAATTCTCAGATAGTGCAAGTAATAAGGTATCCGGCATAAGGTAACCCGCTTCCGGCTGTGGCTTCCTTCAAAAGAAAACATATTTTTAAAAAAAGAAACAAAACAGGTATAATTTCAAATCGTGTCCTGAGAATCTATCAGGTGCAAAGGAATTTGAATACAAAACAACCAAGG
>JAFIDM010003189.1:6027250-6040920 GCA_023159025.1 Thereuonema tuberculata | reverse complement strand
TGTAGTTAAAATCTTACTTGTTTTTCAATGACAAAACATTGTAACGAACGCTGCTCGTTACCCGCGCTACGCTTTTATCCCCTCATCTCCTTTCCTTTTGTATAATATTTCTATTATATATTTTCACCTTTCTTTATAATTTTCCTAATTCCAATATCTTAACCTAAAACTAATGCCGGTATTCATAGGGTTCCCTGCTTTAACTGCCGACAAACTGGCGCCTAGAAGCTTTTGTGCCTGTTTTAATGACTTCGGGAATGGCTCGAGAGAGCTTTTCAGAACGGTCCACAAAGGCTATCAGGCCATGAAGCCTATTGTTTACCTTAAAAGCTTTCTCCAACTTTCTCCCTTTTTTGTTATGTGTTTTTCTGTCAACAGGGGGAAAACAAAGAAACTGCCGACAGACAAACAGAGGTGTGCCAGAAGCGATAGAGGGAAGGAAATGCTTCGCCACCCCTCCCACGAGTATATACGTCGGTCCCTGAGAGAAAGGATGGGGTTCCTGAGGAGGCGAGGTGCCACGGCAGGCGACCAGGCTCTGGCGGTCAGCGAGCCAGATCGCCGAAATGCCTGCCCACCTCCACAATTGCCGACGACTACCGTAGCCTTTGACCGGACGCCGACGATAGCAAGCGGATGACAGCTGAAAAGATACGGCCCAGGTCCCGCGGAATGCGGTACCGATAGCAGCCACCGTATCCGCCTTCAGTGTTTTCATTTTGCCGGCTTCCCCCGATTGAAGTCGGCGAATCCCTCGACACTACGCAGAGACATGCAGGCTGCGCCATTACGGAAGAGAGTCTAAGAAACGGCTTCGCAAGATACCCGACCGTCATTGATCTCCCGCCGCCTGACCTTCAACGCCCGGCCGCTGGAAAGCAGCGGCTCACAGCGATCATCATCAGGATTCCCCATAGCGCCCGAATCCTGAATCGTTCCGTCCGGAGGAACCCACGGGAATCATAGAGGCTGCCAGATCCCCCCTCGACGGCCCGACCACAAGAGTTCAGCGGACCCACTGGCAGTTCCCACTCCGACGCACGGCATACCCCGAGCTCCCGAGTCTTGGACAGTTAAACGGACCCTATGACCGGTTGTAAATAGCACTTGTAATCATTTATCTTTCTTATCATTTAATAAAATCTTTTCTTGTATATCTTACTCCTGTCTTAGACTCCATATTCTTTAACGGAGAGGCGCGGGTCTTCTGATAAATCCCCCCCCGTCGCTAGGCTGGCTTTCCACGGCATCTCCCTTTATTTCCCCGTCCAGTCTCCTCATTCACCCCCTTATTTACCTTCTCCCCCCTTGTCCCGTAGTCGTGGTTTGCTTGGGGATGCGTTAGATGGCGAGCGCCCCTAAAACAACACGTGACAACATTTACTGTTGTTTGTGAAAGAAAAAGAAAGACATTAAAAAAAAAATCAGATGTAAAGTGACTGAAATTCTATTCCTAACTTCAGTTTCGTTTATCCAAAAATTTATCTTTAATATTTAAATAAAAAATAAGAGAATAAAAATAGAAGAAGGATGTAATGTCCGTGTGAAATGTCAGTGAATTTGTAATAATTTGTTTTGAGTGAGCTCAAAGTTACCTACGTTATTGAATAACAAAAATAAGTGAATAAATCACAAATACAGGAAAAGGGAGTAAATCGTCAGAGATTTCACTGTCATTAATTGTTGGTTCCCATTAGAAATTCACAGAAAAGAAAATATATTCACATATCCTTTTAATCAATCAACTTCAAAGTGGAAAAGAAAGAAGAACTTGAAGTTTTAAAAATTTTTTCTATTCCCAACTACATTATCAGTAACAATCTAAGGACATTGTTTTATATAAACAAACATTTTATTTCGTTATTTCCCTACATTCAAAAAATACAAAAAGAAAGAAAGTAGGATTAAAAGTAAATACAATTGACTCGCGATAATCCGACAGTTACGGGACGGAGGGGGTGTCGGATTATCAAAAATTTCGGATTTCTAAAGGTGGATTTTTTTAAAACTGAATTTTGACTTCTAAGGCAAGAAAATTTAAGTTATGTATATACAGTACTGTGCGTACTACAGTACGTGTATTGTTACAATACATATTGAGTACATATTTTACGGTCATTGAGGATATTAAAAAAAACTCAGTTAGGCGTAGTTTTACACCAATGAATACGTATATATATATATAATATTAATTTATAACTGTATTTACGTCTTAAAAAATAAAATTACAGTATATAATGTAAAATATAATTTTATGTCTTAAAAAGGAAAAAATTAATACGTACATATGTATTTATGCCTTGAAAAAATCTGAAATCGTTTTCTATGTCTTCTTATGTAAAGAGTCTGTCGCGGCGTTTTCTTGAATATCTTTTCACATTGAAATGTTCTCGTAGCCGAGTTCCTTCTCCTCACACCAACGTATCAAAGTGTTTGCAGCCGACATAACTTCATCGCAAGTGATTGTGCATTTCACCGTGACCGCTGACGTGTAAAAATAATTCTTATTAGCAATTAAAAATAATAGATAGTTCAATTTTACAATCATAAATTATTAGTTGGATGATTTGAGCTTCGAGGAGAAAAATCAGAACTATTCTAAATGTTAAAAACAACAACCAATGAAGATATAATAAAAGCCTAAAAGATATCTCATCCTTGAACCATCATCGGCGTGGGTCTGGGACGGCCGTTTCGTTCTCTTTCGGGGAAAGTTAGCCACATAACCCCGTCGATTATAATAGGCTCAGAAGATGCGAAAAGTTAAGATTACATTTTCGCTCTGAAAAGCTGGACTCCACACAAGAAACCGCAATCTAAAAAAAAAAAAAAAAAAAAAAAAACAATACTTCAAAAAGTTTTTAATCCTGGCCTGCGGACCACTAGGCACAAAAGGAATTTGAAGAAAGAACACAACGATTAAGCTAACCAGTTTAAATAAAAACGATTTTAACGCAAGACTTAGTGGAACCCATAGCTGGAGCATGGAGCAGTGGAGCAATAAGTTTTTGCTCGGAGCTTGTGAGGAGCAAGTTTTCAACAATCTCAGAATGGAAATATGAATAGTTCGATTTCAGCAGACTTCAAACGATTATGATTTTGAAAAAGAGCTGGACAAGCTAGAAAAACGTCAGAGTTTCAGAAATGCAACATTCGAATGAAGAAGACTTTGAGAGGAATTTTCACCAAGATTGTCATGCAATCGATAAATAAGATCTATAAGCAGGAACAGATTTCAGGAGCTTGGAGTGACAGCATACTTGTACCGATATACAAAGAAAAAGGAGATATACAAGATTGCAAAAATTATAGAGGGATAAAACTTATATCACACACTATGAAAATTTTTGAAAGGATAATTGATAAGAGACTGAGAAGTAAAATTGAAATTGGAAGGGAACAGTTAGGATTTATGCCAGAACGGTAAACTATCGATGCAGTTTATGGGCTCAGACAGTGATGGAGAGATTCCGTGAATACCAACAGGAACTTCATTTGGTCTTTATAGACTTTGAAAAAGCTTATGATCGGGTGCTTAGGCAGGAAATCTGGAGATGTCTAAGAACAAGGAACGCTCCTGAAAAATATGTCCGACTTATTCAGGAATTATATCGAGACGCGAGAACAAGAGTTCGAAGCTGTCTTGGAGAAACTGAAAGTTTTATGGTGAAAATAAGGTTGCATCAAGGTTCAGCCCTGAATCCGTTGTTGTTTAATACGGTAATGGATGTGCTAACAGAGAAGGTACATGAAGAGCTTCCTTGGAACTTTATGTATGCAGATGATATCGTTTTGTGTGCAAAATCACAAGGAGAGATCGAAGAAAAACTGGAGAGATGGAGAGACGCTTTGGAGGACAGAGGCCTTAAAATTAGTAAGAGTAAGACTGAATATATGGCATGCAATGTGCGGGCTCAACAGCAAGGAACTGCATGATGCTGACATTAAATGTGCTAGGCACTTTAGATAACTGGGGTCAACGGTTGATATGGATGGAAAGACGGACCTAGAAGTCTATTGCCGAGCGCAAGCGGGGTGGAAAAACTGGAGGGATGCCTCTGGAGTACTTTGTGATAGGAAGGTCCCAGTGAAATTAAAAGGCAAGGTACACAAATCTATAGTGAGACCGGCACTGCTGTACGGAACAGAAACCTTGCCTTTGAAAAGATCCAACATCCAATACCTGAAGGTGGTGGAGATGAGGATGCTGAGATGGATGTGTGGGGTGACGAAGAAAGACAGATTAAAGAATGAGTGGCAACTTTTGAAGATAAAATGCAAGAAAAACGACTCAGATGGTTAGGACATTTAGCAAGAAGAGAAGAAGATTATGTGGGGCACAGAGTAATGAAGATGGAGACACAGGGGAAGAGAAAGAGCGGACGGCCTAAGAAGCGATGGTTATACTTGGTTGAGGAAGACCTCAAAGCCAAAGGGATACGGGGAGAGTGAATAGGAAACGATGGAAGCAGCACATCAAACACAGCGACCACATGTAAAAACTGCAGAGGAAGAAGAAGATTGTCATGCAAACGAGGGTATTTGTAGGCTTAAAGTAAAATCAGCGTTTGAAGTTATTAAGGGTTACTCAATAGCTCAAGCTGCCCTGTTGAGTTACATCGAGTACGCGCACTACATAACCACTATCGAGTGACTATTATCTGCCTTAAAATTGGTATTAAATGATACAAGACAGGCAATGAAAGATGACTTACTGTCCGCCATTCCCTTTTGTAGAATTAATTATGATGATTAATAAAACGCTTGTTTTTTAATAATTGATCTTTGTTAACAGGAATTAAAAGATTTATTTGGAGCATGGAGCGGAGCAAAGAGCAGGTATTTTGATGTCGGAGCGGAGCTGGAGCGGAGTAATTACAAAATTGGTCTGCTCCAAAGCTTTGTTTTAACGTGTCTCCTAAAGAAAGTAAATAATTTTTAAGAAGAAAAATTAACTTCTATCAACTTATATCTAGAAATTAACTTTAACTTAATTAACCACAAAACTTAATGTTTAAATCAAACTTTCTTTCAAGTAATTCAGAAAATAAATTGTTCTTTTTTTTCCCCGTTTCTTTACAAAATATTAAAAACATATTATTAATGAAAAATTCTTCTTGGGAAATCAACCAGATGAAGGCGGTGTAGTAGTCCGAGCTAAGCATTTTTAAAAGAGGTTCTGACATCTCCACTCAATTCCCTGAAGATGGATGTCGAGTCCACGTCCGAAAGCTCGGATTATACACCGCCTTCACCTAGTTGATTTCTCGAGAAGAATTTACATAAAACGAAGATATACTTTTTTCCAAAATTAATTTAATTACATTAAATAACTACTTAACTAAAAACTTAAATTTAAAAACCTAGGTATGACATCTTTTCACTTCCGAGTGTTCTTCACAAGCTTTGGAACACACGTGTAGATTCTGTTGGAGTTTTTAATGTTGAGAATCGTCAGTCGATAAATTCAGAGTCTCCGGAACAACTTTACATTCAGTGACTTTACATTCCTTAATCGACAGTTTTAGGCCCTTTCG
This sequence comes from Thereuonema tuberculata, assembly GCA_023159025.1. Lineage (NCBI taxonomy): Eukaryota > Metazoa > Arthropoda > Chilopoda > Scutigeromorpha > Scutigeridae > Thereuonema > Thereuonema tuberculata. The sequence goes on along the minus strand of JAFIDM010003189.1, from coordinate 6,035,383 downwards.
ATTATTCGAACACGAATCCGCTCATAGAAAAAGAAACAATGTATTAATTACCCATGCATATCTAATAACTATCTAAATTAGTCATTGGAATTCAACCATAAGCTACAATTATTTATCATAAACAGCAATGAAAGTAATAAATCACACAAATATAATACAAGGTTTAAGCAATACTAATTAATTCTAATTCAAAAATATTAAGTCATTTAATTAACACTAAATCGAAAACTTATCAAGATTATTTAATTAAAAAAGAATCAAAGACTTTAACCCATTAACCCTTCTCCTCCATCTCTCCCTTCCTTCTTCCCCACTCGAATACCTTCGTTGTACTTCCCAAAAAACTTATTCAAGATCAACACTTCACGAATCCTGGAGGAAGCACAGAGCCAGCGCTAGGAGGGTGCGAGGCCTCGGGGAAGAAGAATTTTGCGGGGCTCTTGACAATCCTATTTTAACAACCAAAAAAAAAAAAAACAAACTACAATCCTATTTTATCCTATTTCTTTTAACCAGGCGCGGGGCCTGGAGCGGTCGCCCCGTTCGCCATCTAACGCCGGCTCTGGGAAGCATTACACACCCTTCACGTCCAGTCGGTAAACAATAAAACATAGAACGAGAAACGATTACCACAACTAGAATAGAAATAAAAGTTTATTTCCTGGATCACTAAGGTTTATGTATCAGTTAACCATACTTTCAGATAATTTATTAACTAAATATTTGAATGAATATTTAATATAGACAGACTATGGAATAAATAAATTCTATTTTTCAGTGACAGTGGTGAGACCGACTGATTATCATAAAGAAGAGAATAAATATTGAATTTTCAAACCACTATTCTTTAAAATATTTCAGATTCAATATCATAAAGAAAATAAATCTGTTCTTCAAGGAAAATAAAGATAAGCTTTATCATATTTTAAAACAGAATACATATATTATTTAACATCAACTCCTTCACTCAAATAAATAAAATAAATGTGAACAAAACGGGAGCACGAGTGTCACGGGGAAAAACAGAAAATAAAGAAAAGTGACAGCCTTTGGGGTAGCGAATGGACGAATGGAGAAAGCACTGTAGGAGTGTATTGTGAACGAACGAACCATTCAATCCATGCGTAGACGTTGTGAGGCGTGATTAGTTTTAGTGGAAGAAACTTTAAGCACTTTCTGTGAATCTGTAACTTAATAAAATATTGTAAACATATGGCTAATAAACATGTTGTTATCTAAAATAGATTATGGCCAAGACAATGATTTAAGCTTAAAATAATTATATTAAAATGCAATAAGGTAGGTAAAACCTACAGGCATTTACAAGTGATAATAAAGAACAGTAAGAGTGGAATTTATAAAGTTTTACAGCCAATTAGAATGTTCTTTTGAAATCTGAATATTCTAGGGCGCTTGAAGTAAGCTGCAGACAGTAGTATGACTATGGCTTCTTGTAACTTGTTGAAATCTGGTTTGCAGAAGGTAGAATTTGGAACACCCTCCAACGGGAATTAAGTTGAGGAATCGTCTGCTTATTGCTCCTTTCTCCGAGGCGAGCGTATACAAATACCAGGTGGCCAAAATTAAACAGAAGATGTTTGGAGCGCGATAAGCAAAAAACTGTTGGGGACAGAAAAGGATAAATTTGCTGAATTTACTATTCATACCTTGGGATTACGATTTCGCAGAAACCCTATAACCAATTTGGAGGAGAAAGGAGAGTGGAAAAAATTTTTCCGCCCTCCTCCGAGGCTGGATATGGAACCCGCCATCCTCCATCCCACAGTCAAGTGCTCTACCACTTCGTCTACCACGTCGGGGCCCACTATTTATGATAAAAAATATAGACTGTAAAACTTCTTTGTCCTTTGTTATTTATTGTATCACTGTAAGTATTATTTGTCTTCGGATACTGTAACAAACATTTAGCGTAACATATCCTAACTATAACATTTGTCGTGATTACTAAATAAAAATAAAATAAAATAAGTAAACCAAAGTTCTTTTCTTAACTTGTAGTTTCAATAATAATAGTTTCTTTCTTGTTTCAAAATGTGAATTATTTATTAAGTTCTTAATAGCATTTATTTTCTTTCTTATATTTTTACGAAGGAACTTCATTAGTTTTCAATTTTAATTTTCCTAATTTTTTTTTAAGAAAACTTTTAATATTCTTTAAAAATTCATTTTTATTTTTAAAACTCTTTTATGATTACATTTAAAAAGAGTTCTACTACATGGAGGAATTTTTTGAGACTTATATCAAATGAAACTGCATCTATTGTATTTTGTTTTTTTATATGTTACACTTTAATTTACTTTCTTACACAATAAATATCAAAAATTAAATTTGTATTTTGAATATAATAGAAAACTCTTTGGAAACAGTTTTAAATCCACATGAAAGAGTCAATTAATTCATCCTTTAAGAAAATCAACGATCTTTCAAGATTTTTTTTTACAATATTTTTTTTTACGTGTGTTAAAAATATAGTCAATATTAAGTTAAGCATCAAACACATATTTAAAATTAAAAAGTTTTTAAAATATATATATCATCTTAAAATGGCGGAATATTAACGCATTGTGATTCGTCTACCCTAAAAGGAGGATTAATTAGTAAATTTTAATTGGTTAATTTTAAATAGTAATTGTATATATAAACATGAATTTTGTAAATCAGACATTAGGTTCAAAATGGGCTAGTCTGAATTAGATCTCGAAATATTCCGCCGTTTTAAGATGATTTATGAATTTTAAAACTTTTTAATTTTAAATGTGTGTTTGATTTTTAATTTAATATTGATCTTTCAAGGTTAGTACAAAGAAGATTGAAATACATTCAACTTTAAGTAAAGACTTAGAAAAGCAATGTCCACAAGATTGGTTTTTGGACAAACGGAATGAATTAATGATATTTTTGATTGAATTTTCTTATTTCTACATATGTTTTCATTAGAATAAGGTTTTAAAAGTAATTCTGCTGTTTCCCAGAAAAACCGGTGTGAATTTCAGAAATAATAATAAAAAGATAAAAAAAGTTCTTCCTGTTTTGAACTTCGCATGTACAATAACATTTCGTGTTAAAAAAAACATTAACATTTCGTATTAATAAATATGCAAACGTGTAATTTTTAACCTGAATTTTCTGTATAAATAGAAGCAACGAAATTTTCAGACAGAACTGATTTCATCTTCAGGTAAACAGAGAACGAACAGGTAAAGCAAAAGTTTATCTCATTTCTGAAATAATTAAAGAAGTCACTTTGAAGGATCTTTTTATTGTATTTTTGATTTTATTTCAACTTTTATTCCCAATTATATGTCTTTGTTCGCTTTGCTAAAAGTTAAAAGATTCCAAGAAAATTCTCGAATATTCTTTTTCTTTTTTTTAATTCCATGAAAGAGATTTCAAAATTTACCTACTTTTTATTTACCTACTTTTACCTAAAGCTGGATTGTGGACAATATTGACTAACAATAAAAAAAAAATAAAAAAAAAAATAAAATAAAAATCAAAACATGTTTGTAAATTATTTGACGTAACAACTTTTAGTAATTTCTGTGTACCATTTTGATGGAAAATGTTATATACATAGATAATAATTGTGAAAAAAAAAAAAAGTAATTATGTAACCCACAGCACCTGTTGATAGGGACTTTCTTTATTCCCTAACGGGACTGAATTATGTAATTAAAGTAGATAAGTGAATAAAAAAAAAAAAATATTATTATTATTTGCTATTCCATCATGTAGATCAATCAAACAAATTCTGTTCAAAATTTTCAAAAAGAAGCTTTGTCAATTCTATGGATTTTTAATGAACGTAAAATTGTAAATTTACATCTTCTTATAATTATTAAAACAATTTTCTTATATTTATTATTGGAAGATGAATCCGAAAACAGAATATTTAACTCAATTTTCCCCAAAACGTCAAGATACACTTATATTTATGATATAATGTTTTAAAATTTGAGAATTTAAAATTATTTAAGTTTCCAGTGCATTTGAATTTTATAGTAAGTATGAATTCTTTTTTTTCTTTTCTTGTAGTGAATTCTAGGAAGATGATGCTTTTTTGGTGTTTTTCCTTCTGCTAATTACACTGGCTCTACTGAGTTCAGTTGAGGTAGGTGCAAGTGGCAAGGCAGCAAGTGCAGCTGATCAAGTCAGTACCACGGCAAAAGGTACAGTTGGTCAAGGCAGTAGCACGGTACAAGGTGCAGTTGATAAAGGCAATAACAAGGCACAACATGCAGCTAGCAGTATAGGAGGTAAAAATTGTTGTATTCATCGTATTGAGTAATTTAAGTAAGATTAAATAATTATGTTGTAATATGTTTCCGAATTTTATTTAGATATTCAAAGTAGAGATAGATTGAGACAAAAATGAGACTTCTTTTAGTAGTCGCTTGTTCAGTTAACTTAAGATCCCTAATATTATTTCTTCAGCTAATTTTGAAAATATTTTAGTTTAGTTTAAATATAATTTCACAAATGACTATTTTCTATTATTCAAGAGTGATATCTGAAATTTACGAAGTTGAAGTATTGGAAGTAATGCGTGAAAGCTATATTTTTCTTAAATTTCATTTTTGTACTGTACCACATTAAATCCTAGCACAATAACTGTCCATTTCCACGTTGGAAAATAAAAAAAATACTTATACATGTGCAGTCCTACTTAAAAAATGACTTTTAGTAGACAAATTAAAAAAAAAAAAAAAAAACTTAAACAAAAAAAAAAAAAAAATTTATTTCCTAATCAGTAGCTATCGTTATCAGAGGAAGTGAAAAATAAGCAAAAACATTGCTTCCTTTGTATTGATATTTCTCATAAAATACTTAAAAATAATAAAAAAAACAAAAACAAATCCACTAAGGTGAACAAATCCTTAAAATTCCATTCAAATAACTTTTTTTTTATCTTTTCTAAGAAAAACCACGACAAACAATTTGCACATATGGTGTTCGTGTAGTTCACGAATAGATACTGTAATAGCCTATTTTTATTTCCTCAATTATAGAGGAAACTTCGTCAAATGAAAAATCCCATTATCTAAGAAAAGAATTTTTACAGTTGTAAGTCAATAAATTCATTTCACTATATTTGATAGTCATGCTATCTTTTCATAGACAATATGTACGAATTACAAATAAAAAAGAACGAGAATCAAATGAAGAGAAACCTCAGAAACTTAAATTCCAGTGACAAAAGGCATTAGGACATTTAACTATACTATTTACAGCATTAAAATAACTTCAGTTTGGTTTTTTTTCTATTAATTCATAGGTTTTCAATAATGATTTCGAAGATGATATACAATGATATATATTCAAATACATGAACGTAGCAAAAACATTAAATGGCTCACATGTACGCAAAAAGTTTAGATGTTGTTTTAATTATTTTAAAATCTTTATCATTTCGGCAATTTCAGAAGAAAAGAATAAAATAAACAAAAAGTGGTTAATTTTCGTTTATTTAAAATTTTTAGATTTATTAATCTTAAAATGAAATTCAAATATTTCGAATAATTTTTATAATTGATAGTTCCATATTTATCATTTACATGTGATTTTAATTCTTTTATTTGTTTTTCAATTTTATTTTAGGATAAACCTTCAATTTACCAGGAAAGTAAACTTCTCAAATACAAATTTTAATCTGTTCAACGATTGCTAATTTCAAACTGATTATGTAATTCTAATTAATTTGATTCATTTCATTAAAATCTTTTTTGAATTATAATGTTGTTCAAGTGTATATTTCTTTATGGTTTTTTTTTTATTTATTCTAGTATCTTCATAAATCCATAGTTTGAAGTCACAAAAACATTTATTACGAAATAAAACATCCACTTTAATGATACAAGTTTTTATTATATTTTAAAAAAGGCAATCGTTTTATTTTAGTGATGCTTGTTTATAAGTAAATTTGTCCAAAATTAAAGTAATGACCATATAGTTCACTCGCAAGACATAGGTGAGGTTTAAGATAAGTTTTTTCACTGATCTTCGTTGTCAAGGAAATACAACTTTCGGCATTTGGAAAATTCAGAGCTAACCGACTAAAATAAAGAAATTTTGCCTAACAAAAATGTATACTATGTGATGAAAAATAAACGGATACCTACTGGAAACCGTAGTCATACTTTTCCGTGACACACGCCCCAATAGTGGATTAGTAGGGTGTGGGTATCACAGCCGTGACTCTGCCGGGCAGACTTTTCACCAGGTAGTTGACGTCTCTGATAAATTGGCAGACCTTTCTTTCTGAAGAGCTGCAGCTAAAGCAGTTAGTGCAGTGGTATGTTGGAGTCTGGAAAAGTCCTCTTACAGATGTTTGGTGGGCTTCAAGTCAGGACTCTGGACAGGTCAGTCCATTTCCGGAGCCTTATTGCCCACAGACCATTCCCTCACAGATCTCGCTTTATGACACGGGGTGTTGTCAAGTTGGTTGAGGCAATGGTCATCACCGACGTGATCCTCTATAGTAAGCAGTAAATGTCCTTGTACCTTCAGTATTTATATTGCCGTGCAGTGGTAGAAGAGAGCCGAAAAGAGTTCATTTCATGAAAAACACCCCCATACCGTAAAGGACATTCTCCAGACTTCATTGTTGCAACTACACCATCCGGCTAATCCGGTCTCGGTTTTGTTGTGGTTGCGCCTTGCAGTTTTCAGTTCGCAATCACGCCACCAGCAATAGATTTCGGCAACTTTAAAAGGTTTGAAATGTCCCTGACAGACTTATTACTCAAGTGACAGCCAATGATCAATCCACATTCAAGGTCACTGAGCTGACATTCTGCTGGTATCAACTAAAATCCTTTTATACCGGTAGGCTTTCTTTAAGTTCGTTGTGCCATCTAGGCTTCAGTTCTCTATTGCTGAAGTGTGGTTGGATATTTTTGATCACTTAGTGTATTTTCTCAATTTATAAATGAATTATAGAAAGATATGTCGAAAATATATGGTAAACTGAAATTGTGAATGCTTCCTATCTCTTATCACAAAACGATTTTATTATTTGCTACAAAAATTTTATATTCTGTATTAAAAAGTCAAGAGACCTTAATAAAGATGGACAACAAGCGTACAATTAGTTTAACTGGACAATGAGTATACAAAATTAACAAAAAGAAAATGAATTGAAGAAAAGGTAAAAAAAAAAATCCCTTAATGAAGAGAATAGAAAAGAGAAATGAAATTGGAAAGGAATGTGAAAGATTGAAAGAATGGGAAGAGCTTTAAAATTGTGTCAATGATCAGAACTGTGATGAAAATTATAATCATGTGATTTGTACTCAAGACGTTGAACAATATTCAATACAATATTCGTTGTAAGAGAAAGGAAATTTTTTCTTATTTCCATTCAGCAAATATTAAAAGTAAACAGAATATTAACGAAAAAATCTTCTAACGCCATTTTATCAATAAATGAAAACACAAACACACATCTTCAAATAACTTCAATATTTCAGTTTTTTCACCAAGAACTTTCATCAGGAACATTACACAAATAAGAGGAAAAAAAACTCAACGTTTTCCTTCTTATGGACGAACAAAAATTTGAATAAACAGTCATGAACGTAAACATAAAATAACAATTGAAAAATCCTAACCTTAAATATGTTACACAATAATAATAGACAATAATTATTATTAAGCAATGATAACCAATATACGGACGAACATCGCTAAAAATAATGACACTTAATAATTGTTGATCTTCAATTTTATCTTTTACTTTTTGGTTTTTCTCCATAAACCTCTTGAAAAGACCAAAAGAAATTTCATTAACTTTTAAAACTCTTTCTTTGTTCATACAATTGCACCAATTGATGAAACATGATTCCAATAAAAAACCTTTCTGCTTCATCTTGAGATTCATAAGTAATGCTAACTACAGAATCAGGCTTGTTACTTAACCTTAGAACGTGGTCAGCCCGATCAGATTCCTTTTTTCTTACTTTTGAAATCTCTAACGTGCTCATCGACTCACTCCTTAAGCGATCTAACAGTACTTCCGATATAAATTTCTTTGCAATCCCTACACTGTAATATATAAATAACCCCCATTTTAAATAATATGTTTTTTTTTATTCTTATCCCTATCAATTTTC
>JAFIDM010003189.1:6001363-6017479 GCA_023159025.1 Thereuonema tuberculata | reverse complement strand
TCGTGGGCTGGTTGTCACAGTATACAGTAGAGGCTTTATCTGATAGTGTCTTGACATCTAACTCTTCAAGAGTTCTCTTGCAACCAATGACTTCTCGCACGCAGTCGTTACATGCAACGAGTTCACTTTCTTGGATTGATTGCGATACAATACTCTGTTTCTTGCTTCTCCAGAAAATCGTACTATCACCTATGAATATTACGGAGCCGGATGTTGATTTTCCGTTCTTCCTGTCTCCAAAACTAGCGTCTGTATATGCACTGAATTCGTATTCCCCCTTGGAAAACGTCATCTTCATGTTCTTGGTACCTTGTAAGTATCTCGGGATGCGTTTGACAGACTGCATATCGGTCTGTGACGGTGAATTATTCTTCTCCGAGCATCTATTAACCGCGTAGGTTACGTCCGGTCTTGAACGACTGCTGAGGTAACTCAAACTGCCGACGATGCTTCGATATCTGAGATGTTCTGCCATGTTAAGTGTATCAGCATAATCACTGTTGTTTTGACTTTTACAACTTGACTCTATCATTGGAGTACTCACGGGCTTGCATTCGGACAGCCGTTGCTTGTTTAACAGTTCTTGAATAAATCTTTCTTGCGAGATGGTCAACGTTTCATTCTTGAAATCATAATTTATGTTCATCCCGAGGTAACTGTTCATACGACCTAAATCCTTTATCTTGAATAGTCGGTCCAGAATTTGCTTAATCTCTTGTATGGTCTTTTCATCATGTCCCAAGATTAAGATGGCGTCTACATATATTAAGATAATGCACTTGTCTCTCTTGGCTTCGTAAGTGAACATACACGGTTCAGACTTTATTTCACGGAATCCGTTCTTTAGCAACATCCCTCTTAGGGTTTCGTACCAATTACGTCCGGCTTGCTTTAGACCGTAAATGGACTTGAGTAACTTGAGACCGTTGCAACTTTTGTCTTTTAACTCCACTCCTTCAGAGACTTCAATATATACACTCATGGACAAAAAAATTAGCGCACCAAGAAGGAGTCGTCAAAATGAAACGAAAATTTACATACGTAATGACTACTTTGATATAAGTAAATGATTAGAAAATCAAAGAAAAAGGATAATTTATTTCAGAGAAAAAGGCAAAAGAACGGAGGAGTTAATACTCCGTTGGACCCCCTCTAGCGCGAATGCACGATGCGATACGATCGGGCATTGAGTCATACAAGTTCTGTATGATGTCTTGAGACATTTGTTCCATATTTGCTGTAACCTTGCCTCTAGTTCGTTCAAACTTGTGGGATGCCCAACTCGTCGTCCCAAATGATCCCAGATATGCTCGATTGGAGACAAATCTGGGGATCGGGCAGGCCAAGGAAGGGTAGTAGCAGTGCGGAGACAGTCTTATGACACCCTTGCCGTATGAGGCCGAGCATTGTCTTGTTGGAAAATGGCTCCTGGGAGCCGTTGCATGAGTGGCAACACATGTGGTTGCAGGATTTCATGAACATATTGCTGGGCTGTCGTGGTACCACGGAACAATACTAGGGGTGACCGTGTATTGTAGGCAATGGCACCCCATACCATCACACCAGCTGTGGGAGCGGTGTATCGCTGTACAGCAAAGGCAGGATTGAAGCGTTCACCACGGGCTCTCCACACACGAACACGATTGTCATCACTGCCGAGATTGAATCTGGATTCGTCGCTAAAGACGACCTGGTTCCATTCCGCTGCAGTCCAGTTTCCTCGTGCGCGGCAAAACTCCAAACGGAGGCGTCGATGGGTGGGCGTCAAGGGCAGTACACGTAATGGGCGCCGCGATACCAACTGTCCTTCAGCCAGGAGCCTTCGTATGCTTCGAGAAGACACAGAGGCCCCTAGTGAAGGTGCTACCTGTGCGTGGATGGCGGCCGATGAAGCAGTTGGCTGTACGCGTGCATTTCTGACTATGTGGCGGTCTTCTCGACGACTGGTCTGTCGAGGGCGTCCTGAGCCTGGTCTTCGTGTACATGACATCTCTCGGGTCCACTGGTCCCTCACAACACAATCAGAGCGGCCTAATTGACGAGCTACTCGCCTAGCTGACCACCCAGCTTCCATCATCCCGACGATTCTCCCTGTCTCAAACTGCGACAACTGCGTATACTGTTTTCGAACACGGCGTAATGGCATGTCTACCGCAGCTCTTCCTTTGTAAATGATTCAGCACACTCAAACAAGCTTTGGTTACCTGTTTTATACTCCACAGAGTACGATGTTCCACGCCCTCTACCGGCTATACGTAATGCGCAATCACGCTGCATTTCTAATCATTTGCATATCTCCCCGACATGTACCTTCATTGCAAGTTTCGTTACGATCCCGCAATTATTTCTTGGTGCGCTAATTTTTTTGTCCATGAGTATACATCGTGGTCAATTGTGCCGTTGAGATATGCGGAATTGACGTCGCACTGATGTATGTCGTAATTCTCTTGAATTTCAATAGCCATAAGCATCCTGATGGAAGTTAAACTTGGCGTGGGCGAATATGTACAATCATAGTTAATGTCTATTCTCTGGAGATACCCGTTGACAGCTAAACGACTCTTGTATTTAGTTAACTTTCCTTTTGCGTCTCTCTTTACCCTGAACACCCATTGCGTGGTCAGAAGGTTCACGTAATCAGGTATTTCCGTTTCCACCCACGTTTTGTATCTTGCAAGGTTTTCAAGCTCTTCGTTGAGGTATTCTTTCCATCTAGTACTTTCTTTGCCTTTTAGAGCTTCAGAGTAACTTGTAGGGGTTGCATCCACTTTGTTGAGGTGTATCCTCACTTGAGGGTTTCTTCTAACTTGTCTTCCTCTCAAATTGAGGTAATTCTCTTCATCGCTATCTTGCTTGGGTAATGATTCCGGTTTTGACGAATCTTCATCTTTGCTTGACTTCTCGCCTTCGCTCGACTTCTCGTCTTCGTTCGACTTCTCGTCTTCGTTCGGCTTCACCGAATCGTCGTCACTTAGCGATGAATCAGCACTATCTTCCTTGACAGAATTCTCTCTATCTTCGGATGAACTTGAATCCGATTCATTTCTTGATTCAGGTATGAGTAGAGGGTCGTATTCTTCGTCTTTGTTTCGTGTAACATTAAGAATCTCGCTCCCTCGTTTGTTTTCGTTAACGTAGACGTTGCTAGTCTCCACTATCTTCTTGTCTTCAGCGTCATAAACTATGTATCCCCTAGTGGTCTGAGAGTATCCTAGAAAAACTCCCTTGTGCGTTCTTGGTGCAAACTTGCTGCGTACACGGAGTTTTGCCAACTTAAGATAAGCGACGCTACCGAATTTTCTCAAGTGTCTTACGTTCGGCGTTTTCTCACCATGGTACCATCGGTTTAACGGGATTTCGTCTCGAATGGCTTTATGCGGGTACGGTTGATGATCTAATTCGCACTGCATACGTCCAGTACACTAAAGGAAGCCTTGCGTCAATGAGCATTGTTCTGGCGATGTCGAGTAGGGACCTATTCAGCCTCTCCGCTATTCCATTCTGCTGCGGACAGTAGGGTGATGATAGTTGATGTTTATATTCGTATATTCTGTTCCTCGATCAGATAGTAGGTGTTTAAGTTTGTGTCCACTAGAACGTTCAGCATATGCTACGAATTGCTTGACTCTTTCGAATACTTCTTCCTTGCTCTCGATGATGTCTACGAAACTTCTCCGGGTAAAGTCGTCGACAAAAGTGAGAATATAACTCTTTTTTCCGCTATGGTCTTGTATTGGGCCGCAAAGACCCGTGTATACAAACTCAAGAGGTTCGGATGATCTGATGCTTTCATTCTCCGATGGCTAACGTTTGTTATCTTTCCCTGCTTGCAAGAATCGCAAAAATAATCATTTGGTTCTTTGGGGATGTCAATGTTGTCTACGCCCTTCAACAATCCTTTAGATTGTATTAATCTCATCTTTCTAGCAGATATGTGGGCTAGTCTTGCATGCCACAACATATATTTGTTGTGTTTCACTTCATTGAAACAACATGTTGGTGTATCTATAACAGGCTCGCAGTTCAACTTACACAAGTTGTTGCATCTGTGACCTACTATGATCTTTCTACCTGTTGGATCATTAACAATGTAGGTGTCTTTCTCAATATACTGCGTACACCCTTTCTTATTTAACGCACCTGCAGAAATGAGATCGACTGACATGTCAGGCACGTACAAAGTGTCAGTCAGTTCTACCTTTTGGAATCGATCTTTGGATACTTCAACATTCAGGATGATCGAACCTTGTTCATAAGCAGGAATCGGCACATTCGATGCCCCATATACTTGAGTTGGACTGCTAAATTCTCTGAACTTGGAGAACATATCTTTGCAATGGCAACTATTACTGCTGGATGCGCTATCTATATACCTGTCTGTTCGGATATCTGGCTTCTTCTTACCACTGAGCATTACTACGATGCCTGAGAAGTTTTTTGACTTTTTCTTCTCATCTAACGATTCATGTTTGTCTTTGTTACTCTTATCAGCCTTTTTCCTACAGAATCTGGCTATATGGCCAACTTTGCCACAATTGTAACATTTCCTAGTTTCGCGAGACTTGTTGAAGGCTCTCTTAGCTTGCGAGGAGTCTACCGACTTGGAACTATCGCTTGGGGTGGGAACTTCAACCTTGTAGCTTTCACTTGTGGGGGTCTTCTCAACTTTGATATTACTGTGCTTTCTCTTGTATTCTTGTAATACTGCTTCGATGACAAGTTCTGAGTTATAATTGCTTGTCTTTTGCGTTATTAGTATGTTTTGGGCACACGAATCATATTCCCCCGGTAAACCCGAAAGGATTAACCAACTTATTTCATGATCTGGGATAGATCCGCCCTTGGCAACTATCTCGTTTACTAACAACTTAATCTTTAAGATGTTGTCTGGCAAATTTTCGTCACTGCTGAGTTTACTGACATTATACAAGTCCCGTTTCAGGTCGGTCACCTTCAAAGGATCAATCACATTATACTTGGATTCTGTCTCTCGAAGTAGTTGGCTTGGATCATCAACTTCCTGAAGTAACATTCTGTACTTCTCTTCGAGCGATTCTTGAATAAGTCCTACGGCTTTTTGTACCTTGTTCAATAGCTTAAATATAATTGGTTGATCCTCCATGCTCTTTAATTCAGCCAATGGGGTATTAGCTATATCCCATAACCCAAACTTTTGGAGCTGCGTCCTAATGCACATCCTCCATTTTGCGTAGTTCGTTCCACTGAACAATAATATATTGCCGGCCATCCTAAATGCTTTACCGATGACTAATGACTTTCTAACACTCTTCCTAAGCTTTTCGGATTGAGTCTTTAATGCGCAGTTGTAGCGCTGCGATGCCCGTAACCATTTGTTGCATGTAAGTCATTTGTAATGTCATCTGTAAGTGAAAAGGAATAAAGTTTCATACCCACAATAATCGACCAAATATTTATTCTTCGTTAACGTCGATAGGCTGGCTTAAATCTACAATAGGGTTCACTCAATTTCGTCATATAAATCTGGAACACAAAAATCTCTGAAATAGACTTTCATTACAGAGAATAAAACTACGTCTTAACGTTTATCAAGCTTAAAGTTTACTCCCATCTCCCAGGGCAACCATCGAGAGATTGTTTTTTTAATCGACGCACACAACACACAATTGTTTTAAACTGTTGGACAAGTTAATTCGCACGCAATTGTTCCTTTTGTTGAACACGAAATGGCCGCTCTTCTATTTGACAGCGTCAAATCTCTATCAATGTAAGTTCCACGGCTGGGATTAGGTTTAGCTGTCTGAAGGGTTGGATTTTGAAGGTAAGTATTTACTTTTTCGGTTCATTCATTTTAACTGTGACAGGCTTTGTCAACAGACTATCCAAACCACAGGAGTCCTGCTCTTTATTATAACTTGTAAATACCTGGTAAGAGAGGCGAAACCATTATGTTTTGTATTTTAAATGTAATTATTTAAACTTAAATCATTGTGTTGACTCTAATAAATTTTAGATAATAAAATGCACGCCCGTAAAATTTCGTTTTAAACATGTTGTCTACCTTACTTGTCGTCTTTTATTTCTGAACCTTAGTATCTTCTAGCATATTTGGATGGCGTCTGCGAACATACGTTCCACTATGAATACGGTTTATTTTTGTATTCCTGACCTACCTTTAAAGTTTGTACAGGGAATTTTAAATCATCCTGCATATATGAAAGCTAAGGTTTGTCCCGAGGCTTACAGCTCATAGGACGCTGGAGGTAGGGTTCCATCGTTTCTGTGACCAACGGGAGTCAGATGAGATCGGGTGGCCAGGCCGACGCTCGCCCGTCTGTACCCAGGCGAGGAAAGAAACGGGGAATGAAATTTTGCAGACCCCTAGAACCAGTTTGGAGGAGAATGGAGCATGGAAAAAAAAATCTCCGCCCTCCGCCGAGGCATAAGATCGAACCTATCTCCTCCAACCCGCAGGCAAGCGCTCTACCACTTCGGCTACCGGGGCACACTACGTATGATAAAAAAATATAAAAGGTGAAACTTCTTTGTTCTTTGTTATTTATTATATCCCTGTATGTATTATTTGTTATCAGATACTGTAACTGGACAGTTATCGCAACCTATCGTATAACAGTAACATTTATCGTGGTTCCTAAAAGAAAAGAAAAAGAAAATAAGAAAACCAAAGTTCTTTTCTTAACTTGAGTTTCAATAATAATAGTTTCTTTCTAGTTTCAAAATGTGAATTATTAATTAAGTTCTTAATAGCATTTATTCACTGAAGAAGCCTCATCTGAAGGGAGGCGAAAGCTTTGGACTTGTCATGTTTTAAAGTTTTTAAAGTTTAATATTTTAGTGTTTTTAACTTTCCAACTTTTTATGCTTGTGTGCAGGCTGAACTTTGAACTATAACTATCAGCACATGTAAAACTTTTTAGCATTTATTTTCTTTCTTACATTTTTGCGATGTTCATTAGTTCATTATTTTAATTTTCCTAATATTTTTTTTAGAAAACTTTTAAATATTTCTTTAAAAATTCATTATTATTTTTAAAACTCTTATATGATTACATTTAAAAAAGAATTATATTACTATGATGAATTTTTTTTAAGACTTACATCAAATGAAATTTTATCTATTGTATTTTGTTTTTTATAAGTTACACTTTAATTTACTTTCTTACATAATAAATATCAAAAGTTAAATTTATATTTTGAATATAATAGAAAAGCCTTTGGAAACAGTTTTAAATCCACATGAAAGAGTCTATTAATTCATTCTTATCGTATTAAGAAAATCAACGATCTTTCAAGTTTTTTTTTTAACAATATTTTTACATGTGTTAAAAATATAGTCAATATTAAATTAAATATCAAGCACACGTTTAGAATTAAAAAGTTTTTAAAATACATACATCATCTTAAAATGGCGGAATAATCATGCATTGTGATTCGTCTACCTTAAGAGGAGGATTAATTATTAAATTTTAATTGGTTAATTTTAAATAGTAATTGTATATATAAACATGAATTTTGTAAATCAGACATTAGGTTCAAAATGGGCTAGTCTGAATTAGAGCTCGAAATATTCCGCAAGTTTTAAGATGATGAATGTATTTTAAAAGTTTTTAATTTTAAATGTGTGTTTGATATTTAATTTAATATTGATCTTTCAAGGTTAGTACAAAGAAGATTGAAATACATTCAGCTTTAAGTAAAGACCTAGAAAATCAATGTCATCATCCAAAAATTAGTATTTTTGACAAACGGAATGAATTAATGGTGTGTTTCGATTGAATTTTCTTATTTCTACATATGTTTTCGTTAGAATAAGGCTTTAAAAGTAATTTTTCTGTTTACCAGAAAAACCGGTTTGAATTTCAGAAATAATAATAAAAGATAAAAAAGTCTTCCTGTTTTGAACGTCGCATGTACAATAACATTTCGTGTTAAAAAAACTTTAACATTTCGTGTTAATAAATATGCAAACGTGTAACTTTTAACCTGAATTTTCTGTATAAATAGAAGCAACGAAATTTTCAGACAGAACTGATTCCATCTTCAGGTAAACAGAGAACGAACAGGTAAAGCAAAAGTTTATCTCATTTCTGAAATAATTAAAGAAGTCACTTTGAAGGATCTTTTTATTGTATTTTTGATTTTATTTCAACATTTATTCCCAATTGTATGTCTTTGTTCACTTTGCTAAAAGTTAAAAGATTCTAAGAAAATTCTCGAAAACCGTTTTTCTTTTTTCAATTCCAAAGAAAAGTTTTCCAAATTTACCTACCTATTATTTGCTATTCCATCATGTAAATCAATCAAACAAATACTGTTCAAAATTTAATAAAGAAAGTTTTTCAAAGTTTATGGATTTTAATCAATTGAAAATTGTCAATTTCCATCTTGGCAATCTTCTTATATTATTTATTGGAAGATGAATCCGAAAACAGAATATTTAACTCAATTGTCAACAAAATGCCGTCAAGATACATTTATATTTATGGTATAATAGTCATTTTCTTTTGAAATTTGAGAATTTAAAAATTACTTAAGTTTCTGGTGCATTTAAATATTATAGTAAGTTTGAATTCTGTTTTGTTTTTTTTTCCTTGTAGTGAATTCTAGAAGATGATGCGTTTTTTGATGTTTTTCCTTCTCCTAATTACACTGTCTGTATTGAGTTCAGTTGAGGCAAGTGGCATGGCGGCACAGCAAGCTGGTCAAGCTACTCAAGCTGGACAAAGTACGGCAACAAATGCAGGTGGCATGGCGGCACAGCAAGCAGGTCAAACTAGTCAAGCTGGACAAAGTATGGCAGCAAATGCAGGTGGCCAGGCGGCAGGTACTGCTAAGCAAGGCATGGGCAAGGTACAAGGTAAGGTGCAGCTGGCGGTATAGGAGGTAAAAATTACTGTAGTCATCGTATTCCTGAATTTTAGTACGATTAGATAATTCTGTTATACTTATATTTTGTAATGTTTCCGAATGTTGAGTGTAAGCTGTAGTTTTTCTTATATTTCATTTATGTATTGCTATGCCATATTGAATCCCACCATAATAACAGTCCATTTCTACGTTGGCAAATAAAAAAAATTACTTAAACTTCCGCAGTCCTCCTTAAAAAATAATTTTTAATAGACAAATTAAAAAAAAAAACTTTTGAAAATTAAACAAAAAAGAAACAACTTTATTTCCAAACCAGTAGCTATTGTGATCAGAGGAAGTGAAAAATATACAAATATTATTGCTTGCTTCGTATTGATATTTCTCACTAAATACTTAACAATAAGGAAAAAAAAAATCCACTAAGGTGAACTTTATTCTTAAAATTGCATTCAAATAACTTTTTTTTTGTCTTTTCAAAGAAAAGCCACGACAAACAATTTGCACATATAGTGTTTGTGTGGTTCACGAATAGATACTTTAATAGTCTATTTTCATTTCCTCATTATAGAGGAAACTTTGACAAATGAAAAATCCCATTGTCTTATACTGGGCGAACACGAGGCGATATTTTGGGACAATCATGCCCAATTTGATTGCTGGCAACCGTTTGCCCCAAATTGATTGTCCCAAACTGAACAATATTGCCCCAATTTTATTGTCGGTACCAAAGGAACAATTTTGCCCCAATTTTATTGTCGAGAAATATTGCTGGTTCACGAGCGAATCAAATGAACGGATGAAATCACGTGACAATGCTAACGTCGAAGGAGGCGGGACTTTGAACATCGGAAATTCAGTCACTCACGCCGGCCATTTTCTTTAAGAAATAAGGCTTAAAATCAGCAAAATGGGTCGGCCCAAAACAGATAATTCCAACAACAACATTTTGTCAATTGATAATGAAAGAATCGTAATTGATTTCTACAGAGGGACGGCGTTTAGTACTATAGCAATTCTGTACGAAAACACGCTCTCTCTTTACCTTTCCCTAGTGAGAAGCGCCGTAACCATAAATATTCAGGGCAATATTGGTTCAGGAAAAACTCTGTATTCGCGCTTGATACCGGTTGTCAGCAATCAAATTGGGCCATCTTGTCCCAATAATATTGCCTCAAATTGCTCCGTGTTCGCCTAGCATTAGAAAATAATTTTTACAATTGTAAGTCAATCAATTCATTTCACTATATTTGTCATTGAGTCATGCATTGAAGTGAAAACATGATCTGTTCATAGACAACATGTACGAAGTACGAATGAAGAAGAACGAGAATAAAATGAAGAGAAACTTAGGAAACTTAAATTCCAGTTACAAAAGGCATTAAGACATTAAACTACCATTTATAGCATTAAAATAACTTCTGTTTGTTTTTTCTTTCTTCTAATTCATAGATTTTCCTGATGATTTCGAAGATAATATATAAATGATATATGTTCAAATATATGAAGTAGGAAATACATTAAATGCCTCACATGTTTGCAAAAAGTTTTAATTATTTCAAAATCTTTATTATTTTGGCAATTTCAGAGAAAGAATAAAATATTGTTAATTTTCGTTTATTTAAAATTTTTAGATTTATTAAATCTTCAAAAGGAAATTCAAATATTTTGAATAATTTTTATAAATTGATAGTTCTGTATTTAAAATTTATGTGATTTTAATTATTTTATTTGTTTTTCAATTTTATTTTAGGATAAACCTTCAATTTACCAGGAAAGTTAACTTCTCAACTTCAAATTTGAATCTTTTCAATAATTGTTAATTTCAAACTGATAATGTAATTCTAATTAATTTGATTCATTTCATTAAAATCTTTCTTGAATTATAATGTTGCTCAAATGTATATTTCTTTATTGTGTTTTTTATTTATTTTAGTATCTAAGAAATCCAAAGTTTGAAGTCACAGAAACGTTTATTGTAAAATAAAACATCGACTTTAGTGATACAAGTTTTTATTATATTTTAAAAATGGCAATCGTTTTATTTTAGTGATGCTTGTTTATAAGTAAATTTGTCCAAAGTTAAAGTAATGACCATAGTTCACTTGCAAGACATAAGTGAGGTTTAAGATAAGTTTTTTTCATTGAGCATCGTTGTCAAGGAAATATAATTTTCGGCACTGGGAAAATTCAGAGCTATCCGACTGAAATAAAGGGACTTTACACAACAAAAATGAACAGTATGTGATCAAAAATAACCGGACACCTACAGGAAAACGTAGTCATACTTTCCCGTGATATGCACCACAGTAGTGGATTACTATGGGGTGAGTCCGCCTTTGCGCTGTGTTACCCAATAAATCAAAAGTGCCCCTTGACTCTATCGGGTAGACTTTTCATCAGGTAGCTGAAAGTCTCTGATAGAATGGCAGACCTTTCTTTCTGAAGAGCTGCAACCAGAGCAGCTCGTGATGTGGTATTTTGGAGTCTGGAGTTCTAAGTCCTCCTACTGATGTTGGATGGGGTTCAAGTCGGGACTCTGGGCAGGTTAGTCTATTTCCGGAACCTTATTGCCCACAGATCATTCCCTCACAGATCTCGCTTTATGACACGGAGCGTTGACATGCTGGTTGAGGCAATGGTCATCACAGAAGTGATCCTCTATAGCAGCGGTCGGCAACCCGCGGCCCATGAAGCGTTTTGGAGCGGCCCGCGGGGCGTGTTGGAAGATTTTTTTTTTTTTTTTTGCTTGTTAAAATAAGATTTTCCGTTTTTTTTTTTCTTTGGTTATTAAAATAAGATTTTCTTTTTTGGCCCAAGTGCGGCCCGCAGTAATCCCCACACAACATATTTGGCCCTTTTACAACTAGACATTATACCAGATTTCGTCACACCCAACCTCCATAGGTGTAATGTGATTCATAATTTCACATGACACGTTCGCGCTTCTATGACACCATCACGACATCCCAAGTTCACCAGTCTTTACTTCCTGAAAAGAAACCCCTTTGCCATTTTTCAGAGGGATGAGTGAACCATAGAGCCCGTCCTGAATAGAAATATCCTAGAAGAATTCCCCGACTTCCCATAGGGGATTGAACCCGGCTTCTTCAGCTCATAGCTCAACACTGGACCACTAATACACTTATTTCTAATTACATACAGAGAAAAAAAGTATATTTGTTATTAGATAAATAATCTATTATAAGGTCATGCGAACAAATTTTCAAATAAAATGTTAAAATATACATTGCATTTAGCTAAAATACTACAGTATTTATTAAGTAATAAACTATGTTTAATTGGTGAATCCAACAGTTTTTTTAGTATTTTTAAAATATAATTTTATGATTTTTAAAATATCTTATTATGTAAAATTCAATAAGGAAATCATTAAATAAAAGGAATTGACTTGTAACTTAAAACTCAATAATTGCTAATTGATGTTTAGCTTATTTTGAATAAGATTTTAAAAAGGAATCTATACAAAATAAATATACATATAAATAAAAAATATAATATAAATATAATATAAATATAAATATTGATATAAATAAAAAAAAACAATTTAATTTTCGACTTATTTAGAGTAAAGATATTATAATTATGCTGAACAGTAATTGGAAATGTCTTCAATTAATAAACCGATCACGGATATAACTATGAATTAGATAGTTTCAACATTAAAATAAGCTATGACATTAATTCTAAAAGTTTTAAATGTACTACGATTAAAGTATTGAATATATCCTACTCAAATAAAGATGTGAAAAAACTTCATAAACATTTCAGAATGTTTTTAGAAATTAATTTCATAGGTATTTAGAAATTATAAACAAAATTTTCATTCTTTAGTATGAATAGTTTTAGTTTAAAGTTTATATTTTAATTTTTTTAAATTTATAATATATAAGCATTTGAAATATCGTGAATCCGGTAAATCAAGCCTGTAATTAGCACTGGGTTAGCAATTAACTACGAGCTCCAATCGATATTCAAGTAGCCATCCTATATTTATTGCATCACTATTTTTTCAATGGTTGGTTGAATAGCTTAACACTTGTTTTTCAATTGATCATCTTTCCTTATTAATATGTTTCTTGTTTTCATGTTGATGTGAAATTCAAATTCGCATATCTGCAAAATGGCCTACCAAAGCGGCTAACATGCCTAAACATGTTTCTTTCCTTCTATATATTTCTCTTCCTTTAAACAAGGTGGCGATAGCGATTAGTAAAGCGCAATGCTTCGCAACGGCTTCTGATAAGTGAATGAAGAAAATTATTCAAAACTTAATACAAAGCAGTTGCATTTTGAAGATTTGATCCCCCTGATAAAGGCCATATTTGAAATGCAAATCTTTGAGCATGACGCCACATACTATCAACAGAAGCATGGTTTATTCATGGGGCTGGCAGCTTCGCGTTGATAGCCGAATGGATCATGATCTTCATTGAAGATTCCGCCGTGATGTTGTCAGACGAACGACAATTACAGATGCCCATACTTTTTAGATACGTGGATGATCTTCTTGTTCATGCTCACAAAGATCACACTGAAGCGATACATGACCTGTTCAACGGTGTACACGAAGTCATCAAATTAGAAATCGAGCGTGATCAAGACCGATCCATTGCCTTACTGGACACCAAAATCACAGCCTCAAATTCGGGATTTCAAACGCAAGTATATCGAAAAACAACCCATTCCTTCATTACTCTGAACTTTCAGTCGTTTTGTCCTACAAGCTTTAAAGTCAACATCATCAGTATGGCAGTGCGCAGGGTCTTCCTTCTATCAAGTACTCAGAACGCATTCAACAATGAATTAAGGCTCATTTATACTATCCTCCAAAGGAACCTAAGTGGTTAATAGACAAACATTTCAAACAAACTATGTTCAAACTATATAATAATGACTGCCCATCCAGCTTAAAGGACATGTCGCCATTGACTTTCACCCGGACTTATTACCCAAGGTCAACAAGCTACTGAAGGCCTCAATATTGTTGCCACTTCGGCTTGCCGCAGTTCTACCAGAATGCTCGTTAATAACCATAACACGGCAACACAGCACAGAATCGATGACAGCAATTACAAAGGGGTCATTTACGAATTACAATGCCCCGAGTGCAAAAAAAATTATCTTGGAGAGACCAGCAGACGAGTACAGGATGAGCATAAACGAGCCTTGCTAAATAATGATAAAACGTATAATATAGTGCAACACAAACTAAGCACGGGCCACCATTTTAATGTCAGTGATCCAAAAATCGTGAAAAAAGAGAAAAATGATTTCCGGCGTAAGTGTCATGAGTCCATAATGATAGCCTCCTCCACTTCCTGCATCAACGACTGCGTCTCTGTGAGGAGTATCTACCATTATAGTTTCAACAAAAAGCCAAAAGATCACTAGAAATAAAATTCTCCGGTTTTATTGACACAGGCTCCAAGTCCAACTCACACAAGTGCGTTAGTGTTTATCAACAAATACTCGTAGGAGGTTCCACTTTCCAACACCATGAGCGCTGCTACTTGTGTGTTGATAAACACACATGTGCTTATCCCGATCATCGACAGGATTAGTGCAGACGATCTCCACCAGGCACGCAAGTGTTCCCCACATTCAAAACCAAGCATTTGCATATTTTCGACAATTGGTCCGAGAGACCAAGCTTATCATTGGTTATTGCTGTGACATTCGCCTATAAAAGAGGCTGGAAAGCCACTCCAACAACATTCACTGAAGTTGCCCCGCTCAGTCGTGGTGAAACTAGTCTGATTTTTATTGTATATATTCTTTATTTTTAACAAACTTTTTAATCTTAGACTCTGTGTTGGCTAAATGATTTATTACACTTAATATAAAATGCCTACTTATAAATAATGCCTACCCATGTATGGGTGTGAAAGTTGGACAATCAAGAAAAACGATTGTTGAAAAATTGATTCCTTTGAACACTGGTGTTGGCGAAGGCTTTTACGTGTTCCCTGGACTGCTAGAAGAACAAATCGGTCAATTTTAGAAGAAATCAAACCAGAACTGTCATTGGAATCATCTATGCTAAGGCTGAGGCTTGCATATTTTGGCCACATAATGAGGAGAGAAGACTCCCTGGAAAAGACTACCATGCTTGGGATGGTTGAGGGAAAAAGAAAAAGAGGAAGACCGAGAACAAGGTGGTTGGATGTTATCAAGAAGGATACAAATTTGAGTTTCCGTGATCTAAAGAATGCCACCATTGACCGTGAAAATTGGAGGAAGTTTGTCCATCGGATCGCCAAGAGTCGGACACGACTGAATGGATAATACAACAAAAACTTATAAATAAGCAGAGTGAAAAGTCGGTTGCGTGTAATTTAAAATATATTTTAACAAAGACATTTTAACATCTTCGACTAAATTAGAACCACTTCTATAAGAATTTATCTCAACCTCATCTCTCCTTCAAAAAGCACCACCAGGTATGGAACGTGTCTCGACGCAGTCTATTCTAACGTAAAGGGGACTGAATCTGAACTCACTATTTATATGGAATAATCGTCATTTTAGCTCAAGCATTTTTAATAGATTGAATTCATTAAGAGTAATTTTCTTCATTCACATATCAGAAGCCGTTGCGAAGCATTGTGATTGGTTTACTAATCGCTATCATTTCCTTGTAGCCCGACCCAGGGCCGGATTATCGCATAGACAAATGAGATGAATGTCTAGGGCCCGATTTTTTGAAAGGCCCGGTCAAACTTAAGGTGTTTTGGTTGAACAGATAGGTTTCCATTTTTTTTTGGTTTTCATTTTAGAAAAAATGCTCTCCTTACTATTTTGAAAAGATTTGTAAATAAAATAGTTTACTTTTTCTTGTGGGAGAGGGAGGGGCCCAATGAGAAAAAAAATATGTAGGGCCCCAAAGCAGGTTAATCCGGCCCTGGCCCGATCAGCTAAAGACAAACTCTACGACTATGAACAAGACTTTTTCAACGACACCCTAATCAAGTCTCTAGCTGAGTTGTTATTTGTCCACAGACAGACAGACAAACCGGGGATATTAGGCTTCACGGTATCAGAAGTCTAAAAGTAATAAGATTCCTACAATAGGCCTAAAGATCGGTGTAACTAAGGCAATTCATCTAAAAACAATAAATTCCCTCACTGCTCTTTAGAGACGTTTCATTTATTGTTCTTTTGTTCACCCTTTAACTTAAAATACAGTAAAACTCACTTAAGACGCTCTTCAGGGGACTAGCTCGAAAG